>PYAF01004734.1:21204-43595 GCA_007407185.1 Glycine tomentella | reverse complement strand
TTCTATTTTTATTCAAACACAAATTTATCCAACAACTCTTTGTTCTTTATTTTCTGTCTTTATTTTCCAATCATTTATAATTAATATTATTGTAAAAATTACCCCAATCCCTGTGGAGACGATAACTCACTTACTCACTTTTATTACTTGTTAACGATCGGTGCACTTGCCGTATCAATTGCGCGTTAGCGCACAACACCCTGATAATACAAAACCAAAGGAGAGACTACAGTATTAGACCACACAATATAAAATCATAAATTTTATACGTGAACAAGTATAATAAAATTACTTGACAACCTAGATCCCAAAGACCCAGAATTCGCTCTCTATGTAAAGTTACAACAATGACTTGAATGTTCTTCTCCAGGCAATTCCTTAGTACTGCAAGAATCCTCGCTCTTTAAACCACATCTAAGAGAAAATGAAATAATTAATTTAAGACAAATAATAGACAATGTACATTCAACTAAGAGGTTAAAAAGACAAAGAATTCTACGAGGATGAGATAAAGGGATAAACAACAAAATATGGCAACACTAACATCAGCCTTTGTGAGCTGACAGTCACCACATTTCAATTAATTATCAAACAGCAGTCAACTTAGAGTTAATGGATAATTGATCAAAAGTTAATGGATAGAAGCAATTAATTATCAAACAGCAGTCAACTTAGAGTTAATGGATAATTGATCAAAAGTTAATGGATAGAAGCAATTAGATTCCATGAAATAGAATTATATAACACTACAAGGCATGTGATCAGCTTTGGAAAGGAGAGGCATCCCACAAATGACCCACAATTAATTTTTGCATCTCTGCTCCATTTCCATTTTTAGCTTTCAGAAGTTTACAACCCAAAATCGAATAGCTTACTTTCAAACTAAAAACTCATTAAATTTACAATGCATGACAAGAAGCAGAATACATAGCTTATGTATGTCTACAATATGAGGGCATGCCATTTGAAATCTACAAATGGATAGCATCATCAAATCAACAAGGGCAATTATAAAGCTTACCAATACCGATAAGTGGAAAATTTTCGATAAGAGACACACTAAGAACTACCTAAACATGAAAGAAGAGGATAGGACAAAATACAAAATGGGACCTAATTAAATTAGACCCTGTGCTACTTGTAGCATTGAAAAATATCTATGATGATACTTTGGGTCCAAATTCTGTAAAATAGTTGTAATACTAATATCAATACCATTAACCAAATATGCAAGACAACAATACATGTCCAGGACTGGGGGAAAAAAGGAGGAGAATAGCCTTATTCATAAAATCTATTTTCAAATAACTAAAAAGCATACATATCTGTCAAAAGAAAAATCTCAAAGGTGAGGTTGGTAAGATATTGTGTCATTAGATTCTAGAACCCACATAATTTTTTCTGAAACCTCTTTTGGCTTCTAAGTCAGACAGTGAACTCTGTCACTGACCATCCATGAACTCTCTCATTAGATTAGCATTTTTAATTCACATTAATTAAAAAGGACACAGACACGATCCACAAAATCCAGATTCACCTTTTACTTAATGACCTAGTGTTGAATATTCCGTTACAATGCTATTGGGCCCAAATCCCAAGGTATTGACCTGGCCCATTTCCATTTAGGGTAAAATTCCTAAATGTGACGTCTCTCTTATAAATACCCTCATTATGAGGTGAGACAGTGATGAAGAAATTCCAGAGAGGCTGACGCTAGGTTGCGGCAGTGAGAGGCTGAGCGATACAGAGAGTGAGTGTTTCTCCGGTTAGTGGACCGTCGAGAGTGTGTCTCCAAGAGCTGTGAGCTGCTTGTTGAGAGGTTTTCACTTCTGTTGTAAGCGAGGCTGTGAGAGGCTCCGGCAGGTGGCCGTTGAGCGTCGTTTGTAACCATTATTATTGAATAGTGGATTGTTCTGGACTTGGTCCCGTGGGTTTTTCCTCTTGGAGGTTTTCTCCCACGTAAAGCTATATCTGTGTGTTGTTTCTCCCTACTCTTCTCTCGTTTTTACTGTTTGATTGTTTCCGCTGCATTTTTCTTGTTGTTGGCTGCTGAGGGTTGAGTCATGTGACTCCCCAGTGTTACGGTTGGTTGAGGAAACTCCCAGCCGAGAAGGAGAAGTCTTTGGCCGGGTACGCGGAATCCGGGCACGGGTGGTGCCGAGTACGCGAGGAGCCGAGCAGAGGGTAGCCGACGGTTGTGGTGCCGAGCCGAGCACGCGGTGTCGGGTAGCAAATTCCACAACAGTTCTGGTATCAGAGCTCCTGGTTGGAGGCTCTGAGAGAGAGATACCGGGATGGAGACCAGTACCAGTGGGGGTGTTTCCCATGATGGGGATATGTTCAAGTTGACCGCCGACAACTTTGCCTACTGGAGGCCGATGATGGAAGATCATCTTTACTGCAAGGATTTGCATGAACCCATTGTCCTTGATGAGAGGCCGACTGGAAAGACGGACAAGGAATGGGAGATCCTGAGTCGGAAGGCAGTGGCCACGATCAGGAAGCATATCGACAAAAGCCTCTTTGAGCACGTGTCCGAGTTCACAAATGCCTTCGAGTTGTGGAACAAGTTGGAGTCCATGATTCAGAAGAAGACTCCGAGAAACAAGGCTCACCTGGTCCGCCGGCCTTTGAAGCTGGAGTATAAGGACGGGATGAGTATGATCGAGTACCTCAACACCTACAAAGGTGTAGTGAACCAGCTGTCCAAGGCCGACATGAGAATAGACGATGAGATGCAAGCTCTGTTGCTCTTGAGCTCGTTGCCAGAGAGTTGGGATACTCTGGTAGTTACGTTGAGTAACTCGGCGCCAGAAGGGAAGCTGGAGATGGATGTCGTGACCGACAGCCTCCTGAATGAAGAAGCCAGGAGGAGAGAATGAGGTGCAAGCAGCAGTGGAGATGTCATTGTTGCCGAGTGGAGTAAGTCCGACTTCCGGGCTCGAGGAAGGAGCCGAGGTCGTGACAGGAGGGATAAGTCCCATGATCGGTCAAGACCGAGGAGTGAACTGAAGTGCTTCTACTGTGGGAAGACCAGGCACAAGAAAGCCGACTGCTGGACTCTGAAGAGAGATGAGCAGAGCGGGTCTGTGAAGTCAGACCAGGGGAAGAAGGAGGCTAGAAGCACCACGGCGGTGGTAGCGAGTGTTGGGACCGAGATATTTTTACTCGGCGAGGACATTGTGAATGTCGCCCATGATGATTGTACCTGGATAGTGGATTCGGGTGCTTCTTTCCACGTGACCCCTCACAGAAGGTTTTTCTCCTCTTATCGGAGTGGATAGTTTGGAGCTGTGAAGATGGGAAATCAGGTGACCAGCCAAATTGTTGGCGTCGGTGAAGTGACATTGACCTCGGAGGTCGGATGTCGGATAGTCCTGAAGGACGTGAGGCATGTGCCTGACATGCGGTTGAACCTAATCTCGGTAGGGAAACTTGATGACGCCGGATTAGTGAACAGCTTTGAGAGCTGCAGATGGAAGCTATCCAAGGGGAACTTGGTGATAGCCCGTGGAAGGAAGGAAGGCTCCTTGTATGTGATGCAAGGACGGATGAATGGTGGAGAAGCCAACACCATGTTCGGTGGGTCAAGCCTGGAGCTGTGGCATAAGCGTCTCGGCCACATGAGCGAGAAAGGGCTTGAGATTTTGGAGAGGAAAGAGCTATTGACCGGGTTGAAGGGACAAGTGCTGGAGAGTTGCTTGCATTGTCTAGCTGGGAAGCAGCACCGGGTTTCTTTTGTGAGACCGGATCAACCTCGGAGACGGAGGTATTTACTTGACCTCGTCCACACTGATGTCTGCTCCATGTCGGAAAGATCTATTGGAGGGGCACAGTATTTTGTCTCTTTCATTGACGACCACTCCCGCAAAGTGTGGGCATATCCTTTGAAGACTAAGGATCAGGTGCTCCAGTCGTTTAAAGAGTTCCATGCCATGGTGGAAAGGGAGAATGGAAGGAAGTTGAAAGTGGTCAGGTCGGATAATGGTGGAGAGTACAGGGGTCCCTTTGAAGCCTACTGTAGGAAGGCCAGGATCAGAATGGAGAAGACGCCCCCCAAGACACCTCAGCTGAACGGACTAGCTGAGAGGATGAACCGGACAATAGAGGAGAAGGTTCGGAGTATGCTATCCAACACCAGGTTGTCGAAGGCATACTGGGGAGAGGCTGTGAGGACAGCCGTTGACCTGATAAATCTCTCACCGTCGAGGCCTTTGGAAGGGGAGATTCCAGAGGAGATTTGGACAGGTCGGAAAGCGACCTATGATCACCTGAGGGTGTTCAGATGCCGAGCCTTCGTGCACGTCCCTAAAGATTAGAGAGGGAAGCTGGATGCAAAGACGAAGGAGTGCATATATCTCAGATCGCCAAGGAACGAGTTCGGTTTTAGACTTTGGGATCCAATCGGGAAGAAGATTGTGAGAAGCCGAGATGTAGTCTTTCATGAGGATGAGACCATCCATGACATCTCGAAGCCCAAAGTCTGGGTTACTGTCCGAGGAGAAGAACCCGCCCCTCATGTAGATGCTGATGCAGGGGGAGAAACCGAGGACATCGCTGGAGGTGGTGTGAATGAAGATGATGCCCAGCAGAGTGATGCCGGAATCCGGGCACAGAGTGCAGAGCCGGGTTCCGAGGGTGAAGAAGAAGAGCCGAGATACCCCACTAGAGTGAGAAGACCTTCTTCGAGATATCCAGCCGACGAGTATACCATCATTGCCGAGGAGGGTGAACCTCAAAGCTATGATGAGGCGATGGAGAGTTCAGACAGAGCTGAATGGGAGAAGGCCATGCAGGACGAGATGAAGTCGCTGCATGAGAATCAGACATATGAACTGACCGAGCTGCCCAAGGGGAGGCGAGCTCTGAAGAACAAGTGGGTGTATAAGATCAAGCAGGAGGAGGTCGGCAAGAAGCCGAGATACAAAGCCCGGATTGTAGTGAAAGGCTGCAATCAGAAGAAGGGAATTGACTTTGATGAAATTTTATCTCCTGTTGTGAAGCTGACCTCGATCCGATCAGTTCTAGCCATGGCAGCTACGATGGATCTGGAGGTGGAGCAGATGGATGTAAAGACGGCGTTTCTTCACAGGGAGCTGGAGGAAGAGATCTTCATGGAACAGCCCGAGGGATTTGAAGTGCCGGGTTGTGAGGGCAAAGTGCGCCGACTAAGAAAGAGTCTCTATGGCTTGAAGCAAGCACCTTGGCAGTGGTATAGGAAGTTTGATTCCTTCATGATCGAGCACAAGTTCATGAAGACGGATGCCGACCACTGCGTATTCGTGAAGAGGTATGAGACTGGAGATTCCTTGATCTTGCTTCTATATGTGGACGACATGTTGATTGTCGGACAAGACAAGATGAAGATTGTCGAGCTGAAGAGAGCTCTAAGCTCGTCCTTCACAATGAAGGATTTGGGTCCAGCAAAGCAGATTCTCGGGATAAAGATTATCCGAGAACGTGAGAAGAAGCTACTGTGGCTAAGTCAGGAGAAGTATGTTGAGAAGATCCTGAAGAGGTTCAACATAGACAAAGCCAAGACAGTGAGCACCCCCTTGGCCGAACATTTGAAGCTGAATGAGAGACAATGTCCGAGCTCAGATGAAGACCGAGAAGAGATGGAGAAGATCCCGTACCAATCTGCAGTGGGGAGTCTAATGTATGCAATGGTTTGCACTAGACCCGACCTCGCCCATGCAGTTGGAGTGGTTAGCCGGTACCTTTCGAACCCCGGTAGGGAGCACTGGGAAGCAGTGAAGTGGATCTTCAGATACCTCCGCGGGACGACTCGTGTGTGGCCTCGGTTTGGTGATGGCAAGGCCGAGTTGCAAGGCTACTCGGATGCCGACTTGGGGGGAGATTCCGACTCGAGGAAGTCGACGACGGGTTATTTGATGACCTTTGCTGGAGGAGCTATTGCGTGGCAATCCAAATTGCAGAAGTATGTGGCACTATCGACGACGGAGGCCAAGTACATTACAACAACTGAGGCGTTCAAGGAGTTCCTGTGGATGAAGAGTTTTCTCCAGGAGGTCGGCCATGAACAAGACGGGTATGTCTTGCAATTCATCTTGCATGGAACTCGGCATTTCACTCCCACAGTAAGCACATTGATGTGCGGTATCATTGGATCCGAGATGCGGTGGAGGCCGGGAAGCTCACACTGGAAAAGAGGTGCACACCAGTCAGAATTGGTTTGACATGATGACGAAGCCGGTAGCAGTGATGAAGTTTGAAGATTGCTGCATGGGAGCCGGGCTTGTGAACTAGGTATGAAGTGCCGAGTAGAGGACCTCGGCAGTGGAGGCCGAGCAGAGGATCTCGGCAAGTGCCGAGCAGAAGTCCTCGGCAAGAGAGTGCCGAGTTGAGTTGAGAGAGGCCGAGTTGCGTCCTCGGACCTCGGTGGAAGATCGACTTTGAAGATCGGGTTGCCAAGTGTTCAGTGGAAGACCGGCTGATGTCCGGGTTGCCAAGTTGGAAGATCGGCTTTTGTCCGAGTTGTCATTGTTTGTCGCATTGAAACGGAAGGGGGAGAATTGTTGAATATTTCGTTACAATGCTATTGGGCCCAAATCCCAAGGTATTGACCTGGCCCATTTCCATTTAGGGTAAAATTCCTAAATGTGATGTCTCTCTTATAAATACCCTCATTATGAGGTGAGACAGTGACGAAGAAATTCCAGAGAGGCTGACGCTAGGTTGCGGCAGTGAGAGGCTGAGCGATATAGAGAGTGAGTGTTTCTCCGGTTAGTGGACCGTCGAGAGTGTGTCTCCAAGAGCTGTGAGCTGCTTGTTGAGAGCTTTTCACTTCTGTTGTAAGCGAGGCTGTGAGAGGCTCCGACAGGTGGCCGTTGAGCGTCGTTTGTAACCATTATTATTGAATAGTGGATTGTTCTGGACTTGGTCCCGTGGGTTTTTCCACTTGGAGGTTTTCTCCCACGTAAAGCTATATATATGTGTTGTTTCTCCCTACTCTTCTCTCGTTTTTACTGTTTGATTGTTTCCGCTACATTTTTCTTGTTGTTGGTTGCTGAGGGTTGAGTCGTGTGACTCCCCAGTGTTACGGTTGGTTGAGGAAGCTCCCAGCCGAGAAGGAGAAGTGTTCGGCCGGGTACGCGGAATCTGGGCACGGGTGGTGCCGAGTACGCGAGGAGCCGAGCAGAGGGTAGCCGACGGTTGTGGTGCCGAGCTGAGCACGCGGTGTCGGGTAGCAAATTCCACAACACCTAGCATTGGCAAAAGCATTCAAAGCACATGCCCCTACCTACAATATATTGCATTTAGAACTTGCTCAGGTGAGTTTCTTATAGGAATGTTAAAAGGACAATTCCTCTTATGTTGCTTCATGATTTTACAACAAAATAATCTGCTTGCTTGGCACAATAATCAATAAAACTTCAAGTAGCACCCCGTGAGGTTATTTTCAATCATATATATTATCGCACCTATTACTTAAATTAACAATTAAAGGTGCTTGCAACCTCCACAACTTTGTTAGCTACCTCTTAAAAAATCCATAACCATGACTTGTAAAAGAAAATCATGAACCAGATCTGACTGAAAATAAAACACATATGTTAATTCAATTGTGTGTGAGAGAACAATATACATCATGGTTAATTAATTAGTTAATCATTACTTATAAAAAACATTTTGTGATTGTGAGGGGGACTAGCCCCATCATTACTTATTATTACTACCTGTTAAGCTCCAGGTTCCACACCTGGACCAAGGATGAACTACATTGCCGCATCTGTCACCTTGAAGGTGTCATGATTTTGGAGTCTCATGCACCGTGGGACCCTTATTTGCATCCTTAAAGAATACATAAAAGATTAATACATGAACTTGAATGCAGTCATAGCATATTTAACAAGATAAATATCTAAATATACATAATTCCATTTACATAAAAAAAATATCATTCAATTCCATTAACAAATATAATATTTAATCCCAAGTAAGAAAATTCCATTCCCGGCTTAATTAAAACCAAAATTGAAATACCAGATTAAAATCATACTATAATAATTCAGTGAACAAAAATTTATTACATGACACATATGATAACTAAATAAGTCAGGTAATATTTCGCCAATTCCACTATCCTCTATATCCCTTTTTTCTTATCTTCTTTGTAGCATACCTGCTAAAATAGAATTCTTTGAGTGGCAGCACCAGTTGGAACACCCTCTGGCCATATTGAAATAACAATGTACACTGCAAATCTCTCATTTACCCATATCTTTGTAGCAATCTTCAGCGCAATTTACATATGAATTAAAATATTAGCATCTGCAAAAACATGCGATTTTAACATTGAAATGAGATATTTGTCATCAATGTAACCAAAGAAAAAGAACACGGAAAAGATACACTGTTGTAGTGAAGCTTATCTCTCACACCACCAGAAACTTCCCCGGAGTCTTCTACCATGGCAAGGCCACCTCTATTCCACCAACCGTCGCACGCATTCTCCCCTTCGCCGAACCTCTCTTTCGATCTCTCTACCAACCACTTCCTTTTTCTCTTCGCATTCTCTCTTCTCTTCTCATTCCTTTTCCCTAATTTCAGATCTCTCCACGATGAATTCTTTGAAGCTCTCGGTTCTCTTCTCTCCTTACTTCACTCCAAAGCACGAGATGCTTACCACCAGCTTTTCGTACCCACAACAATTACTTTAAGGCTCCTCCAATGTTGTCTAGCACTTTCTGGACTCCTGTAAACAAACAAACAAAACCCTTTTTAGTTTTGATGGTAGCCTTGTCAAGCCCCAATGATCCTTCGTATATCTCCCCAAACCGTGAGAAAAACGTGAGAACCTTCTGCGGATCCAAATCCGTACCAATGTTGCTCACATAGATCTTCTTCTGCATATACTTCGTAGGCCTTGGACTTGCCGGAGACCTTTTCGGTGACGGCCTTGCAGTCCTTGATCTCCTCCATGTCGTGGTTCTTTGTTACCGCCTCGCAGAGAAGGATGAGTAGCTGGTCCTTGCTCAATAGCTCCAAAAGTGTGGAGATTGGGTCGTCGTGTTCGTGTTGTTGTTGTTGCTGCTGCTGCTGTTGGTATCCAAGGAGAGAGAGTGTGACAGAGATCGATTGGAATCCAAGGGTTTGAGGAGGGAGAGTGATGGACAGTGGCTTTGATTTTGGGGAGAAGGTGAGCGCGAACAGAAATTAATGAGAGTAGAAACAATTTCATAGACGGTTCAAAACCGTCTTTGAACACTGAGAAATAAAGCAAAATCGTATAAAAGGATACGAATTTCAAAGAAAGATTTGGTATAAAATCATCTTTGTATATTTTATTCTTAAGACAATTATAATAAAACCATCTTTGTATACTTTGAACATTGTTGTATATCTCGTAATATTTATAAAATTGTCATCGCCTCATATTTTAAGATAGTTTTTTAAGAATCATCTTAAAAGGTACGTCATAAAAAACCTCTTTTGTAATAGTGGATATTAGTTCACATGGTAAGAATAAATCATCAATATTATAGTTTTCAAATTATATAGTTTTTAAGAAGAATTTTGGACCCAGAAATTAAACTATTCTTGATTCATACTTTAGATCTTTCAAAAATTCTAGGAATTTTAATTCTTTATAATAATCCTAACATAAATATCATACTTAGGACATTTTCAATACATAATTAAATAGATAATTAATTTTATATTAAATTTTTTAATATAAAATTAATTATCTATTTAATTATATAGAAAATTTAAAATACAAAATATTATATATCATGGTTATTTATTTAATTTATTTATAATTTTATATATAGCATTTTAAATAAAAAATATAATGGTTTTCAACATAAAATTATAATAATTATAATATAAAAAATACTTTTAAAATCATACTTGTATCCTTCAAAAGAGTGAAAAAAAATAAAATTACAATTTTATTCTTTAAATTATTAACGGGAAAATACATTGGCTATGGTGGGAGAGTGGATTAGGTCTCCATGAAAAACTTATTTTGCATCGTTGTATATATTCATATTTAATTTAATGGTCAAGATTTTTTCTCTTTTACTTCTCCTTTTCTTCTTTTCTTTTCTTTTTTTTTTCCATTCTATCATTATTTTTTCCCCTCACTTTCCCATTTTTTATTGCTTCTTCATCACTGTTGATAAGGATTTTTTCGGCCAACGTTGGTCAGGATTATTTTTTGGCCGATGTTGTTCAAAGTTTTTTTAAACGACATCAATCGAGACTATTTTTTGGTCGACGCCAGCTAGGGTTTTTTTTTTGTCAATGTCTGTCAATATTATTTTTGATCAACGTCGTGTAGGTTTTTCACTCGACGTCAGATAGGATTTTTTTGGTTGACATCAGATGAGACTATTTTTTGACCGACATCGGCTAAAAAACATCATTGACTCACATCGGCTGAAAAACATCATTAACCAATGTTGACCGAAAGCGCACCGACTAATGTCAGCCAAAAAATAGTTCTGATTGATGTTAGTCTAAAAATATCTGGACTGATGTCTGTCGAAATTGCCTTGGTTGAGGTAGGCCAAAAATACACTAACCAAGATCTATCAAAAATAGTCTTGACCAAGGTCGATTGAAAATAACTCTTAAATGGGCAGATAATAAGTTTTCACTTTTTAACATTTAATTACTAAAATTTGTAAAAAAAAAAAAAAAAATCCTTCTAACATTTAAGTGGATATAAATTGGATATGATCAAATCTATATCGATTTAAATGGATTGGATCTTGAATCTAAATTGTTTTTTAAAAATATGGATATATATTTAAAATCCAATCCATTTAAATAGATATTGATTGGATTCTTAAAAATTCAATCCATTCCCACCCCTAGTTGGCAGCACCCCTCATCTCTTTCTTCCTTGTCTTCTCACACACGCACAAGACAGGCAATTTAAACCAACAACATTAGTTTTAAGTTTCATTTGTTCATCAGCATCACTGCAATAATAGAGATGAAATAATAATATATAAAAAATGGAACAAGAAATGCTTAGGTGAGCCATAATTTGGTCAAGTGCAACCCCTTCACACCAAGCCCTCTCAAGCACCATGCTTCCCCTAAATAGAGAATGTTAAGACAACCATTAAGGAAATCAATCAAGAAAGAATAAGGAAACAATAACTAGCAAAAATATGAGAAAAAAGGAACCAATTCTCTCTCCTCTCATTGTCTCTCCTTTCATGGTTATGCATTGTTGCTTTAATCGATTACCATTAATTGTAATCAATTACATAAGCTATCTAGAAAAGCATGTTTCACTGCTTTAATCAATTACCATAAATTGTAATCGATTACACAAGCTGCTTCAGAAATAAAACTTCACTTCTTTAATCGATTACAGCTCGGTTTAATCGATTATTTTGTTCGTTGTTAAACCCAGAATGAAGCTTTGAACGCTTTAATCGTTTAAGTGACAATTTAATCGATTACATAAGGCTTTTTCATTGATTATTTGGCACGTGTAATTGATTACTGTCTGTTACAAAGGCTGTTATAAATATGATTAAGGCTTGTCTTGAAACTTAACTTGAATACTTCGAATTTTTTGAATATACACAAGCCTTCTCAAAGTTAGAAAGTGATTTTTTTGGGTTAACTAAGTTCTTGTCCCACTCTTTAATCTTCATGGTTATTGAATGATTTCTTGGGCAATATTTTCAAAGAAGTTTTGGAGAGCATGTTCTGAAATTCTTTTTCTTCAATTCAATCCTGATTGGTAACCACATGCATTCATATTCATTGGATCATCAGGTTGTTTCTCTCCATTCTCTTTTATTGTAAGTTCGTTTTTGCATTTTTGTTATTTGTTGCTATTATAAAGAGTTATTTGAAGCTTGTGCTAAAGTAGAGTTCTCTAGGGAAGAACAAAGTAGTGTTCTCTGATTCTTGATCACTAGAAGTCTAATAGGGTTTTAGATTTCTATTCTTTATCTAGGGTCGATAAAGAGTATTTGATATAAAGCTTGTAAGAACTGAAATTTATAATAGTGGAACTCTAATCTAGTGTTGATTAGAAGAAACTGGATGTAGTTTCTCTTGAGAAGTGAACCAGTATAAATTCTTGTGTTGATTTTCTATATCTCAATCTCTACTAGTTATCTTGTTCATTTGTTCTTGGCATTATTATCAGTACTCAACAAGTTCTGTTTTGAGCAATTGATTTCTTGAGCTGAGTGATTTGATTGATTAAAAGCATTCTTGATTTAAAAGTGATTAAGATCCTTTGACTCTGATTTTATAAATAAATTTTAAAAGACCAAGTTTAAACCAATTCACCCCCCCTCTTGGTTATTGTTGGTATTCCTATTGTTTTCATATATGACATTTCTGAAATATCCTTTGCTTATGTAATCGATTACAGAAACAGAGTAATTGATTAATGCAAACATATTTGCTTTTTCAAAAACAAAGTCATGAGAGAATCATTTCACATGCATCATGTAATCATTTAACCTTTTCTTAAAATGTGTATGCATGCTTATGATTATGATTTATGCAATGCAAGGATCTCATATTAAACCTCTTAAACAATCTTAACAAATTACAAATGCCTTTGATTGAATGACATGTAAAAAGATAAAATTCAAAAGCTTCTTCATCATCCTTGATGATTAGCTTTTCATCATCCTTGATCAGATCTTCATCATTCTTGATCAGCTCCTCCTATATCCAACAATCTCCCCCTTTTTGGCTTTCATCGAGCAAGGCTTGGTCAATGCTCTTTGGTTCAATCTGTGATACAAAATCCATAATACAACAAAGATTTCTTAAGAAAGATCTGGTGGAAACTCCCTTGGAAACTTCCCCAATTATATTGTCAAGGGAAAAATCTCTTGAAGTTCTTCATCCCATGGACTTTTGGATAGGTGTTGATGGTTCCTTTTCTTTATTTGATTCTGCTCTTCCTTTTCTACTGATCCATCTAGCTGTATGAATTCTTCAATTGGACCTGCATCTACATCACACTTTTCATCATCTTTGGAGGAGTTAGTCTCATCACATATTACATGAACAAATTCCTCTACACATAATGCTCTTTTGTTGAAGACTCTATAAGCTTTACTTTGCAAAGAGTAACCAAGAAAAATAGCTTCATCAGCTTTAGCATCAAATTTGTCAAGAGAATTCACCATTATTTAATACAAAACACTTGCAACCAAATGCTCTTAAGTGAGATATATTTGGCTTTCTACCTTTGTATAGTTCATAAGGAGTTTTCTTTAAAAGAGGCCTTATGAGTAACCTATTTAAAGTGTAGTAAACTGTACTCGCCACATTAGCCCAAAAGTGTTAAGGCAAATTTATTTCATTAAGAAGGGTTCTTGCTCTTTCTTCAAGGGATCTGTTTTTCCTCTTCACAACACCATTTTGTTGAGGTGTTCTTGGAGCTGAAAAATTGTGATTGATTCCATATTCTTCACAAAACTTTTCAAAGTACTCATTTTGGAATTCAACATCATGATCACTTCTTATTGAAAAAATGTTGCATCCTTTTTCATTTTGAATGATCTTGGCTAATTTTCTAACTGATATGAATGCATCACTCTTGGATCTTATAAACAAAGTCCATGTATATCTAGAGTAATCATCAACAATAACAAGCCCATAGAAGTTACCCCCCAAACTCATGTTCTAGAAGGACCAAATAAATCCATATGAAGCAATTCAAGGGGTCTAGAGGTGGAAACAACATTTGTACTTTGAAAAGACATCTTAGATTTTTCCCCTTTTGACAAGCATCGCATATTTTGTCCTTCTTAAACTTGAGCTTAGGTAAACCAATGACTAAGTCCTTTCTTATAAGCTTGTTCATATGATTTATGTTTATGTGACTAGTTCTCCTATGCCATAACCATGTATCATTTACTTTATTTACAAGATAGTTAGTTTTATGAATAAATTCATGCTCAATGGAGAGAACATATATATTACCATTTCTTTTCCTCACCATGTTGACCATCACATATTAAGCAACAATTGTTATTGAATAAGACTTTGAGACCTTTGTCGCATAGTTGGCTTATGCTTAGGAGGTTGTGCTTCAAACCTTCCACATAAAGCACATTCTTTATTTTTGTTTTCAAGTTATCTCTTATATTTCCTTCTCCAATGATCTTTTATTATCACCATAAGTAACATATCCTCCATCTTTGAGAATCAAACTTGAGAGCATGGACATGTCACCTGTCATGTGCCTAGAGCAACCACTATCAAGGTACCATAGTGCTGATTTTGTTCTTAGACACACCTGCAAAAATCAAATTAAGTAACAAAGAAAGGTACCCATTTTGGGTTAGGTCCATAAGGGTTAGTTGGTTTCCTTTTTCTCTTAGGTATCCAAATGCATTCACCATTAGGCATATAAAATCTCCTTGCATAGCACCTAATGGATTTATGACCTTTCTTCATGCAATAATTGCAAGTAATAGTGTTTGATTGTCTTTCAAAATGAGTCAATTGATGATGCTTTGTTTTTGAAAGGCCTTTTTGATACTTTTGTTTTGGAAGCACAAACCTTGTTTTTCCAAAAGGTTTTGATCCATGTTTGTACCCCAAACTAGAAGTATCTCCAGCATATTTTTACGCAATTAGCATTTGATTTAAATTGCATTTACCTCTATAAAGTCTTTTCAAAAGATCAACCAAGTAAGAATTTTCTAAAAGCAAAAACATATATTTTTCACCTTGACTCTTTTTGTAACCATCAAATTCTTTTTGTAAAACCTTTGCATTTATCAACATTTAAAGATGATGAGACACAAACACATCCATTAGCTTTGTAATTTGAAACAAGCTTTTCATTTGCTTCTTTCAAATTGCAAAGTTCAGATTGCAATTCAGCAATTTTGTTGACATGCCATTTGAGATTACCTTTTAACCTATTATTGGTTTGGGCACGTTTTTGGGCCTCTTCATGCATCTCATGGAAAGCATCAACCATATTATCATATTTAGAATTTACCTCTGATTTAGCACTTGAGAATACTTCATCATCACTTATTGTAGGGGTGAAGCACAGATTTGCTTCTTCATTCTCATCTATTGATTTAGAAGTAGTTGAATCATTTTCTTCCCACGCTATGTATGCCTTCTTTGGCTTCCCCTCCTTTCTAGTCTTCCTCTCACCTTGTTGCTGTTTCAAAAAGATTGGACATTCAAATTTAATGTGTCCATGTTTACCACATTCAAAGAAAGTGAAGTTGGTGGAGTTGTTGTTGTTGCTATCATTTTTTCTATTAAACTTTGACAGTTTTTTGTTCATGTTTCTTCTCATGAACTTGCTGAATTTCTTCACTATTAGGTTCATTTGTTCATCACTTGAGTCTTCTTCCTTTTCCACATGAGTTGATGCAGTTTTCAAGGCTATACTCTTGTGTTTCTTATCTACATCCTCTACATGTGTTAGTTGTGACATTTCAAGTTCATACTCAAGAAGCTTACCAAAAAAGTGCAGTCATGGACATCTTGGATAAATCTTTTGATTCCTTGATTGCTGTAACTTTTAGTTATCATGGTCTTGTGAGACACTTCGATATTTTGATGTTCAATTCTTCAGAATCAAAGATCTTCCTAAGACCAAGAATATGACTGACAATGTGAGTGAACCTTGTTTGAAACTGAGAAATGTTTTTTGTGTTGCTCATCTTGAACATTTCATATTCATGAATCAAGGCATGCTTCCTTGATCTTCTCACTTCATATGTTCCTTCATGAGTTACTTCCTACATCTCTCACATTTCCTTTGCGCTTTTACACCTAACAGTTCTAAAGAATTCGTCAGAAGAAAGAACAGATGTAATCATGTTTTTAGCTTTAAAACCGTACTGCACTACTCTTTTTTCTGCTTCCGTCATTTCATCCCACTCCTTGGGAATTCTTTCATTAGCAACAAATTTTGTAGGGATCAAGGGACCCTTATCAATAGCATTCCAAGCACCTGGGTCATTTGATTGAATAAAGATTTGCATATGATTTTTCCAAAAACTAAAATGCTCTCCTTCAAACATCGGGAGACGATTTTTCCAAAAACTAAAATCCTCTTTTAAGGTTATCTGTGTAGTATTCATTTTCTTGAAAAGATAGTGATCTTGATTAAATTTCAAGAACCAGCTCTTGATACCAATTGAAAACAATATGACTACACGTAAATACCAAGAGGGGGAAATTGGTATAAATTTGTCCTTTTAAAACTTTTACAAAATTAGAGTTGAAGGATCTTTATCACTTTGTAAAACCAATGAAACTTCAATTCAACCCAACGACTCAGTCCAAGAAATCTATGACAAGAACCTACACTTGTTGATTAAGAAAGATATCACAATTGTTAAAAGATTGAGATAACAAGAAGAGATAAAGAGATCAACACAAAAACATATATTGGTTCACTTCTCAAGAAAAGCTACATCTAGTTCTTCTAATCAAACAAGATTAGAGTTCAACTAAATCAAATTATTCTTTACAAGCATTATAACAAGTGATAATCTTTATCCACATTAGATAAAGAATAAGAAACCTAACACCCTATTAGATTCTTAACCACAAGATTCAGAGAACACTTCTCCAATCTTTCACCTAGAGAACCCTACTCTAGTTAAAGCTTTAAAGAACACCCTTTTGATCTTAGTCTACAAACAATTCTAAAATAGATCACAACACAAAAGAGTTCAAGAGATACCACCTGAGATTCACAATGGATGCAACGAATGAATGGACAATACCAGGCACTATAGGTTGATTGAAATCTTCTTAAAGATTCTTTTCTCTTGAAACCTTTATGCAAACCCTTTGCTCATCTTTTCTTTCACAATGTAGAAAGATTTCCTTTGCACAAAAACTTTGTATTTTACTGAGAAATTGTTTATCAGAGACTATTGAAAGCTTTGGGAGACTTAGGTATTTCATAAATTCGAAAGATTAATTCTTAATAAAGTTTCAGACCCAACAACTCTAAATAGAAAATAGAATTAACTGCATGTAATCGATAAATACGAGTATGTAATCGATTAATATGTCAAGTAATCAATTAAAATGTTATTGAGCAGTTCTGGAAAACTTTGATGAACAATGTAATCGATTAATCTAAGACATAATCGATTAAAACAGACAAACTTATTTAGAAAATAAGCTTCAGTAGTCAATTACGGAAGAGTGATAATCGATTAAGACAGACATGCTTAATGAATGAAATGAACTATGTAATTGATTACACTTGGCTCGTAATCGATTAAAGTATTCTATATGACTTTTCTGAAATATCCTTTGCTTTTGTAATCGATTACAGAAACAAAGTAATTGATTTATACAGACATATTTGCTTTTTCAATCAAAAACAAAGTCATGAGAGAATATTCCACATGCATCATGTAATCATTCAACCTTTTCTTAAAATATGTATGCATGATTATGATCATGATTTATGCAATGCAAGGATCTCAGATTCTTAAAAAATCTTAACAAATTAAAAATGTCTTCAATTGAATGACATGTAAAAAGCTAAAATCCAAAAGCTTCTTCATCATTCTTGATCAGCTCCCCCTGTATCCAACAATAGTGGTGTAGTAGCTCCATGAACCCTTTTTCTTTACTGCAACAACCTTTGAAATTAAGGCTAGAAGGAGAATAAGGAAAGAGGGGTAGAAAGGGAAAAATAAAAATAAAAAATCGTGAAATTAAATATGAATATATTCAATGGTGCAAAATAACTTTCCCATGGTGGGAGACCTGATCCACTCTCCTACTTTAGTTAGTATCTTTAACTAACTATATGTTTGGATTAAATTTGAATCAAATTTAAGTTTGCAAACTCAATTTGCAAAAGTATGTCAAGTCTTGTTTTTTCAAAACCCAATTTCAAGACAAAATTTTACTTCCATATATACCATTAAAGGATAAATAAACACTACAAGAAAAATGACCTATGCCTACAGACTTCTTTTGCCTACACTCATGAATTAGTGTAGGTAAAATGAAAAAAAACTTCTACCTACAACTGATTAATGTAGGTAAAACTCAGTAACTTGTACCTACCATTATTTAGTGTAAGAAAATTCATTAAAACTAAAATGACTTCTACCTTCAACTACTTTATTTAGGTAAAAATCGAAAAAAAATTATGCCTATGGTCGACTAGTGTAGGTAAAACTCCAAAAATATCGTCGTACTTTTTTAATTGAATTGTGAGAAAGACTAACAATACACTTTTTAATATATAGTTTGAGACTCACTTGTTAATTGACTCGTTGAGCTTAATTCATAAAATCAATGAGCTAAATTTAAGTTTAAAAATAAATTTATCTATATCTATTCATCTATTTGTCCATATATTGTCCTTTACATATTATTAAGGAGGTGAGGAAGCAAAAAAAGGAGTGCAGGAAGTAATTATGTGTTAAGACACAAAAGAAAAACATGTCATAGTATTAGGGTCCGAAAGAAAAGCATACAAAAAAAAGGGGGACTGCGCTACTCTTTGGGAAAAGCTTTATCCACCCAGTAAAAGGCTAATAGACCCAGACTTGAACAGTGAAAATACATAATTGCCCCTGGTTATATACTTAACTGCTGGCACTATTCATTTTCCCTTTTCACGCATACGTCTCTTTTCCTTGCTGTGATTTTCTTTCGTTTCCTGGAGCACCTCATCAATTTGGTTCAGCTCCGCCGCGCAAGCCGCATTAGTCGTTGCTCATTCACTATTGGTGGTGGTTGATTAGTAGTAGTTTGTGCTAACCTTCGTGAGCTTCTTCTTCGTTATCGCTTTCGATTATGGATGCCACGGATTAAAGAATTCGTATAATCTATACGGATTGAGTAATCAGTAGGAGTCATATGGATTGGTTAATCCATAAGCCTCCTATGTAGTACTCAATCCGTATGCAGTTCACGAATTGGAGGATCCGTATACTTCATACGGATTGAGTAATCCATAGGAGGCTTATGGATTAACCAATCCGTATGACTCCTACGGATTACTTAATTTGTATGATTTTTTAATTGATTTAAATTATAATTAATGGCTAAATAATTTATTGTTTATTGGTTATTTTAGATATTTTAACCCTTAGGAGAGTTAATTAAATTAGATTATATAATTATATGTTGTAGTAATGATGATAGTAGTGATTTTTGGATCGATGGAAATTTGATTTGTTTTCTATACATTCTATTAATTAGAAATAGAGAACTACAAAAAGACATAGCAGCTTTATAATATTGTTATTGTATAGGGATCATATAAAAAGCCAAGATCTTTTAAATTCAGGATGAGAGAAAGATACTGAAAGTTTAGGCCTTATGATTTAACTTGTGATTTAACTTCTATAGTGGATGATTTTAGTTGTGATCCACATTGTTTTTTTTTAATTATAAGAACATCATCATCATCAACATCATATATGGTCACTTCCTCGTAGTGTAATGCTGACAACTAGTCCTTTTTACAGTTTTCTACTTAACATCATCTATGGTCATACCTTATACCTATCAACATTTATGTGCACAATATCATTGAAGGATGAAATCATGTTTGTGTATAAGGAACAAAAAATTTATAGTTAAGTTGATTAAATAGTTTTTTTATTGACTTAAGGAAAATTATTTGTTGATCTTAGATGTATGTCGTTGAGTTTTTCAATTTGCATGTTTATTTAGTAGTTTGGTTTTATTTTCATTGTTGGTTGGTTTGAAGTTTGACACAATTAAGCACTTGGTACAAATATTATGGTTAAAACATTAGGATTGCGTCGGGCATTAGGACGAGATGTAGACAGAGCAAGTGGTAGAGACATTAGTGGGAATGAAGAGCTAGCCATTAAACATCATAGGCCTACGACATCTGCTAGAAGACAACGGCCAGGGGCAGCTGTTGATGAGGATCCTCTGGCTCCAGACC
This sequence comes from Glycine tomentella, assembly GCA_007407185.1. Classification (NCBI taxonomy): domain Eukaryota; kingdom Viridiplantae; phylum Streptophyta; class Magnoliopsida; order Fabales; family Fabaceae; genus Glycine; species Glycine tomentella. The sequence continues at coordinate 23,686 of PYAF01004734.1, read as the reverse complement.
GACATGCAAGGGCTACTGTTCATGAGGATACTCCTGTTCAGGACTGACGTGTGGAGCCTGATATTCCCGACATGGATGATGCAGGTGATGAAACACAATCTTATCCAGGTGGCCCGTAGGACTCTTCAGTGTTGACAGAGTATGCTAAAAAAGTGGCTCTTTGAGTGTGGGAAGGACAGGTAGTTATATGTTTCATTACAAATAAAGTGGTTTTATTTTTCAACCATATGATTGTCATTCATGTAATTTGTTGTGCAGGAACGTCTTGAGTTAAAATTGGCATCTGACGGAAGAAAAGTTCACAAATTTAGGCGGCTTGCACTCGAGATTGAAGGAATGGTTGTTGGTACAAGCTTAGCCCCTTTGATTTTATGCTTAGTTGAGACCGGAGACAGGGGATTGCTCTATACTTTTGTAGAAAGATGGCACTCTGAGACCAACAGCTTTCATTTGCCTGTAGAGGAGTTGACTATCACGATGGACGATGTGGCTTCCCTGTTGCATATCCCCGTCGTAGGAGCTTTCTTATCGTACGAGACAATTGATGTTGGACAGGCAGTACATTTGCTTTTTGAATTACTTGAGGTATTTGTAGAAGAAGTTGGAGTGGAGATGGAGCAATGCCATAGGGTATATGTTCGATTGTCTTGGCTGTGAGACATATATGCTGTGAAATGTCAGTCAATGAAGTGGATTCCAACAGCCAGAACGTACTTGCTTCATTTGGTCAGGTGCACACTTTTTGCCAACAAGAGTGCCACACATATCAGTGTGGCATTCTTGGAGACATTTCGCGATCTAGACCAATCAGGAGAATATGCTTGGGGTGCGGCTTCTCTGGTTCACATGTATGCTAATCTGAACTACACATGTCAGCACCATGGGAAACATCTTGCCGGTTATATCACGTTGTTGCAAGTAATGGTTTTGACTCTTCTTATACTTATCCATGGGAATAAATTTGTTAAAACTTTGACCATAGTATGTTGCAAGAATATTCTTTGGTTTCACCATCGACCTTGTCATATCAGCAACAATAATCTTCTCATCCTCTATCAGTCGACCAGCATATGGGTGTCCACATAATGACTTTGTCAAAGCATGATTATGAGTGCCACATAATAATTTCACCATCCACCCTTCACCTTCCAGGATTGGTTTGCCTCACAACTTAAACGAACAATTACATTTTCTAGTGCTATTCACTGTAGGTACCATGTTTTTGTTGAATGCTCTATATTTTTCACTCATTTCACAACCAATGAAAACAAATGATGTCATTCCCTTCTTTCAAGTTGAGATGTCCGACCTCATTATGAAAACTAAAAAATCATTCTCATATGCAATAGTTCTAACCCATTTTAATACATCCTCACGAGAAGGGAACACCTACAAAAATCGATAAAAAAATGTTTAAGTTCCATAAATCATGTATTTAAAAACTTTAACCAAATTCAAAATAATATAAATGCCTCAGAAGTATTGAAGGATGCAGAACAATCGACTAAACATTTAATATTTTCAAACGCACTAGGTTCATCTCCAATATCTTCATATATATTAATTTCTTCAGACATAATACTGTCATACATTCACTCATTGTTGTCCATCTTAACAAATGACAATAAATTTAAATAAATGACAAAACAAACACATTATAATAATAATTAACAACATTAAAGTGATATTATCAAAATAATACTATACATTTTTTACACCATCAATATTACAAAATAAAACAATATCAAATTAATTGTTCATAATTTAAGATATCATAAAAATACATTTCAATATACAACTGATGTCAATTTTAACCTACTTATTTTTTAACAATGAAAATAATTTTTTAATAAATATTTTATCATTTTAATTAACTTTTTTTATGTAAATCAACAAAAAAAATGTATTTTTATGACAAACTATCAAAGTATTGCATTTCCATAAATTATAACTAATATTATTTTCAGCTACTTATTTTTTTAATAATTAGAATCATTTTTAAATAATTAAAATCATTTTTAATAATTAAAATTATTTTTAATAATTAAAATTATTTTTTGATAATTATTAAATAATTATTTAAGAATTATTTATGTCATACGGATTAAGCAATCCATATGCTTCTTACGGATTGCATAATCAATATAAAACATACGGATTGAGCAATCCGTACAATCCGTACGGGTTAACCAATCTGTATACTTCTTACGGATTAACTAATTCGTAAGGAGCATACGGATTACATAATCCGTCTAAATTATACGGATTGTTCAATCCATATGTTTTGTAATACCTTGAATTTCAAATACGTAACTAAGCCTAGGTTAAGCCCATGCTTAAAGATAAATGATGAGGCTTAGTATAATTAGAGGAAGGCTTGAGGAAGAGAGGAGAAAACTGGTTCTGGCCTACGGCGCTAACCGCGCGGCGTTTGGCGCGAGTCGCGCCATATGCACAAGATAGGCAGATTGGCTCTGCCATG
>PYAF01004733.1:0-66218 GCA_007407185.1 Glycine tomentella | reverse complement strand
GGTACCACATTGCATGCTGATAGATGAGTCAGGTGCATGCATCATTCTATGCATGATTGTTTGAGTTGTGAAATGCATTGGATGATTGGTTTGTTGAGTGTGTATTGGAATCATGGATTTTTGTTAATGATTGTGGTGGGTAATGTTGTTTCCTTCCCAATTGCTGCTATCTGATGTTTGTTGGTTTTTATATAATAAAATCACCCTTGCATTTGTTGTACCGTGTGGTTGGTACCTGTGATGATCGCGAACTTTCGTTCGTGGAAGCAGATAAGCAGCAGTAGGTGACTTTGGAGGGAGATCTTCTTTTTGGTTAGAGTCGTCAAACCGACGTGATGACGTTGGATTTCTTTTTGGAGAAAAGAGTTGTGTTTTGTTAATCAACTCTCTCTTAGTTAGCCTTTGGCTTTTTGTTGATATGTAATTTTGGGTGTATATACATATAAAGCTAAAGGAAGTTCTAACAGGTGGATGACATGTACTTATTTAATATATGTAATTATAAAATGTGTATGATAATTGTAATATCGGGAGAAATTTATCATCATTTTCATAATCAAACTAATGAAGTTTTATTAAAAATTGAAATTTGCACGATTAAGAGTTAGTGATATCATAGCGATGAGGCGGGTCATTACAATTACCAGTATTATGTAATTGATTATTATGCATTGTTTCACATTCATACAGTCTGCTTTAATCGATTGCACTGCGTATTTATTGATTATCTTGTTCATGAAAACATTTCCAGAAAGCTCAAGAACATATTAATCGGAGGACCTTTCTTTATTGCATTCCAAGCACCTAGGTCATATCATTATCATTACCAACAATTTTTATAAGAATCACAGGACCTTTCTGTATTGTATTTCAAGCACCTAGGTCATTTGATTGAATAAAGATTTTCATTCTATTTTTCCAAAAACTGAAATGCTCTCCTTCAAACATCGGAATACGATTGAGGGAGGCACCCTCCTTGAAGGTAATTTGTGTGGTAATCATTTTCTTTTAAAAGAAAGATAGTGATCTTGAATAACACTCAAGAACCTACTCTTGATACCAATTGAAAACAATAGGAATACCCACAATAACCAAGAAGGGGGGTGAATTGGTTTAAACTTGGTCTTTTAAATTATTTATAAAATCAGAGTTAAAGGATCTTAATCACTTTTAAACCAAGAATGCTTTTAATCAATCAAGTTACTCAGCACAAGAAACCAATAGCTCAAAACAGAACTTGTTGAGTAATGATAATACCGCTAAGAACAAATGAACAAGATTACTTGAAGGAGAGAGATAAGAAAAACAACACAAGCAATTTATACTGGTTCGCTTCTCAAGAGAAGCTACGTCCAGTTTCTTGTAATCAACACTAGATTAGAGTTCTACTATTATAAAATTTTGTTCTTATAAGCTTTACAACAATCTCTCTTTATCAACCCTAGATAAAGAATAGAAATCTAAAACCTTATTAGACTCCTAAAGATCAAGAACAAGAGAACACTACTCTGTTCTTGCCTAGAGAACACCACTCTAGAACAAGCTTCAAAGAATCCTTTACAATAGCATCAAATAACAGAAATTACAAAAATGAAATTACACTCAAAGATTAAGGAGAGAAACAACCTGATGATCCAATGAATATGAATGCATATGAGTTACCAATCAAGGTTGAATGCAAAAACAGATTTTCACAACATGCTCTCCATTACTCGTTTGAAATATCTTGCCCAAGAAATCATACAATACCTATTAGAATTAAAGAGTTGGACAAGAAGTAAGTAAACGCAGAAAATCACTTTAGAACTTTGTGAAGGCTTGTGTGTATTCAAAAATTTTGAAGTATTCAAGTTAAGTTTCAAGCCAATCCTTCCTTCTATTTATACCAGAGTTTTGTAACAACCTGTAATCGATTACACGCGCCCAATAAACGATTAAAACGAGCCATGTAATCGATTAAATTACCACTTAATCGATTAAAGTGTTTAAGGCAGAATTCTGGGTTTCACAACGAACAAGATAATCGATTAAACCGAGCTGTAATCGATTAAAGCAGTGAAGTTTTGTATCTAAGTCTCTTGTGTAATCGATTACAATATTTGGTAATGCATTAAGGCAGTGAAGCAAGCTTTTTCAAATAGCCTATGTAATCAATTACAATGTTTGGTAATCGATTAAATTAGTGAAAACATGATTTTCAAGATAGCTTGTGTAATCGATTATAGTAAATGGTAATCGATTAAAGCAACAATGTATTGCTTTTAATTTACACCATGTAATCGATTACAAATGTTTGGTAATCGATTAATGTATTCATTAAAGCTTTTCCAGTTTTAAACATGAACCAAATAATCGATTAATTCGTGATGTAATTGATTAAACTGTTCATCAAAGATTTTCCAGTTTTAAACATGAACTAAATAATTGATTAATCTTCTGGGTAATCGATCAAAACAGTGAAATTACATTTTTCCAAAAACATTACCCATTTAGATCTTTTTCAAAATAGCTTTGATTCTTTGATGAAAACACTTAAGCATGTAAATGATTATATGTATGCAAATGCAAGGATCAACAGATTTGCTTCTCATACACTTCAATTTGGATTTCAATCTTCAAGACATGTGAAAAGCTCAAAACATTCTTCTAAGTCAAAAGCTTCATTTTTCTTGTTGCTCCCCCTATATCCAACAAATTATTCTTACTATATCCCTATTGAAATAAATTAACACAAACTTGGTACTGGAACCCATGGATACAAAGGATGAAGGTTGCCAAAAGAAGACGACCAACAGAGGGTGTGAGAGATGGATTAAACCACGACTTATATAGAGTTGTAGTGTGTGTGTGTGTGTGTGTGTGTGTGTGTGTGTGTGTGTGTGTGCTTCATTCAACATTAATAAGATTTTTATCAATTATTTTACATTCGGAAATTGTTTTGTAATTTTTATAAAAGAATCTATGACAACATCTAATCAAATGCCTACACTGGTCAGTGGTTCCAATATTAAGCCTCATAATTTATAAAATAAATTATTACCAGCAAAAGCCAATTTTAAGCATGTAACTAGTTATATATGAAACAATTAACCGATTAAAGAACACTTAATTACTTGGTCTCTTCTTAAAGCACACATACTTTGGTCATATATATTTCAAGACTCCAAGGATAGTTGTTTAGAACTTAAAAACAAAAGATAGAGAAGATTAAGAAGATGGTAATGAATGATGCCACGATCCGTAGTGGAGCGATAAGTCGGAGGAGGATTCCCCACAAAGGAAAACTTCCTTGATAAGAAAAGATTTGGGTTCAACCAAGAACAAAGAATAGGCTAAGCTCTCAATTCAAGCAAATTCTTAATTTAATTAATCAAAAGTTGTTCCGAAAAATAGCAATATTTGAGTACTTATAGAGCTAAGTCTCTAATAAAATCTAAAAATACATAGTTTGGACCTATTTTAGTCCATATTGAGGCCCATTACACAAATAAACAAGAAATACAAAAATCCTCGCATACGTTGCGCGCTAAGCCCAAAAAACTCTTTGCTAAGGAATTGCGCTAAGCGCGACATGCACGCTAAAGCGAGCTCTCCTACAATCTTCAAGGTGCTCTAATTTAGCTCTTTGTGTCTTCCTCCATCCTTGCCCTTGTTAAATAGTTTAGCCATGATTCTCTTAGTCATCTCTTCTTGTAGAAGCTTGGCTTTGGACCTGGCCCTTTAATTCATAGAGTGCTTCTAGAACTTCATGCTTTTTGGATAGTCCTCTATCACAAGTGTACTACCAATAACCAATCACTAAGTGACATAAAGAAATTGTCATGGAAAATGAGGCTATTACCTTGCATGGCATCTTCTATTAGTCAACATAAAGATTTTCTTATTTCAAATGAAACAATTCCATTTAAGCACTCAAATTTGCTTAATATTACGAGTATCAAAAACGGCATCGACATCATCTGTTTCTTCCTTGGCAACATCATTTCTCTCGTTGTCATCTTTAGATTCACTAGTAGTTTCTTTTGAATTAAAAACAGGAAAACAAAATAAAATGTATAAAAGGCATCGTTAAGTTATAATTGGGGCATCAGAGAAAGAAATACTGGAACCTAAATAATTCAAGTTTCAAGAAAATGCATCACCAATATAATGACAAAACTAAATAATCCCTGTTGATGATGCAAAAATGTTTCAAGTCTTACCACTAAATTTTGCTTGTGCTAATCCGCGAGAGCATGTCCTTCACCACCTGCAATGCCTCCATCCACATCACCCGATCCTCCTGTGTCTTCACCTGAAGGTGAAGCCTCTTCGTCCTCGTGAACACCAAAAACCGCTTCTCATTCTATTTGCTCTCGCACCCGAAAAGGAATCTATTGATTCTCTCTGAATTGGTTGGACTGTAGGTGCGATGATTTACTTCACGGGCGAGCTAATCGTCGAAACCTAAACAATCACAAAACAACACAAACAAATCATGCCAAATGAAAATACCATAATAATTGAAATTAAGTTGCCAGAAGTGGAGCTAGGTCGTGCCTTGAAATGGATTTCCCCAAACGGCTTGCGTATGTGTTGAGTGTAACGACCCGCCTCGTCGCTACGATATCACTAACTCTAATCATGTAAATTTCAATTTTTAATGAAAATTCCATTAATTTGATTATGAAAATGGTAGTAAATTTTTTGCGATAATACAATTATCATACAACGGAACAAATACATAAATGGATACATATGGATGTACATATAAAACTTTACATATCATTCATATGTCAAAACATAATTCAGTTGTATTTACAAATATTCACGTCTGGAATTAGATGACCAACAAAAAGAATCAAGGTCACCTAATAATTCGATGGCTCCAACCAAAAAGAAAATCTCCCTCCAAGGTCACCTACTGCTGCTCATCTGCTTCCACAAACGAAGGTTCGTGATCATCATAGGTACCAACCACACGATACAACAAATGCAAGGGTGAGTTTATTATACATAACCAGCAAGCATTAGATAACAACAATTGGGAAGGAAACAACATTAACAACCATAATCATTACCAAAAATCCATCAGTCCAATACACACCCGACAAACCAATCATCCAGTTCATTTCACAACTCAAACAATCATACTCTGAATGATGCATGCACTTGACTCATTTATCAACATGCAATGTGGTACCATATCCCGGAAATAGCCTCTCACAGGAAAAATGATTCACCACCTATCAAGGTCACCCTGTCGTGCACTGGTCATTCCCCCCCCCCCGATGATCAGCCAGCGTCACTAGGAAATTCCAAACCTGATGACCCCTTAGTACCTGCATTTTCAACCCACTGAAACCCACATGTACACATGTGCCTTCATTCTATTTCCATCCATGCACATGAAGTATGAAACATGGGCACCATCAATGCATGACCCGGCTAGGAACACATCCTTCCTCGCAAGGGTAACATGTCATGCACCCCCATGTACATACATAACTCACCAATGTGGGCTCACCGATGCACTGACCGTGGCTAGGAACACATCCTTCCTCGCAAGGGTGATCAACCGGTCACTGCATCCCAGGTGGACGTACACATCATACAATCATGGGCACCATCAATGCATGACCTGGCTAGGAATACATCCTTCCTCGCAAGGGTAACCAGTCATGCACCCCCATGGGTGTCCATGTATATCCACATCACACAATGACATTGTTCACATCAACATTATCTCTTATCAATGTCATGATCAACATCCATATCACATCATCTCAATATCATCATCATACATTTCAAACTCATCTCATTTTTCAACATCATCATCCACATCAACATTATCTCATTTGAACATCGTTAACCACATCATGATTATCTCATTTAAACATCATTGACCACATCAATAACATCTCAATTTCAATATCATCAACAACATCAACATCATTTTATTTCAATATCATCATCATAAAAATCAATATTCAACATCATCAACTATATCAACATTATCTCATTACATCATCATCAACCCAATCACATTATCCCATTTCAACATCATCTCATTCATTCACAATCCATATTACCACGAGGCTGGTATTTTAGGAAAATTCTAAATTAAAGAGGAGGACTACAATATAGAAAATACACACTTATGCCCATTTAAAAATTTAATAAAGAATTAAATAGGAAAACATATTATAAAATCTTGGGCAGAGTCTCCTCTGTAATTAAGACTTTTTCCAAAAATCCAATCAATTACAACAACATCAGTCATAGTTTTATCCATCAATAACAAATTCATCGCATCCCATTAGTTAAAAACACAGTTTTTCTTGAAAACGAGCACACAACAGGAACCAACATACATCAATAATAATTATATCGCATCCCATTAGTTTAAAACATAACTTTTCTTGAAAACCAGCACATAACAGGGATAGGCAGATATTCTCATAGTTGGACTCCCTAGCCCCCAACTATGGTACCAAAACTATAACCAAATAATAAACTCCTCTTGCCTATCTATAAATTCTTCTATTAGCTCCTCACAGTGTTGTTTTCAAATCCCTCTAGTTCGTGTGCTTTGGCCCAAATGCAGAGCTCTATATACCAAATCAAATACAATTTAGTATAGATTTCAAAGACAAGGTTAATATTAACATTTGGGGTCAAATACCCACTCAAATTTAAAAAGAGGCTAAAATGGTGTTTTTGGAGTCCACATCAAAAGACATCATTTTGAAATTTCGATCACACCAATGTGACCAGGGTTCAATAAGGATCATAGAAATGACAACAGTTTCATAAAAAGAAGACTTTTACAACATCTCATTTTCAAAGGGTTTTCAAAGGAAGTATAGAAACAACCAATAATGGTACCCGAATCACAAGAGATATCAAGAGAGGCTTCAAACTAGCTAAAAGAAGACAAGAAAACCATGGTTACCTCAAAGAAACCAAGAAAGGAGGATTGGAGGCTCCGTTCTCTACCGAATCCTCAAGATGAGTCTTGAAGATTTTGCTCCGATTAAAGTATTCCTCTCCATGCGGTGGTTCCACGGCAAGAAACGACGGCTCGTGGCGGTCACCGGTGGCCGTGGGTGGTGAAGGATAAGGGGAAGGGGGTTGGGTGCTGTTTTGGGGGAAGAAGACCACCATTTTTGTGATTTGGAGGTTGTTGTATGCTTTTAAACCGCCTTGACTCACCCAAGTGAGCTAAAAAGCCTTCCGAAATTCGCCTGGGTGAATTGGCCCAATTTAAAAATTTCTGGTTCAGTGAACAATTAATTTCTCGCACTTCAAATGTTATTTTGCCTATCTCTACGATCAAAAGTTAAGTATATAGGTTAGGAGCCTACCTTTAAAATGTGAAGGTGATCTAACGGTAACCAATCCAAGATGGTGGTTTTATTAACACAAGTTTTAGGTCAAACTCGGAATCACTCAATTACAACGTAGCTCCAACAACTCCACATAACTTGACATCTACACCAAGCAATTGTGCATGGATAATTCACATAACATTTCAATGAATCTAAACTAATTAAATAATCAAACAATCACAACAAATACGCCAAATATTTATTTTCAATTATCGAAATTTTAGGGTGTTACATTGAGAGGGATAGGAAATGTGATTATGTAACATCCCAAAAATTTAAAGAGGTTTCTCAGAGACAAAAAGAGAAAACACAAAAATGCTTGAAGGAGAATGACCATATTACCCTTTACCTTGATGTAAGAATTACTATTATACCCTTGAAGTGGAAATTACAAAAAATATCCTTGAAGTGAGTGACAAATTACTAAAATACCCTTTGATATTTTGCCTTAGATATTTTGAAGTAGAAATTACAATAATACCCCTCAAGTGAGTCACATATTACCAAAATACCCTTAGATATTTTGTAGAGACTTAAAGAAATTACAGAAATTGTAACACCCTGAAATTTCAAAAAACTATGGTCAAAATATTATATGAATTATTCTTGCATAGCTATTGATGTGAATATTAGGTTATGAGAGATTTGATGGTCTATATTTAAATTATTTGGGTGAAATATTAATTAGAGACATTACAAAAATGTTTGAGGAGAAATGACCACATTGCCCTTCCCTTAAAACTAAAATTACAAAAATATCCTTGGATATTTTGGAAAATTATAATCATGCCCCTAGAGTAACAAATTACCATAATACCCTTGAGGCTAAAAGTTACTAAGACACCCTTAGATACTTTGTGAAAACCTGATGAAATTACAAAGTATCCTTTTATGGCAAATTACCAAAATACTTTGTGACAGAAAGCTTCAAAATAGAATTTCTATGAATTTTATACGATGATAACTTTGAAATTCTATTCAAGAAAATTTAGGTAGCAGAAAAGTATAGAAAAATGATAAGTAGAATCTGGGGAATTTTCTTTTAATTGTAGGATTATAGACTTATTCAAAGAGATGATTTAGTAATGTTGATGATCAGAAGTGGAACAGACTAATCAGAATTAAGATATAAACAGTCTTGAATGTAAGGTTTGTGTAGCACTCTGTATAGACTACTTGTGAGCTATTTATACTGTAACTGAAGTCAGTTTCTAGAAAACTCTAGAGTTTCATTATTTAATATTGTCCTTTAGGTAGAAGAGTTCAAATTGAACTTGAACTCCTCCTATGAATGCCATGTGTAAAGCAAAGTTCAAATTGAAGTTTACTTCTTCCTATGAAAGGCCATGTGTGAATACAACTTGGAATTAAATTCTTCTTCCTCATGAAAGGTGACATATAGACACAAGGAGAACCACACAATTTTCTACTCTTTAAAGGAAATAATAACATGATATAGAAGGAAGAAGAGAAGATAAAAATATTCCCCTTGACTATGGTATTCACAAGAAGTAAAAGAAAAAGGGAATAAGGTGGTTTGTCATATTTTAATTTGATAAGTCATGATAAGTAGAAAAATACCTTAAGATTTATAAATTAAAATGATAAGATACAATCATGAAGGCTTAAGAAATATGTAGCCACTTATAAGCCACCATTGATGAAGAGATAAAAAGCCATAATAACCTTGAAAGACATATGTACATAAAATGGCATAAAAGAAAGAAAAACTTGTCTTCCTTCCCCTTTAGCATGAAATTCACGTGAAGAAGAGTGTGGAGAGGAGTAGAAGTTTCATGAATGCCACTTGGAAAGGCAAGCTCCATGATGAAGACAAGTGGTAGGACACTTGTATGGCATATGATGAACCTAGAAGACTTTTTTTAAAAAGTAAAGGAATCATCATGAATTTAGTTAGAATCTAATGGAATAAGAGGAACTAAGTAGGAAACTAAGTTAGAAGGGAACTAGATGAAGGAAATTAGTTAAGAAGGGCAAAAATGTCCTTGAATATTAAATCATTTCCTAAACACTATATAAAGGGGGGAGGGGGACCTAAAATGCAAGTCATTTTCCAAGCTTCCTCTACATAACCTTCACGTGAATATCCTCCCTCATATCACTCTCAACCTTTCCTTTTCAAAGCTCGAATTAAGTAAGAAAGAAACCCCGCCATCTTGAATAATCACGTGTAAAGCTAGGTGCCTTTAGGAAGAAGTTTGACAAGCTTTATAAGAAGAAAACAAGGTATGTATAGGGAAGTTTATGCTAAATATAGTTTAAGTATTGTTTTTGTTCAAATAAGTATATATAGAATCGCATTTATTTCTATGGAAAACAAAGCTTGCACACCATGTGTTTGATGAAATGCTTCAAAGAAATAAAGATAGTTTAAGTGTTGTTTTATTTAAATAGATGCTTGAAGTTCATGTGTTGTTGAGTGTTTCTATGAATTTCTATGAAATTCAAGTGTTGCTTAGTGTTTCATGAATCTTTATGAACTTGTGTTTCCATGAATTTCTACACAAGTTGAGTTCTGTACTTGAATTCTGTTGAATTTCTGAGTAAAGTATGTGAGATAGAAATTGAAGACTGATGCTTAAAATAAATATGAGATGATAAAGAATTATACATTAAAGTGAATCAGTATTATATGTCTCATATGCATATGCCCGACGGGGGTTAATCCGCGTTATTTGCCTCAAGAGGAGGTGTGTCAGACAGCTGAAAGAATTGAGATCGAGCGTTCAGACAAAAAGGAGTCTGAGCTGGGGGGTTAGCTGGCAGTGGGGAGAACACGCCACCCATGATGATCACATGAAGTGTGGGTGGGAGTCCTATTGCAACACTACGATACCCTGACTGATCGTTCCAATTCCGTGCCACTGGGATGGGGCTATCTTGACTGTTGGTACCATATGATAAAAAGAGAATCATGCATCATGATAAGAGTCTAAAAGAATCATGCATCATCTAATCTTGAGAATATTGTTATGATTATCTGTGTATAATATATATATTCTGTTGCTTAAATTATGTTTATCATAAACTTACCCTGTACTTTGTGTCTGTGGTTGACACCTGCTATGACCTTGATTTTATTCGGGCGAGCAGATGAACAGCAAAGAGAGACTATTGACTGTCTACAAGAAGAGAATTTTGTTTGAAGATGTAATATTCTAAAGAGGTTATGATTTAAAGATGTATTTCTTTGATATGGAGTGTTTTTGTTGTTTATACTATGTAATAGAATTGATATCAGTCTATATTTTATTGTACATCAGATTTATAAATATCAATCAGTGAGGAAAAATCTTTTGTACTCTTATTATATGTTACTTCAGAATTATAAATATTACTCAGTAATGGAAATTTGTGGTTTGGTATTTTTAAGCAAATAAAAAAAATTCATTTAAAAATCAATAAAAACAAATTGTAAGTCGAGGCGTACAAAAATGCCTTGGGATGACAAATTACCAAATTACCTTTAGTAACAACTAAAAATACAAGAAAACTAGGAGTACCTATATCGACCAAAAATTTATGATTAGTATGTAAAGCTATCATAAGTTAGAGTTTCAGACCATGTGCGCACATTAGTACAAAGATCTTAGGTATCTGATAAAATCTTAGAATATCTAAATAATATCTATGGTGCTATGAGGAAAATTATCACACTCGGAACATTGTGTGTGATACAAGAAGGATATGATAGAAGCTAATGGATCCAAGTAGGCTAGGCTTCAATCTCTAGTTAAGCATTTGTTTGGATTAACCTATATGTTTAATTGCGCAGATTTATGGTTATTATTTAGGTTGGAAATTCATGTTATTTGAAGGTTATTTTATGATGTGGAAATGTTGATTTAAACCATAGAATATGTGATGATTTATAGGTTGAAATAATAGTGATATTTGGAATCACATTTTAAAGCTTAGGATGTCCTCTAGGTTTTCCTAAAATATGGACCCAAACTAAGCAGTGAATCGTGCTCAGAATTTATTTAAATCCAAGCTGTCCAAAACTGTGCATACTCAAAACAGCCACTGCCACCCGTTTTAAAAATTTTATTTCTCTCTCATTTCTTACTCAAATAAGGTGTGTGATATATGGAATTGAATATATAGATGTTAACTATAACATATAAAAAATTCATCTAAATCTAGATTGTGTGCTACTTGCAGTTACAAATACACTAAAAGATGTCAGTATAGAATTTTGAGTTTGTTGGCATCCTTGGAGTGTTGTTATTAAAATGCTATAACTAGAGTTTTAGAACTCCAATTTAAGCATGTGATACCTTGTTAGAAAGCTTAGGAAGTCTAGTTTAACATACTAAAAGATGGGAATTCAATGACTATTAGATGAGTATAGATTATAAGAAGAACCGAATCATATGTAGTAAGAAATCTTGTTGTTCTTTGTTATGATTTTCTTGAAAAGTGTTTTTTTATGATTATAAAATTTTGATGTTTTGTGTCATAATTTCATGACATGAGTTATGTAGCTTTGCATGTCATTGATAATGTCATGTTCATTAAGAAAGATAAAAAGATAAGACCTAAATGGTGATACAGTAAAACTGAGCACGACCCTGATGGTGCCCAAAGGGTGATACAGTTAAGCCGAGCACGACCTTCAGGGAAAGAATAAAGACATATAGTACCTGAAAGGTAATACAGTTAAGCTGAGCACGACCCTGATGGTATCCAACTGGTAATACGGTTAAGTCGAGCACGACCCTACGGGAAAGACATATTGACCCAAGGGTGATACAGTTAAGCTGAGCACAACCCTACGGGAGGAATTGTCTAGTTTAGGGTATTAAAGAAGAGATTAATAAAGAACAGCTATGCATTGTCATGATTGAAAACTTATGCTTGCAATAGTGATGAAGTATGAGATTATTTTTAGTATTTGTGAATAAAATCAAACTACTTTGGGTTATATGTTTATGAAATTAAAATCAACTATGATTGTTCACATGTTTTCTTAATAAACCGAAGTAGCTAGAATGATGTCGATGACACAGTATGATAAGTAAATTTTCACCTACTGGGAATTCTTTGGAATTCTCACTGTTTTAGTGTGTTCCTGTTTCATTCCAGACAAGTAAATCAAAAGGAGTAGCTACAAAGTGGGGACAAGTTGGAAGATTTCTTTTAATGTTGCAGACTTGTAGTATTTTCCTATATCTTTGTAGTATGTGGACATTAATATTATTGAATGAAATATTATTTACAAGTTATTACTAAGTTTGTAAGTTATTAAAGAGACCGAAAAGTCTCTATAGGCTCTATATAAGCATAATTTTCTTAACATAATTAAATTTCTAATATTGAGATAAGTTTTTCTCAATCGATTTTGGTTAAAAATTATATGTTAGAAAAGTTAAAATCTTCTAGTTACTTATTATGACCTAGGCATAATATAGTAATTGGAAGGGTGTTACATGTTGCGAGTCATCCTACACATGGACTCTTTGCTGATGACCATGGAGCCTTTCTCGATTTCTAGATTCATAACAACAAAAGATTGAATCTCCAACCACAACAATTGTAACTCCCATCATTAAAATAAAAATCCATGATAAAAAATATAAAATTTCAAAATTATATTAATCTAAAAATACCTCGTGTATAATAAATTAAGTTAAATAAGTGAGTCTTTAAATAAATAAAATATTATTCTCAAATATGAGCATCTAAAAAAATGACGCTAAAAGTATAACATAATCAGCCACATTAGGCATATTATTCTGAATACTAACAAACCTAAAAATATATCTAAAGGTAACTAAGTTTTCAAGTCTCCTCAATTCTAGCATCTTCTTTCTCGTGCTCTAAAAATAATACTTTTAATGAGATGGTAATCTCAATTAATAAAATAATCCTAGAGTGTTTGTAAATAGTATTGTCCTCAGTCAGCCCGGTAATCTGAAAAATCGGTCATGGTATCCATAATGAATTTAAAATAAGATTATATGTGTATATATATATATATATATATACTCCAATAAAAATTAGATTAAAACAATCACAAATCATGACATTCTGAATAAATAAAATATTTAAATAAATGGAAACACCTCTACGCATTCAAATAAATATAACAAACGCAACTTAGTGATTCTCATAGTTACTATACTCAATTCTTTGGTTCCCCGAACCAGTGTGGATCTTATATTCTTCAAAAGGTCTATAAGCTCATATTTCATGCAATGACATCCCACTATCTTCTCAATCATAAATGGAGGTATCCAAAAAAATTTCTCCATCTAGGATGAAAATATCTATAATAATTTCATGCTCATCCCAAATAAAAGTATCTATCATATAATTTAAAATTATCAATTTATGATATGAACAATAAATTATTCACATCTACACACAAATATAAAAAATATCAATGTAACCATTCTAGTGCAAAACATAACATATTGAAAGTAAATTCAATTTAAATTAAAGTTAACTAGTATATTACTATATTAGATCAAAAGCATACACGTTTATATTTTTTATGAACAACATGTGATTTAAAGGAAAATGACTCCCATTCACGTAAGTTTATGATTGAAAAATCCCTTTAGCAATTTTAATGGAATTGGTGTCAAGTAAATTTCCTTTGATCATTCTAAATAACTATAAACACTCATAATTTGTATCCCTCTTCCTGTTTATCAATCCGATACACGAATAAAAAATAGTAAATACATCAATATAATTTGTTATAGTACTAAAAAATATAACTATCATTACCGTGACCCTTGTTTAGTGAAAATAATTCAATCATTGAAAATCATGTCTAATGGTTTCTCAAGGAAGTCTGCCAGAATACTCAAAATTTTGTTGGTCCAAATATTTTATATCAAGAATACAAAGCACTTCCTTTTAAAAATTATATCATGAAAGTTTATGATAGATGTTATTTTACTAACCTCTTAAAATAAGTAGTTCTTTATATCTTCATAGAATTTCTTCATTTTTTTTCTTTTTTATCAACCTTTGAATAACCCACTAATGTCAATAGATATTATTTATGTGTGTGATTTTGGGAAATGAATTATCGATCTTTATATAAACATTGTACATAATTTAAAAAAAATTAACCAATATTTCTTAATCTTTTATTTTTATTATTTTTACTTATTATTATCTATTATCTTTAACCAATCTAATATATTATTATACTATCTTTTCAAAAAAATATAACAATTTAATTTATATTTAAATAATGTAATTTATATTTTCTTTATTAAAAATATATTTAAATAATTTTTATTTAAATAATTATTAGATTATTTTTTTAATGTTACAACATCTATAACATCTATGCATGGACATGAGATGACTGTCGCTACCCTAGGTGTCCCTCGTTTCTCCCTTTCTAAACTCACTTTACTTATTCGCATATTTGCCCAAAATGTACTTTAATATTGGGGTCAAAATGCAAATTCAAAATGACATTCTTCCACAGTAACAAGTGAACAATCTCAGCCGCTCAGTATTGAAGTAATAAACCCAACGGTTATTTTAACTTCTTCACCGGTGACATTGAAATTTAATACTTCACCTTAGAACCCGTTCATCTCCCCACTCTTTCAAATAAGCATTTTCAATCCATTCTATTAAAGTAAACTGCCACCATTTCATCTTTAATCTACCTTTTTTTTATCTTTATCTCTAAATTATCGTTTTTATAACCACATATATCTTCTAATAAAAATAATTATGTTTGAGTGGAATAGTCTTTTTTGTACATAAAGAAAGTAAAGTAGGCAACATAACTCACACTTTTCAATTTTTTGAAATGTTTTCTGGAATCAAATAAACTTGGGTAGTCTAAATTAAATTTCAATAAAAAATTGAAAAAAGTTGTTAATAATTAAAAATAATCTTAAAACATAGTTTAAATTATAAGTTATAAATCTAAAATATAATTTATATATTTAAAATATAATTTTAATTATATAAAATTAAATATTTA
The DNA here is from genome assembly GCA_007407185.1 of Glycine tomentella. Lineage (NCBI taxonomy): Eukaryota > Viridiplantae > Streptophyta > Magnoliopsida > Fabales > Fabaceae > Glycine > Glycine tomentella. The sequence continues at coordinate 50,861 of PYAF01004733.1, read as the reverse complement.
TCATATACATCCCACACATAGCATTAACACAAAACGCATATAATCTATAATAAAAAATACAAAACGCATTCAAATTAAAAAATAATTTTTCTCAAATTTTATTAACATTTTCGCAAGAAGAAATAATTCTAGTTTTGTTTCTTTCATTATATTATTTTTTCCATGTTGTTTTCAACTGTTTCCATCCACCAACCTTTCCTAAACATAAGCACAACTGTATATTTCAATTTTATTGTTACCGCATTGCGCTCTGCCAATTCTTCACTGTGCACTGAAGCTGAAATCGGAGCAAACGAAGTTTTGATCTCTGTCCAACATGAACCAATCAAACACAATCCATTTGATTATACACACTGTTGCGAAACGGCAAGTATATCGTTCGTTTCAAGTAATAAAGTAAGTAAGTAGAGTATCGTATCCACATGGATTGAATTTCTAAGTTTATCGTAACTTATGATCTAAGAGATTGGAAGGAAATAAATTGTTCAAGAAGAGTAGTGTTGTGTTGTGGAATTATGCAAATTAAATAAATGACAGAAATTAATAAGAATGTAAAAACAATTTAAAATTAATTGTGATTCAGTTAAGAGAAATAATTGTGGTCAGAACACAATCCCCTTTGATCCCTACCTCTTTCACTTGATTGGTTATTAACTTCAATTACTTTTGATTACTATGAGGATATATCTTTCCAAATTTAGTTAAATTCTAATTCCTTAGCAATTTAACCCTTTAACCCATTAAAAATCCTAATTCCTTAGCGATTCCTATCAAGTTAAGCGTTTAAAAGAATATATCATAAGGTTTCTGAAATCGTACATCCCTATCCCTAGGCAATGTAAAAACTGTTATTTTATTCCTATCAGAAATTAGAATCACAACATTCCTATTGCGAATTCTAACCCAAAGAACCTAAATAGAATGACCAATTCTAAGAAAGAATTTAACAATGAAGAACAGAGTAAAACAAAGCAATCATAATAATCTCAAATTAATACCAATCAATTTACAGAGGAGTTCTTATTGGGTTTTGGCCCTAACCACAATAAAAGGAATTAGCCAGACATGTTCATGTCTAACCTCAAGAAATACAAAGACAGCAGAAGCATTCAAAATCTCTCAAATCTTCCATTGATCTGTGGCTTCAATCTTCTCTTTACTGTGTTTCTCTGTGTAAAAGTATGTAAGAAGTGTCTATTTCAGTCCAGAAGCCCTCCTTTTTATCCTTACCTGTTATTCTATTAATTAGGGTAATAAAAACCCTCTTTCTTTCTTAATTTCGTGCCAAATATCTTAAAATAAGGAAACAAAATAATCTTGGCACTGATCGCGTGAGATGTTCGAGCTCATGCTTCCTTTCAGACCTTCTGACGTGGATAGTGTGGATGGTCACGCTGGTAGCGTGGTATGTTCGAGCTGAGGGCTGACCTTGACAAACTTGGTGCGACTCGCGTGAATAGTCACGCTGATAGCGCGGCTTGTTCGAACTGAAGCTTGGTTTTTTGGATCTTTGGCGTGACCCGCGTGAATAGTCACGCTGATAGCGTGAACTATTCGAGCTGAGGGTCTGACCTTTGCATCTTGGTGCGACTCGCGTGGACTGTTCGAGATTTTTTTTGGTTTTTCTTCTTTGCTTCTTTTCTCCTCTTTTTGGCTCTGAAATAACAAAATGGTAATAAAATGAGATAATAGCAATTACATAAATATCTTAACTAATTCTAGCCTATATTCCTAATTATTGATTGAATTATAACTAAATTAACCCTAAAAACTAAGATGTGTTAGCAACACATGAAATAATTCCCAGATTTAGACATTGCTGTCCTCAGAAACAAACAGAATCTCAAGATGAGAAGCAAGGATCAATGATCAAACATATGTCACATTTAACAATCTTAGAATGATAAAGCTGAGTAAAATCAATGTTCACATCAAAGTTTCAACAGCACTTTCAATTCCATCAACTTAAAGAGTCAAACTTGAGCATTTCTTACCAAGATATATATGTTTCACTCAACGCTCAAGTGTATCAAGGTTAATATCATCACTCAATTCAATCACAGTCATAGCACAACCATAAGCTTGATCATATTCTCAAGTTTCCTGAGATAAGAAACAAAAAATGCATGCACAACTGATCAAAAGGTCTTTTTAGGCTTGTAACTTAGCCTGGCTTAGGGTATGGAAAATTTTGGATAGTGGCTAAGTTAAGACTGGATTCAGATCGAACTTCCCAAGTCCGTCGCTCTTTTGTCAATTCCTGTCTTCTTGTCCATATCTTTTTCAGTCTGGCAAAATCATTTTATTTTATTTTATATATATACATATATATATATATATTTAATTTTTTTTAAAAAAAACAAAGCATTTCAGATCCACCAGCTGGTATTTCAGACTTGTTTTTTCCCCAACTGGACCATTCACTAGATTTGGATTTTGCCAGCTCTGTTCTGTTGACCCTCATCCACAAAACCCAGAATTGTCTTCTTGGGTAACTTTGTCTTTCCTCTTACCTTTCTTAACTTCCTGGTGGACCATTGCCCTTGTTATTTCAATATCAGTGGACTTGACTCTTTCTTCCTCCAGCCTCAAATAAGGTAGTCAAGGGATAGGTTCCAGATGTCAGGTATATGAATGAAAAAGGCCAAAGCTCAAAGGGGGTAGCAATGGAGAAATTGAAGGTGAGTCAATTTGGCTCTGGCTTAAAAGAATGAACTGCCTTAATCACATCAGAATATACATGCATCAGAGAAACAGAGCAAGTTCTGGAGTACTATCAAAGTGAAGACTCTAAGAAAACAATTAGTTCTGTATAGGCTCAAAAAAAACTCACCGGTTATAGGCTCAAGTTAAACTCTGTTAATTTCATCTCAAGCATCATTTCCTGCTTTAATATGAACATCAACATACTAACAAATACAATTCCAATCATGATTCATGCAAGCCATGCTATATGTCATTTCACTCATGCTCCCTAAGAGAGGTATCCAATTCACTACTGATTCCACAATTCTAACTCTGAAGAAAAATGTGATATGTTTTTAACCTTTATTTAAATAGTAATAAAATGAACAATTAATGAAACCTAGCAATCTAAAAAAAAAAATCTGTTAGACGTCATTTGTTTCTTGACTGTGATTTGTCAAATAATGCTTATGCGTCCATTCCCAGATTTAGAAAATTACTGTCCCCAACAATAACTAACAAGGTAATAGCGCCACTGAAATACTCAATCACTTGTGCATTATTTGTGAAATCGCAACCCAAACGAAACATTAATCCAACAGAATACAATGACAAACAATTGAATCATAAAACAGTATTATATATGCATCAAATATTCAAATGTCTTAACTGCAAAAATGTAAAGGTATGGAAATGTAAAAACACGAAAAATAAAATAACAAACAGAAAACAAGAAAATTAAAATGGTCCTGATAAATCACTCCTCACGCCTCTCCCTCTCTCATCTCGTCTTTAGCAGCCTGAGGTGGATCATAAAGGTCGACTGCTGGCTCTGAAGCACCAGAGGGTCCTGGAGGAGTAGGAGCTACTGGTGATGGGGATCTGTGAGCAACTGGTGGCGGAGATGGTGCTATGATTGGTGGAGGCTGAGGCTGGTATGCTGAAGTATCAATACCTCGCTGTCTGCAGAGGTCTTCCAACATCCGTGTTTGGTACTCAAGCTGAGTCCGGACGAACATCTGAAGGGACACGTAACTGGAAGAATCCTCATAAAGGAGCTCATGTCGGGGTGCCCTCTAGGTGGAAGAAGAAGAAGGAGCAGGCTGTGGTGGAGGTGATGCAGGTGCCGGTTGCTGAGGCTGGTCCTCACGTGGACTCCAAAGAGCGCGCTCTGCTGGAGATAACTTAGCTGCTCTGATGATCTACTCTTCATTAGCGCTCTCCATTGCATTAACATAGGTCTTATGGTTCATGAGGGAAGCAATTGGGACATCCATGGGCTCATCCACTGGAATCTCGACACCGGCTCGGCGGCAAAGATGTGAGATAAGGGAAGAATGAGCCAGCCAAGACCTACCACTAATGTCTAGAATCATGTGGAGAATCCGGCTGGATAGGACATGGGAAATATGAAGGTTCCCTGCACCTCGTAGCACATATAGAAGAATAGCCCGCTCCAAATTCACATCAGTCATATTTGTGGAAGAAATGACTGTGTGATTGACGAACAGGTGCCAGAAAGCTGCATCTCCTACTAAATCATGCTTTCTTAGCTTTTCTGGCACATAATCAAGTCCTGCCTTGGTCTTCCAAGCTGAGTATAAACCTGTGATCCCCTATCTGATCTGATCCGCGAGCTGAGGCATATCATCCCTATACATCTTACTGTAGACGTTAAGCTGCATCCTCAGAAAAAGGTGAGAAGACTCACAGCGGTCGAAAGGGGAGTAACTAGTGTCAAGGAATCGCTCAATGGTCTTTTCATCAAAAGGGACTTGGATTCCCCGCACCCAGCTAATTCTTCTCTCAGCGACAGTATCTCGGTCGACATTTGCTAAGAATTCCTTCAAAATAGAGCTGGAGCTAGGCTCAGGGAAGCTGACTAGTTGTTGTCCCTATCGCCTGATGATGACTTCCAAGATAGGGTTGCCCTCAGGTAAGGTCTCCCATAAAAATTTTTTCTCGGGATGATCTTCTTTGGCAGATACCACGTGTCAAATCGCTTCTGGCACTCCAAGGAGCGGAAGCGGGCTTCGTCATACCCGGAAACACGGGCTCGCTGGCTACCAGCTGTAGCGGTGCCTTTCTTTTTGCCCTTCTCGACCTGTTTTCCTTGAAACTCAGAAAATATCCATATATAAGTATGAATCAGAGAACTTTTTACACTTACAAGCATGAGATTGACCTCAACAATTCCCAGATTTAATTCTTTCTATCTATCAAATAACACAATCAATTCAAGTCATCAAGGAACCCCCAAAGGTATTCAAACACTATTTGCTCATATCAATAAATCAGAGTTCATATCAATCAGAGTTAACTAATAACAACAACAATATAGCTTGATTCTGATTACAAATTTGACTGTTATGCTCATACCAACAATAATTCCAAGTACCTCAGCTTCCCTCATCCAATCATCTCATCCTCAAATTGAACAATTCACCATGAGTTCTACTATCAATCTTACTTAATAAACCAGTCTAGAACTCAAGATGCCAAAATACAGTGAATTCACACCACTATGAAGTACTCAAATGCATTTTCCACAGGATATAATCATGATACTTATGGAGTCCAATAACATATACAACACACCAAGTACGTGATTCCATCATCATAATGTGCTAACTCAGAAAGCAATATGCACACAATTATAAAAAGATCAATAACTCAATCAGGATTCCCAGATTTAGCTTAGTTGAGGTCTCTAAGTTATTTGTCGTGAATGCTTAAGCCTTTCTTAGTTACAGTTCATATTCACAAACTTTCTTATCAATGGACTGGGTATTAAAATTTCTTCCGCTAATCAAGATTATACCAGCAATAAAATGTTCCAAAACAGTTATATAAGTAGTCCAAAATACTTTCAAAGTAATGACAACAAGCAACAGAATATCTGCTTCAGTTTTCCCCAATTTCAATTATCCCAATTTTAATGAATGATTGAATTTCCCATGTTCAATGAGGCAGAACTCTTTCTCATAATTCACTCTTACCCATGACATAACAATCACAATGAATTCTAATACCAATTTTTACTCAATGAACCATTCCATGACTTAAGGATACCCAAAAACAGTAGATTTCACACCACATACATAAAATGGCAAATGTTTCCAAATTCCCAAAATACAATTCATGATTACAACAGGTAATTGCCATTAGGATGAATATCTAACAGACACTTGATCAATTAATTTCAATCATGAGCAAATCAATTCATTATTATACCAGTAACAAAGCAATATGGCTGAGAGGTTTTGCAATTTTGGAAAAGTCTTTGATGAATCTACTGTAGAAACCTGCATGTCCTAAGAAATTACGCATGTAACGCCTCGTTTTTCCGTATTGCCTTTTATTACTTTTTCGTGAAAATTCTTTTCCATTTGCTTTAGAATTCTCTTAGTTAGAAATTTTACAGAAAATTCTTTTCTTCTTACTTAAAATAATTCGTACAAAAAATACTAACCATCCATGTTGTAAACGAGTTCTTTATCGCCAAATATTCTTTCGAAGTCCAAAATAAAATACAGTCCATAATACAGTCCCAAGTACAGTCCAAAATAATAAAATAAAGACTGTTTCCTAAGTTTATTACATAATCCATATCACCAAATAAAATATTTGTCAATATCTTCCACGTAATCCATCTGCTCACTATGCTTTTACTATTCCTCTGCTCGCCCAAATAAATTGAGGTCATCACAGGTGCCAATCATAGACACAAAAGATAGGGTAAGTTTACGATAAACATAGTTCAAGTCACACAGTATATACAACATACAGATAATCATACAACATACTCATCATGCGATGTATGCTTATCTTCTTTATATGATGCATGAATCTCTCTCAAATTCTCATCAATTGGTACCATAGTCAAGATAGCCCCACTCTCTCTGTGGCACACAACTTATCCATTCAGTCAGGGTAGGTCAATGTTGCAATAGGAACGTCACCTCCACCCATGTGATCATCATGGTGGTGTGGTCCTCACTGCCACTACCCCCCAGCTCAGACTCCTTTTATCTGAACGCATGGACTCAGTTAAGCTATCTGACACACCTCCTCTTAAGGTAAATAACACGGATTAGCCCCCGCCAGACATATGCAGATGAAATATGCATGAATGCATTTCTTCTTATCTCATGTTTAATATTACTCGTCACTTTATATCTCATGTGCTCAAATTTTCAACATGGAACTAACATAGAGTTCAACATATAAAACTTCTTCCACTGATCTCATAAAACTTTATAAAAGCACTCAAGCACTTGTTCAAACAAACAATTCTTAAACTATCTTTATCATAAAGCTTCATAAGAATTCATGAAATCCATAAATATTCATAACTCACTCAACAACACAGATATTCCAAATATTTATTTAAACAAAACAATACTTAAACCATCTTTGTTTCTTTAAAACATTTTATCAAACACATGGTGTGCTTTCATAGAAACACTTAACAACACAGAAAATAATACATAACTTTTTCTAAAGCACTCAACCATGTAAATATAATCCAAATCCAACAACTTCTTGTATATAAGTCATACTTCACAAAGATTCAAACACTTATCAAAACATCACTTAAACAAAGGAACACTTAAACTATATTTAGCATAAACTCCCCTATACATACCTTGTTTTCCTCTCAAAACTTGATAAACTTCTTCCTAAAAGCTTGCCAAACTTTTCCCTAGCTTCTTCTAGCTTTCATTTGCTTCAATATGGTGGAGTTTCTTTTCTAACTTGATTTAGGCTTGGAAATGAAAAGATGGAAGAGATATGGAAGAGGGATTTCACGTGCACTTCTTCTTGGAGAAGGACTTGGTGTTTTTCAGTCCACTCCCCCCTTTATATAGGGTTGGACAATTGATTTTAAAAGCTTTTATTACAAAACTATCTCCTAAGTCATTATGGCTAACTTTCCACATGTTCCAATCACAATGGTCCTTGTTTTTCCTCCATACAAGTGTCCCAATTCTTGAAAGTTCTCCCTTCTTCTTGTATGTGCACGTGGAAAAACTAGGATTAGGGAAAAATGGTGCTTTTCTTCATTCTTCATTCTTGAGTTTATCCCAAAACCCATTTTAGGAAAATATTGATTCTGGATTCGTTAACCGTTGGATCTCCTTAAACTTTTAAAGGCGCACTTCTATCTCACATATATAACTTTTGACCGTTGGGATTTTTGAAATAATGCATATAACTGTCCACGTGTTTAAAGGAGACAAGATAAGATTTTTGCTTTTTAAGAAAAATTTACTTAAACTAAATCTACACCATACAAGTGTCTTGACACTTGTCCAGTTCATGAAGCCCTCTCTTAATCTCCTTCCAAGTGTCCCTTTGAGTTGTCAAAATCATAAAGCTTCACCATTATTTTCCAAGCTTCACATAAATGTTAGAGGAAAAATCTTCATCATGTGCCTTACAAGTGTCCTAACACTTGTATTCATCACATGACTCACTTTTGCAAGTGGCTTTCATGAATATTCTCCCACTTTCTACCTGGTTCTACACATGCTCTCCACACCTAGGGATGGGAACATAAGTTTTTCTTCCTTTTATACCATTGGATGCTTAAGAAAAACCTGATTCCACTTATGATTTTCTGTCACAAACTATTTTGATAATCCGCTATCTAAGAGTATTCTGTAATTCCATTTTTGTATTTCCATTAGGTTTTCACAGAATCCCTAAGAATATCTGATCATTTCTGGTTTGAAGGACATTATGGTAAATTCATCTTTCATTTTAGGGGCATAATTGTCATTTCTATCACAAAAATATCTATTCAAAATATCTAAGGGTGTTCTTGTCATTTCCAAAATATTCAAGGGCATTTATGTAAGTTTCCATTCTAAAATATCTTTCTAAAATATCTAGGGCATTTTTGTAATTTTCAAAAATATCCAGGGGCACTATCGTCCTTTTTCCCTCAAGGGTATTTTTGTCATTTCTAATCTTCGGTAAGGGTAATATGGTCATTTTTTCCCAAACATTTTTATAATGCCTCTAATTAACCTCTCACCCTAATAATTTGAACATAGACCATTAATTCTCCTATAACCTAAGACTAATATTTGACTATAGTTCTGAAATTTTGGGGTGTTACAATGCACACCATTCACATTAACAGGAGGAGGTAATTTTTCAATCAATAACAGTTTAGCTCTATCAACCTCTATTCCCATTTTAGAAATTTTATGGCCTAAAACAATTCCTTCACGGAGCATGAAGTGACATTTTTCCCAATTTAAAACTAAGTTCGTCTCTTGACATCATTTTAAAACTTTAGCTAAATTAGCCAAACATGAATTAAAACAAAAGCCAAAAACAGAAAAGTCATCCATAAATACCTCAAGGCCGTTTTCTACCATGTCAGAAAAAATAGAGAGCATGCACCTTTGAAATATTGTCGGTGCATTACATAAGCCAAATGGCATCCTTCTGTAGGCAAAAACTCCAAATGGGCATGTGAAAACTGTCTTTTCTTGGTCTTCTGGTGCGACTGGGATTTGATTATACCCAGAATATCCATCTAGGAAGCAGTAGTAGTCATGACCAGCTAGCCTTTCAAGCATTTGGTCCATGAAAGGAAGTGGAAAATGGTCCTTTCTGGTTGCATCATTCAGTCTCCTATAGTCTACCCACATCCTCCATCCAGTGACAGTTCTTGTGGGAATCAAGTCATTGTTGTCATTTTGTATGACTGTTATCCCACCCTTCTTAGGAACAATTTGGACTGGACTTACCCATGCAGTATCTGAAATTGGGTATATCATTCCTGCATCTAACAGCTTTACAACCTCTTTTCTTACCACTTCTTTCATTGTAGGATTCAGCCTCCTTTGTGGTTTTCTCACTAACTTTACATCATTTTCCATAAGAATTTTGTGAGTACAGAAAGAAGGATTAATACCTTTCAAATCGGATATAGACCATCCGATGGCATTCTTGTGTTCTTTGAGGACTTTCAGCAACTGCTCTTCCTCATGAAATTCCAGCCCTTTATTAATGATGACTGGATATGTTTCTTTTTCGCCCAGAAACACATACTTCAGGTTTTCAGGCAATTCTTTCATCTCAACTTTAGGTGCCCCAAATGGAATGTCATCTTCCTTCATCTCTAGCACCTCCATTACTGCCTTAAGATTTTCTGGTGTGGTCTCTTGGCTTTGCAGTTCTAATTCTTCTTCAAGTTCCTCTTCTTCCATTGGACCTGCAACAATCACATTATCCAAAACATCTAGCCTAAAGCAATCATGTTCGTCAGATGGATTTTTCATGGCATCAAATACATTAAAAGTAATAGACTCATTATCCATCCTAAGTTCTAATTTTCCTTTCTCGACATCAATTAGGGCCCTAGCAATGGCTAAAAATGATCTACCTAAAAGAAGAGGTATTTCACTTTCACCATCCATATCAAAGACAATAAAATCTGCAGGAAAAATAAATTTATCAACTTTAACCAGAACATCTTCAATCACTCCTGTAGGCCTTCTCAGTGAGCAATCTGCAAGTTGTAGAGAAAATCTGGTGGGTTTCAATTCAGAAATACCTAGGGACTTACAAATTGATAGTGGCATTAAATTTATGTTTGCTCCTAGGTCACATAGTGCTCTTCCCACATTAATATTCCCTATTGCAATAGGGATATTGAAGCTCCCTAGGTCTTTCAGCTTTGGTGGAAGTTTCCTCTGGATGATAGCACTGCACTCTTCAGTAAGTGCAATAGTCTCACAGTCCTGCAATTTGTGTTTTTTAGACAACAGCTCTTTCATAAATTTTGCATAATTAGGCATGTTAGCTAATGCTTTAGCAAATGGAATATTAATATGCAATTTCTTAAACATGTTTAAAAACCTGGCAAACTGTTGCTTTTGAATCTGTTGCTTGGACTGCACTGGGTAGGGAGGTTTCTCAAAATGAGAGAAATCCCATTATTTCTTTGCAGAATTTTTTTTCATCTTTATTTGAAGGTTCTGCTACCTCTGGGTTTGCAGCAACTATGGTATTCTCTTCTTTATTTGCTTTATTACTTACCTTAGGCTTTTCCTGAGGAGTGATTATGTAACACCCGTGTGCACCCGGCGTATTAACATTGTTATAATATTAGAATAACGCAACAAGCATGGGAATAAATCAATAAAGGAAGCCTGAATCCAATATAAAACACATTATGTACATATATGGTGAATCTCTGTCTTTTACAAGATATATAGTTCTCAAAACTTTACAAATTTTCCCTAGGTATCAAAATACAGACAAAATAAACAAAATGTGAGCCAACGAGCTCGATCTTCTAAGCCTAGGGTTCTTCACTTCTCTATCCCAGATCAGGCCTTTTGCCTTGGGATTTCTCAGTAATTTCAGTCTCTGCTCCTGCAACATGAGCCCCAAACAGGGGTGAGATAATCATCCCAGTAAACTCAGGGTTCTCAGAGGTTTCCCTCCCCCTGGTTCACTTTCTAGCATATAAATATACATATAACATACATAATAAGATCATATCATATAGAATTTCATCATACAATCAACCTTCATGGCTCACAAGAACAAGTTGTAAGCACATAACGACCCAGAACAAGCATATGCAAACAATACAATTTGCCTGAATAGGATCATCCACTGAAGACACATCTATTCAGGGCTTCACACTGAGTACCTGAATAGGATCATCCACTGAAGGGCACATCTATTCAGGGTTCATGCCTGAGTAGGATCATCTACTGAAAGGCACATCTACTCAGGACTTGCCGCCCAATACCTGAATAGGATCATCTACTTAAAGGCACATCTACTCAGGGTTTACATGGACGCCTATGGATTGTCCCAAGGGAGATCATCCACCGAGTGGGCACATTCCCAAAGGGGTCCATAGTTCCTTAGTCTACTGGCCAGTAGATTTCATGCAATCACATCATAATCATTTCATATAAAACCAGACAAGCATACACTATACTAGTGTAATCAAAACCATCATTATAATCAACACAATATACACTATCTCAGTGTAACCAACACAAATAAACCCCATCTCAGGGTTCATCTAGTATTCAGTTGCCAGCATGCCATCAAAATATTTCATCAAGTTTCAACACATATTTCAGTAATAACGCATCAGCTACGAGTTATATCTAGCAAACACCCAATGTGGGTGTAGTGAACACAAGCAGGGGAAACAATCCCCCAAGAACATGGAGCTTACCTGGTCTTAGCTCAGAATCAGCTCTCCTAGTCTCGTGGTGACCTCCACCAGTGCTATGCGTCTCACGCCCTACAATAGGCATGAAATAGACAATCAGAAATGGTGTTCAACCGTTCATATGGAAGGAAACACCCTTCCTGTCATAATCAATTTCTGTCTTCTAACTTAAGGTTCATATTAGCCCAGCTCACACCAGGCTTCTCATAGACCCTCAGAAGTCTATCACAACTTAAACATGGTATTAGAGTCACTACAGACTCAATACAAGCCTCCCACAATGGGCTCAAAGCCCTTTTCAGACCAATAACTCAAGAATTCAACTGTAGCTTGAACAGTCCATACCACACCCAAGGCACCGTTCATCTGGCCTTTCAGGCATAACAAACCATCAACTAAGGCTCTTGCATGTCTCAATATCATCAAGTGACTCAACACAAGCCACATATGCATACTTCCTAGAGCCAGAATTTAAAGTTCACCAAACTACAATCTGAGAACTAATCCTTCATCCTCAAAGTGTTCTAAACATATATTTCTAAAGGACCCAGAGCAAATTCTAGCTCTATCAACAGCGGGTCACTATTTACCCAAATCCCAAATCACAATTTAATCTGGAAAACTCGAGTTTCATACCTCAGAAACGACAGGAAGGACCTCTGAACCCCTTCTCCTGGCTCAGGTGTCCGTGGATCGTCGCTGTTCCTCGCCTATCTCGAGCTTTTCCAACTTTACCTTGAGAAAAGGGATTCTCAAATTTAGGGATTATAAGAGGAAAAAGGATGAAGGATTATGGTTTCCATCAACTTTCTCACAAGATTTGTGATCAAAGGGAATGATTTTGGTGAAGAAACAAGGCTCAAGAAGCTTGGGAGCCTCAGAAATGGTGGTGGACGTTTAGAGGAAGAAGGAGAAGTGAAAAATGGCCCCAAATTTCGTATTTTGGCCTTTAAATATTGGTCATGCCGACGTTCCCGCGCTAATCGTGCCATATATGGCGCTATTCGCACTAAATTCATGCAACAAAAGGCTTTCTGGTCACTTATGGTGCTAATCCCGCCACTACGGCACTAACCGTGCCAACTGGGCGCGTCTGTGGCGCTAATCGCGCCAAACTGAAGCTAATCGCGCCATAAGGCCGCATGAAATGGCCTTCTGGTGCAATCTCACGCTACTGGCACCGCATCTCATGCTAACCGCGCCGTCCCACGCTGTTAGCATGAGATTTTTATTTTTTTTTGAAATCTAGGTTATTATATATTACCTTTCCACTTCTAGTGGTGATTGCTTTTGCATGTTCCCTTGGGTTTATGATGGTATCATTAGGGAACTGTCCTTGAGGCCTTTCAGCTAGCTGTTTTGCTAACTGCCCAATTTGGTTTTCAAGATTTCTAATAGAAGCATCTTGATTTGTACGGTGGGCCCTGGTTTCATTTATGAAGGCATTGGTGGCTTGAATGTGCTCAGTGGTAGTTTTTTACAGCTGTACCATTGCCTTCTCAAGTTCAGAAAGTTCCTTGGGTGGAATGGGTGGAGGCTGCAAGTAGTTGTTAGATTTATAATCTAACCCACCTCCTTGAAATTTTCTCTGGTAATTGTTACCCAAAGCAAAGTTCAGATTCCTCTGGTAATTCTGCTGGGGTCTCTGATCATTCCATATGTCATTCACCTGCATTGGGTCAGCTCCTACAAGTATAGGACATTCATTAGATTCATACTCACCTTAGCAATACTCACAGCTAACACAGATGGCATTCTGTTGGATGAGACTTGAGCGGCAGAGACTTGAAGTCTATCTATCTTTTCATTCAATTTGGCTAGCTGCTGGGCCAATATCTTCTTCTCTGCTAACATGGCATCACTGCTCCCTAATTGGATTGGTTCTCTCTTGGGATGGGCAATAATGCTTTCATTCTCATTACGGACTAGAGAATTAATTAGCTCATAAGTCTGAGCTGTTGTCTTAGATCTTATTGAGCCACCAGTTGCAACATTAACCATCATTCTTGATTCAGGAGTCATACCATTAAAGAAAATACGTACCTGCTTACCCACAGGCATGTCATATTGTGGACATCTCCTGATTAGCTCCTGAAATCTGTTCCAAGCTGCACATAGAGTTTCTTTCCCATTCTGAGTGAAATTGGTGATTTCATTCACCAACCAGTTATACTTCTCCATGGAAAAGTATTGAGAGAAAAATCTTGCGACCAGTTCTTCCCAATTAGTAATGCTATTAGAAGTCTGTCTGTCTAACCATCTGAGTGCTTTTCCCTTAACAGCAAAAGGGAATAATCGTAATCTAATAGCATCATTTGACACCCCTTGATGTCTAATGGTATCACAGATCCTCAGATATCTGTCAAATAAGTCATGGGGGTCTTCATCATCTTCCCCACCAAACTGACTGCATTCCACCAATGTAATCAATGACGGATGAATGTCAAAGTTATTTGCTTGGATTAGTGGTCTGACAATACTGGAGTTTGGTCTAGTGAACATTGGAGCCAGAATATCCTCCATTAGTTCGTCTTCTGGTCTTGGCTGATTATTGCCTTGGTCAGCCATTTCTAATTCTAATTCAGATTCAAGAATTGAATCAAAATCAAAATTCTTTGCTTCTCTTCTCCTTTGTCTGGCTAGTTTCCTGTTTCTTCTAGCAGCCTTCTCTATTTCAGGGTCGTACTGTAGATGATCAGAATTAATAGTACCTCGCATAAACTTCAGAGAAGCAATTTAGTAACAAAAAGATTCCAATCGCAGAGATTCAAGTTATTCAAAAATTAGTTATTTCAATCCCCAGCAATAGCACCAAAAACTTGTTGCGAAACAGCAAGTGTACCGTTCGTTTCAAGTAATAAAGTGAGTAAATAGAGTATCGTATCCACAGGGATTCAATTTCTAATTTTATCGTAACTTATTATCTAAGAGATTGGAAGGAAATAAATTGTTCAAGAAGAGTAGTGTTGTGTTGTGGAATTATGCAAATTAAATAAATGACAGAAATTAATAAGAATGTAAAAACAATTTAAAATTAATTGTGATTCAGTTAAGAGAAATAATTGTGGTCAGAACACAATCCCCTTTGATCCCTACCTCTTTCACTTGATTGGTTATTAACTTCAATTACTTTTGATTACTATGAGGATATATCTTTCCAAATTTAGTTAAATTCTAATTCCTTAGCAATTTAACCCTTTAACCCAATTAAAAATCCTAATTCCTTAGTGATTCCTATCAAGTTAAGCGTTTAAAAGAATATATCATAAGGTTTCTGCAATCGTACATCCCTATCCCTAGGCAATGTAAAAACTGTAATTTTACTCCTGTCAGAAATTAGAATCCCAACATTCCTATTGCGAATTCTAACCCAAAGAACCTAAATAGAATGACCAATTCTAAGAAAGAATTTAACAATGAAGAATAGAGTAAAACAAAGCAATCATAATAATCTCAAATTAATACCAATCAATTTACAAAGGAGTTCACATTGGGTTTTGGCCCTAACCACAATAAAAGGAATTAGCCAGACATGTTCATGTCTAACCTCAAGAAATACAAAGATAGCAGAAGCATTCAAAATCTCTCAAATCTTCCATTGATCTTTGGCTTCAATCTTCTCTTCACTGTGTTTCTCTGTGTAAAAGTATGTAAGAAGTGTCTCTTTCAGTCCAGAAGCCCTCCTTTTTATCCTTACCTGTTCTTCTATTAATTAGGGTAATAAAAACCCTCTTTCTTTCTTAATCTCGTGCCAAATATCTTAAAATAAGGAAACAAAATAATCTTGGTGCTGATCGCGTGAGATCTCATGCTAATCGCGTGAGATGTTCGAGCTCATGCTTCCTTTCAGACCTTTTGACGCGGATAGCGTGGATGGCCACACTGGTAGCATGGTATGTTTGAGCTGAGGGCTAACCTTGACGAACTTGGTGCGACTCGCGTGAATAGTCATGCTGATAGCGCGGCTTGTTCGAACTAAAGCTTGGTTTTCTGGATCTTTGGTGTGACCCGCGTGAATAGTCACGCTGATAGCGTGAACTATTCGAGCTGAGGGTTTGACCTTTGCATCTTGGCGCGACTCGTGCGGATCCCCACGCTGATCGCGTGGACTGTTCGAGAATTTTTTTGGCTTTTCTTCTTTGCTTCTTTGCTCTGCTTTTTTTGCTCTGAAATAACAAAATGGTAATAAAATGAGATAATAACAATTAAATAAATATCTTAACTAATTCTAGCCTATATTCCTAATTATTGATTGAATTATAACTAAATTAACCCTAAAAACTAAGATGTGTTAGCAACACATCACACACAACAATGACATTCTTAGAGTCAAGAAGGTTAACCTATTCTCTCTCTTTTGATTTCCAGTTTTCCTCATTTTCTTCCAATCCCACTTTGCCTCTTTGCTTTCACTTTCATTCTCACTCTCAACCTCCATTTATTAACAATGTTGATAATGTTGTTTCCCAATTCAATCACATGCTCCATATGGATCATACCCCGCCCATCAATGAATATAAGAGTTTAGTATCCCTTGTGAGAATGAAGCACTACCCAATTGCAATTTCCCTTTCTAAACAAATGGAAGTTAGGAAAATTGAGCCAGATCTGGTTACTTTTAACATCCTCTTTCATAATAGTTCTTTTAGGCCGACTAAGTTGGGCTTCATTTGATTCTCTTCTCTGAATTCGTATTGGGAACTATATTGGCACTACCATTAGTATTATTTAAACTGTGCAAGTGAGTAGCTTTTTTATTTATTTTCAAAATACCCTTCTCATGAAAATATGTTTTTGTTGTATAAAATATACAGTCAAAATGTATTTTTGTTATAGTATAGGCGGTGGGTATAAAATTCAAAATAAAAATACCATTTCATTGTAATTTTGTATGCAGAAAGATAGGAGAAGAGAAAAAAATGCTACAGAGGAAGGGGGTGGGGGTGTCGTGATGAAGTAAGAGAGGAAGGGAGAAGAGTTGGTGGTATTGGAAACTCAGAAAGGTAGGATGGTCATTTCACTGTGCTTAGTAGTATTATTAACAAATGTGATAGTGAAAATAGTAGTTTCCATTCATAACAGACACAAACCCAAGTATACAATTTCCATGTAATAAAACAAATAAAGCTTACCAACATTTATTGTGTAGTATGGTTAGAGATAATCATATCTTTAAAATATGCGATGGTTGGATTTCTAGTGTAGCCGTAGGAAATGGGAAACAAGGGAACATAATTAATGACCTTCCACATGAACACCTCCTCCACCAAATGTTTCAGAGGAAAACGATGAGCTTTTGAAGGTTTTATCCAACATAAGTAGTTGGGCGTGGAGCACTTGATGAGTTGGGCGAAATGAGAATAAAAGAAAGACAAATGCTATATCCACTCTAATATTTTCTAAGTACACACTCCTTTTAGTTTACTATATAAATACTTTTTATATCCAAAATACCCTTATACCATTATTTGGAAAAGTAGTTTCCACAGTTATGTTTTAATTTTTTTCGTTCCAAATTATGGAATGCAAAATCTAAAACAGAATTCTAGAAATTACTTTCCAAAATATAATAATAAAATTATGAAAAGTAGTTTCCAGAATACTATTATAGATTTTGAATTCCAAAAACTACATTTTGAAATTAAAAAATAAACACATTAAAAAATTATTGTATTGAATTTAATCTTTAGTTTTTTCCTCCACAAAATTTTTTCTTTTAATTATGCATAAATAAAAAATGATCACAGACATCGTGTTTGAGAGCTTGTGATGAAAAAATACTAATGTTAAACAAAGAGATCAAGAAGGCAAGAAAGGCCGGAGCAAGATATTGAATCGGAGTTCATGAAGGTAGTGGAAGAAAGGAGCAATTCTAATGAACGAGAGAGAGAGTGTTTTGTTGCCTTGGAAGGAGTGTATTATTGCAGAAGAGGAACTGTACATAGTGTAAGGAAAAAAATAAAATTTAAAAAATGAAGAACATTTAAGTTATAACCAAATTAAAATAAGAAAGAATGTACTTAAAACAATGGAGTGGAAATCGCATTTGCCTAAAACAAATTGAGGTAGAGTGATAGACATTACATGGGTCTATTCGGTTTAATAAGTTATAGGATCAATATTTTGAAGAATAATTAATATAACTTTTGGAATTTATTTAAAACTAAAATCCATAAAAAATAATTTTAATTTCAAAGTCAAAGTCATAGAAAATAAAACTTTCTCTCTTTAGTAAAGTTTTTACAAAAGATTTTAAGTTCCTATCATTTTAATTAACTAATGAGATTTTTTCCAGAGAATTTAATTAAAAATTTGAAACTAAAATAAATTTTCTATATTAAGTTTATAAAGTTCCCATTATTAAGAGGAATTTCTATCGTTATTATATATATATATATATATATATATATATATATATACTACTAATAATTAAATTCTTACATAATATCCGCTATAATAATATATAATAGCATTAAAACTAATAACATTACAATAAATTTACTTAATCCAAGATAAATTTATTTATGTTGATGAAACTTTTCTTATAAAAATTGATAAATCATTAATTTGAAAATTTGTTTTATTGAAAATGAAAATTCATTCATTATTCACGGGGTACGTGATATTATAAAAAATATAAATTTATTTCTTATAGTACGAAAATTAGAAAAAATGATAAGATGTTACAAGAAAGATAATGCCAAACGACTCAACAATTGAATTGAATAATTTCATATTTTGTAGAAAACTATTGAATTATGTAAGAGCTAAACTTTGATATCTTTTGTTAATTGATCTTTTTAGGTTACATGTGTCAATTGACCTTTTTATAAAAATTTACTTTTACCTAAACCTGTATATAGTTTGTGATTATATTTTGACAATAAGTATTTTTTATTTAATCGTCAAAGATGTATTTAATTTTTTATAAACTAAATTATAACTCCAAATAATTAAGGAGTATGTAATAGATTTTTTAAATAATTTTTAATTATTGAACATGTTATTAAAAAATTATCAACCAACTTATCTCATCATGAGTATACATCATTTTCATTTTAAACTAATAAAAAAATATTTTAATTCATTTTATTAGCTTATACTTTTCAAATGTCACAAATGAGTATGAAAGAAATATGTATAAATAGTTGCGATTTTAATTTTTAAAAGAGTAAATTAAAAAGTAACATAAATAATGAGTACATTAAAGAAAGAAACGTAAATAAATATATCAGAATGACAACGCATTGAAATCATTACTTAAATTGTTTGCAATATAAAAGAGAGGTTATAGTGTTCTAAACCCGAGACTTGTTACGAATTACAACGTTCAACAAGGTTTATAATAGTATTCTTACATAAATAATCATGATGACAAATGTATAATAAATTTAAATATTTATTTTTAGAAAAGGATTACATTTTGTGTATATTATTAATTTTATTAATAAAATCCATTTTATATCACTACCGACACATGTTTTTAATCCCTATTTTATACACAAATAATTTGATCCTTGCATTTGTTATAATTAGTGAATTTAAGAGAAATTATTTAGACTATTATAATTTGAACTAATATTTATTTAAATTGAGTATTATTAATTTTTTTTCTCATAAATTATAAATCTAGTTATGTTACATGGAGATTCAACATGATCATAGAGACTTGATGGTATGAAACTAAGATCATAAGTTACATAAAAGAAGGTGAAATTCACAAATTATACAAAAAAAAAAATCATGATCAAAGCTGTTTTTTAACATATAGAAACTAAGATGAATATTTTTAAGAGAACCAAAAACATATTTTATTGCTCTCATTCTTTATATTTTTCTATATAAACATTATGTTCTTTTTTTATGAGCCTAGGATATCTCTCGAGGGTTAAGGAGTAATCCTTTGAAATACCAATATCCATTTCAGAGAAGTGGTTGACATTTTCAATAAATAGTTTTTTATATGTATAAATTTGAGATCAAATTTTTTACTATATCTTTTATTTTTAACTGAAATTTGTTGAAAATAATAATCTTTTCGTCTTTCACTTTTTATTTGATAAACACCACTCAGAATTATATAATTTTTCATCAACATTATCCAATAGCACAAAATATATTAGATGATATTAGGCTATAATTAACCTGTTTGTTTAAACTTTAAAATATAATTTAAAATATTTTTTCCTAAAAAAATTAAAAGCATATAAATTTTGTTTCTTTTAAAGTTTTTAAGAAATTTTTTTAGGCACACACATTCAAAAGTTAAAAATTGTTTATTTTATTAAATAAAATTTTTAACAAAAATTTAAACAAATGGATTCAATATATTGCTAACACTCTTCTCCTCTTCACTATAATAATAAACTATAACTATTATAATAACAATTACTCTATTAAATGTATACATATAATTCTCAATTTATCGTCAATTATTTTTTTCATTACTGTTTATCCGGGGAAAAAACAAAATATTATACCTCTCAAAATATGGACATTATACTTAAGTGTGACTATCATATGAATCTCAATTAGTTTATAAATAATGAAATACCTCAGTTGCCCCTAATAATAATAATAAATAAATAAATAAATAAATAAATAAATAAAATAAAAAACCTTGTTCCAAGTTCCAACTTGGGTTGAATTGAGGGAATCAATGGATAAAAAAACTGGAGGGAATCTACTCTCTGTCTATCTTTCCAGATATATATAAGTGAAACTGAGATGTCTCTGTCCATGTTTGTGATTCATCGATTCATCGCTTCCCCTTCAAGCCACCCAACCCACACTACTAAACTCACTCTCCTTCCCATAAACCCATTCTCCCATCACTCTTTCACTTTCACGCATCAAACAAACAAACAAACACCGTCTTTCTTCTCTCTTCACTCTTCGCTCTTCGTTTCTAAATCTGCTTCCACCAATACTCCAACACCCTTTTTGCAAATATGAACTAATTGCTACCTCGTCCTCCGCAAACTTTTCATCTTTTGCAAATGGGTAACTGTCTGCGCACGTCGGAAAAGCTGACGGCGGAGATCGTGCCCCAAGGCGGTGCCGCCGTGTACCCCGCCGTGCGCCTCCACGGTTCCCCCAACAGCATTTTCGCCGCATACACTCGCTTCGCGGTCCTCCACAACGCCGTTCCCCCTGACCCTGTCCCCGCCGTCGTACCACCACCGCAGGCGCCACCGCGCTCGGCGGCGCGTGGTGGAAGATCCGAGGCGGCGGTTCCGCTGGTTTTCCACGTGGGACAAGACGTCGAGTCGGGGTCCCGCGACGCGCTGCTCCGGTTTATAGACTTGAAATTCCCCGACTTGGTGGAGGAGGAGGTGGCGCCACCGCCGCCTCCTGCGGCTAGCGGCGGAGTGAAGGAGGAGGAAACGACGTCGTTGGTTGTGAGGATGACGCGGCTGCAGCATAAGAGCATGACGTGGCACTTGGAGAGGATGGTGGGGTGGGCGGAGGATCTAGCGACACGTGGCGGAACGAGGGCCGTTGATCCAAAGGTTGGGACTTGGAAGATGGAGGTTGTGAAATTTGGGAGAAGTTACTCTCAGTTGTTGGAGGTGATGTTGGAACATGCACAAATGGAAGAGAGAGTTCTATTTCCTATCTTTGATAGTGCTGATCGAGGTAAAGAACACAAATTTTATTTTAACAAAAAAAATCCTTATTTTCGCAAGCTAATTGATTTTGGTTTAATATGTAATTAAGTTGGTTTATGTTGGATAAACTTTTTTCATATATTTTTTCAATAAGAAATTAGTGTTTTTTTAACGAGTTATATGTAAAAGTTAAAATATGCGAGTTGAATTTAACTTCTTTTTTTTATAAATATTTATTGAAAAGTTTATTGAGTATTTGGTTGATGATTGTATTGTATGGAAATTAAATTAAATAATAGCAAGTCTAGCACCCAGATGCTAAAGTGCTGCATAATTATCTGCATGACTATAACATAAGATAGTTTTTTTGGAATAGAGTCACGGGAATTAAGTGAACTTAGGGGACCATAGTCATATGATTTTGGCATATAAGATTTCATTTCATGTCATCATGTGATAAATTTTTTGAGTTGGTATATTACGTGCTTCTTGTTTTCTCAAAATGATACTATGTTGGAGCATCGGATCTTCTAGCAATCTATGTTTAGAGATTATTTTTGGTTATTGTTTAATAGCAGAGATAGAAAAATATATATAATAGTGTAAAAGGGTCGGTTTTGGCAGTTGCAGCACACATTTTAGACGTTAAGAAAAAAGTAGTTTGCTTGTGTTTAAAGTTGTTTGATTTTGAGGGTGAATGCAGGGCTATCTAAAGCTGCAAAGGAGGAACATGCTAGGGACCTACCAATCATGAATGGCATCAAAGAAATTATTAAGTCCGTTGAGGTTTTAGACTCACGCAGCCTCAATTACAAAGAGACTTTGTACAACCTTTCTAATAGGCTCAAATCATTACAGGTGATAGATCTAACTCAGAAATTATTACCTCCGATCCTTCTTATAAGAGACAAGTGATAATATATTTTATATTATCACTTTTTTTTAATAAAAAAACCCGGAGGTAATATTATATTTGTGACATTCTCTTTTGGACATTTTTTCATAGACGAAACCAATTTAGAGTTCCTTATGTGCTTATTGTCCTGTTATTCAATTAGAATTAGAGTTTTACCTTGATAATATGCATAATGCCATAATCCTTCAATGCAAATCTTTACTATGCAGATTAACAAGGTAAAACTCAAATTCTAATTAAAAAACAACAAACTATGCATAAGGAATTGTATTTTGGTTTTGTCCTTTTTTCCTTTCTAGCACACATAAAATTTTCATCTCATTTATATCCTATACAACAATTAGCATCTTTTGAATCAAGAGTTTGATATCTGAATTGGGTTTCTTCCACCCCAATTTCCTTGTTCATAGGGACTTTGCAAGCAACACTTCATGGAAGAGGATTCAGAATTACTTCCAATAATGGAAGCAGTGGGGTTGAGCAAAGAGGAGGAGGAGGATGCATTAGAGCATTGTTTTGTTGTGATGCAAGGAACACATGGCCGGTTGTTAAAGTTCCTTCTTGAGGGGCTCCCACCTAATGATTCTATGAAGTACTTGGACTTGATCAGCATGTGCAGGGACAAAGAGAGGATGGAATCCATGCTTAGGGTGGTAGTGGAGTGAGTGGTATATCTTCTATCATGGGTCCTATATCATGTGGCATACACAATGATGCATTATGAAGCTTAAATTGTGAATAAAAATCAAAATTTTCTAGATTGGGGACTCCTTTTTTATGTCAGTTTTCTATGTGAAACACTCAGCACATGTGTAGGCCTTCATTCTTTCAAGTTTTTTCATCTCAAGCCTATCAGATACCATTTGGTCAATGGAACAGAAACCAGGGAAAGCTCTTGAAAAAGCATTGCATTTTCTTATTTTATGTTTTGCCTTGCTGGTTTGAACAAGGTTGTTAGGAATATGCACTTAAAGAATATGCAACCTTGTATTTGTACTTGAATTTATTCATAATGCTAAAAGACTTTAGTGTTTTGATTAGTAGGACATAAAGTCATAAACTATGTTCTTAGTTGGATGGATGCATAGGGGATTATCCATCAACTTCAAATCCTTGATGCTATACTTTTGTGACATGTAACACATGTTAATTAGAAGGGGCTGGAGTATATGATACATAAAGAAACTCGTAAATCATGTTGAAAACCTTTTGGTCTGCCTTCATATGGATGTCATTAACCCCAATGATGGTCCAAAAAAGTTAGTTAATGTAGTATATGAAAGGTTGATTTAGATTTTCTCAAGTTGAATTCATTGCTAGAAACTGCGTAAAAAAGTATCAATTTGCAAGACCAGAAAAGGCTTTTAAAACAGACCAATTATTATTCACGGAAAAAAAGAGACCGACAGTAAAAAAAAAAGAAGCAAGTAATTGCATTTTTTACCTAAAATTGTTAACTTTTAGCAGATTTTATTTCCAACTTTTTAATTCGACATATTTTATTTTAAAAAATTTGTAAATTTTATCTCAGTCAATTATTCATTAATAAACATAAGATAAAATTTGTCAAAAAAAAATTGAGTGTAAAATTTGTCAAAAAAATAACAAATGTTAGAGGTAAAAAAATACAATAATTTTAGAAGTAAAATGATAGAAGTTAAAATCTAAAATTTTCTTAAAAATAAGAGATAAAATATACTAAATTAATTTATTGAGAATAAATTACACCTTGAAAATTTGAGGATAAAAAGTGCAATAAAAAAAAACCATGAGGAGAAACATTTCATTTCGGATTGAAAACAGAGTATTCTATCACTTTTTTTTTGAAACAAGAATATTCTATCATTTGATAAAATTCAAGATTACAGAGCGAAATTTATTCTATACTTTTTCATGAAAATTATTTTTCACTCTTAAATAGGTACATTTTTTTTTTTTGAGACCATATTAAATTGATTGAATGTTCTAATTAATTATCACCATAGGTCTTGCATCTTCAACAAGTTCAATGGAGAAGCTCATTAATGACCAATATGTTACGTGGATCAAGGATCTGACAACATCAAAGAAAGCATACGATACCCTTACAAGTTACAAATACATTTGCTAAAAGAGTGAAATTTATTATAACACTTTTAAATGAAAATAAATTTTGATGACCTTTTTTTCTTTCTTAAATAGGTAGATATATGTGCTACTAAAAATTCTGTCAAAAAAAAGGTGCTACTAAATAAATATATATATATATATATATATGTACATTTATTATTAATAAAAACATGTTTATTGTTCATAATATAATTTCGGATTAGAGAAATTTACACTGTAATATTTTAAAAAAATAAAACCAAGTTATGAATTTGGGTCTAACCCGAATTCATAACTTTTTTTGTGCTTTTTTTAAGAAAAAATAATTTTTAAACATAATAAAATAGTATAAATAAAGAAAAATAATAAAATTAGAGAATATAAATAAGGATATTGTTCCGGTTCGTGGTGAACGGAAATGTCCAAAAAGGGTTGTTGGGTGATTAATATGGGATCAGACTCTCTCTCTCTGAGGATGCTTATGGTGATGAAAACACCTCAGGGATGAAGATCACAACAGAAAGAGGACACGACACAATTGACGTGCAGTGTGTGCTCTGTGTAAATGGAAAAGAGAGTTAGAATGTGTGTACCTTTTTTCCTCTGTATTCACCTCCTATTTATACAACTTACCTCTTAACCGATCATGGGCTGTTTCCAATAATCGCGACGGATATCATAACTGTTCGTTGCCATATCTCTGAACTGGTCATGGTCCATGATCAACTCTTCAGTTGCAGTTGAGCGTCCACTATTCCTTAATGGGCCTTGCAATTAGGCCCATTCATTATTTCCATAACAGTTGCCCCCAACCTGGTTATCAAGGATTCTTGATGACCGAGATGTATCATGCACGCGTGTGGTATACCCGGAATCTTCTAGAATGCTCCTTTGTTCACCCCGGCACAATTCATTAGAATTCCCTTTCAAACTGTTCATCCCATTGATTCTTACCGGAATGTTTTATGGGACTATGACGCCGGGGCGACATGCCACAATGTCTTGAAGACCGGATTGAGACATCTGATCCCCTCCTGGGAAACTGGTTGCTTATCTTGAGCGTAACCTTCCTTACCAGGATAATGTCTGTGTCGAGATGCTTGTATGATTGTCCGAGCTAGAAGCTTTGTGTTCTCCCGCCAAAAACATGAATAATTATTGTGACAAGTCGACCTGCCGCCATTTCATTTCACACTTTACTCATTACATTAAAAACCCCTTTCCTGTTTTGCCCCCAACTTTTGGGTTGCGCTTTACCTTCCTACCCCTCCTGACGTTTCATTTTTGCCAACTGTCCCTCGCGTTGTTTCACGTTGCCTGGCGGTTACACTCTCCCCCCTATATTTCAAATTTTCTCTCCAAAGGTCACTTCTTCCACCTACTGCCTATTATGAACAATCTGTCATCATTTCCCTCTGGAAATTTCCTTCTGCATTTGTGCGCTCTTCCTTTCGTTGTCCACCATCCTCTACTGCCCAGTTCTTCAAGATTTTCTTCGCACCAGGTATTCTTGTTTCTGTCAGTTTTTTCTAATTTAAATCACACTTCTTTTCTTATTTATTCCGATCGCGCATCCTTTACTCTTCTTCTTTGAAACATCCTTATTTGTGGATTTTTGTTCTTGAATTTCTCTTCTTGGATTTCTGGGTTTTTATTCTCGAGTTGCGTCCTTCGTTCTTCTCTTTTCCAATCTTACCATTTTGTGATTCTTTCTTCTATAATGAAACTCACTCCTGAGGAAGAAGACCATTTGCGAAAAACTATTACCCCCAAGGTTGGGTGGTGGTTCTTTGGTCTACCTCTTTCCGAGGAGGAAAGGGAAAAAGACCTTTTGCGCGACCATTCTGGTAAAACTAGAGTTTCTGTATCCGTCACCCAAAATGCTAGTGTTTCCGGGCGTGGTGCCCCATCATTACCAAGACTGAATTACCCCCGATCCTAATCTGGGAATTCTTTAAATTCCAGGGGGACTAGTGTTCCCAACGTTAGAGTTTGTTTGGCTGCTGAGCCAAGAGTCTTAATCTGCCCTCGGGGGTTCTTCTCGTAAGGCCCCCTTGGCATCCTTGGATCCTTTGCCACCTTCACCTTTCTCAGCCATAGATGAATCGCCTGAGACCCGGTATAACCCTTGCTTTGACTGTGTATCTAAGAGTTATCACTTTTTGCGCATTGAGTCTGATTCGATGATTGACTCAATACTGGGATCATGTCGGCATAACCCTGTACTTGTTCCCAAGTCAAGAAGCGTGCTCCGAACCAAGGTGCTGGTCCAGGGGTTGTCTTCCCGGTCAGCCAGCCCTACCGAGGTCAATGCTTACCCCTTCATCTACTCAGCCACCCCATTTGTCAACTTCAGGTATGTCTTACTGATTTTCTTCCCTTTTACATAGGTATATATGGATCCACCATCGTCAGATGTTGCTGAATCCCAATCTTTCGGGTCTCAATCAGATTGTCCTCCCCTCTTGGCTTCAAAATTTCCCTGGGTGACTTATGAGGTATTGAATACCTTGTCTATCTTACAGCCGGATATTGTCGTCGCTATCCCAGTCGGCAACCAGGATGGATTTTCTATCCGTGCTCTGAACCCGAGTGAGCCCATCTGCTCCGTTCGGGAAGGGACGAATTCTAACTTCTTTTTCTTCTACAAAGATGTAGTTACTAGATTAGGTATCCGCTTCCCATTCTCCTCCTTTGAGATGGAAGTTTTAAACCACCTTCATATTGCCCCCTCGCAGCTTCACCCCAACAGTTGGGGATTTGTTAAGTCCTTCGAGTTGTTTTGTCAGGACTTGGGTATTCCCTGCACCGTTCCCCTTTTCTTTTATTACTTTTGTGTTCATACTGGTAGGACAGGAAAAGAGCCTCCCAGCAGAAAGGGGTGGGTTTCTGTCCGGGGTCGCTCAAACTATAAACTTTTTACTGTATACACCGAGTCCTTTAAAAACTTCAAAAATAGATATTTTAAAATTGCCGCCCTAGCCCAGCAAGCAACCTTTCTTTTTGACCGGTCCTGAGTCGGAGGATGTGGAGTGGAAATTCCCCCTCTACTGGTCCCACGACCATCATGAGCTCTCCCCAGCGTCTTACCGATTCATGCAATCAGATTTGTCAGATTCTGACGCTTTATCCGTGTTCTGGATTTCGGAATATGTGGAAGCCCATGGTTTGCCGGATACTGCTGCTTATATCCGCAACTTTCAAGTCGGGTTATCCTCAGCATCCATTATGATGTGTCCAATTTATTGATAACATGCCTGTACTGTTATTGCGGTCTAACTGTTTATTTGCTTATTTCAGTTGACGATATGGGACAACAGTTGAATCCTAGCTCCAAGTCTAAGCAGGTGGTTGTTGTTGCCGATCCTGTGACAGTGGTTTCGGGGACAAATACTTCAAGGCCTAATGCGGCCAAAGCCAAAGCCCCTAAAGTAACTAAGGCCAAGCAGGTGCTACCCGCCAAGTGGGGCCAACCCCCTTTTTTAGATGCTTTGGCAAAGAGACAAAAGCACAAGGTTGGTCGTGGTCCTGACGAGGCGACCGCAGCTCCTATCAAGGTCCTCATCTCGGCCCCGGCTTCTTCTGCTCCGATCTCGGCCCCGACTTCTTCTGGTCCCGAACTTTCTCCACCGCTGTCGGCTTCTGTTGCCCTTCTCCCTCCTGTCTCAGCCTCTTGGCAAGCATTGGGTAATCTCTGGGAGGAGGGGGTTACCGGTGAACTATTTCGTACGGTCAAGGCCCCCCTTCGCTTCCATAACTCCAGTCGGCTCAAGGAAGAGATTATGTAGAGCTTTGGCATTCTTGAAGGCGCGCCATAACAAGACCGTGGAGGAACTTGATGCCTCCAGGGAAAAGCCCACAAAAACCCATGAGGAACTTCTCGTTGCCCAAGAGGAAACCAAGAAGACTCATGAGGAACTTCTCGTGGCTCAAGCTTCCAATGTCGCCCTGCAGGAGACCAACATCCGGCTGAATTTGGATCTAGAGAGTGCACTTCGTAGTACTGAGCGTGCATTGTCCAGCCGGGAAGCGCTACGCAACAAAAACTCAATGTTGACTTTGCAGCTAAACGAGCTGAAGACTTCGCTAGAGAAAACAGAGTCGGAGCGCACGGAGGCGGAGTCAAGGGCGCAGGCAGCTGAGGAGGAGGCTGTTTTGGTGGGGGATTTGCTCACGACGGCAGTTGAACAATCCTTTAACAACACTCTGGAGCAGATTCCTTGCTTGAATCCGGAGGTTCAACTCAACACGACCGGAATGCATTGCCAAGCTTACGTGGATGATGGTAAGTTGGTTCCTCTGTCTTTACCTGAAGATTCTACGGTCCCGGTGAATGTGGACCCTGCTCCGGGTGAAGAGGTAACCTCTTGCCGTCATTCTGCCAGCCATAAATTATCCTCCAAGGAATGAATGGCTGGGATACCGATTTATGTTGTAATTGTTTTTCTTTTATTTAATGGGCCAAGTTTTTCCCGGCCTTATCTTCATTTTCGTACAATCTTAATCGTAATATTTGCCTTTATAATATTATGTTCTATTTAGAACTATGTTTCATATGTTCATCGTATATTTGTTTGGCTCCAACGGCCAAGTATAATATTGCCCGAATTCGTAATCAGGAGTTGAATATCGGATTTTGGATCCCGATTTTATGAAACCGGATTCCAACCCAAGCAACGTGTTACATGAACATTAATAAATGAATGTGATTCCTTTGGAATGCTAATTAGTCATCCACGGATAAATGATCATGTCGGCCAGATCAGGGTCGAATTAACAGTTGCTAGGTCAATATAACTTGTACACGATATATATATTACTTCCTTGTAATAAAGATTTTTATTGATATTCTTCGAAGATAATTACATAAGTTCATGATCTCAATGATAAATTTACACAGACATTATATTCCCGGCTTTCAAAATTAATTACTAAGAAACACATGAATAGAAATTTCAAATATTAGTTCATGATCCCCATGAAAGACTTACGCGGGTATCAGTATATCGGGTCCTGACTTATAAAATCAATTAAGGGGAAACACATGAATGGAAACTTCAAATATTAATCCATGATCTCCATGAAAGATTTACGCGGATCAGCATATCGGATCCCGGCTTATAAAATCCATTAAGGAGAAACACATGGTTATTGCGGATAGGAACTTCTAGTTATAATAGATTTTTAACTTGTCAGCATTCCAAGTGCGCTTCACGTCCTTTCCTGCAAGGGTTTCTAGCATGTACGCTCCCTGCCCGAGGTTTTTCATGACTCGGTATGGTTCTTCCCAGTTGGATGCTAGCTTTTCGTCCCGGGCATTCTTATTCGCAATATCAGCTCGACGTAACACGAGGTCGCTTTTTTCAAAGGACCTTGGCTTTACTTTTTTATCGAATTTGCGGGCTGTTATATGTTTCATGTGGAGGTCTCGGTGGTGTGCCGTAGTTTGGACTTCTTCTATCAGGTCTAGTTCGGCAGCTAACGCTGCGTTGTTATTAGCCTCCCATGTATGAAACGTATGTTGTCTTCTCCACGATGGTTGGCCGATCTCCACGGGTATCATTGCTTCGCAGCCGTACGTCATTCTGAAGGGGGTCTCTTGAGTAGCTGTTTGGGCCGTGGTTCTATGTCCCCATAAGACATAATAAAGCTGCTCGAACCAGTTTGGGCCGGCTTCATGCATTCGCTTTTTCAGCCCATCCAGAATGACTTTGTTTGTCGCTTCAGCCTGACCGTTGGACTGCGGATGTTCGGCAGATGAGAGGTAGTGCTTTATTTGGAACCCGGTCATCATTTCTTGGAACTTCTTATCCGTGAATTATGTCCCGTTATCTGTGACGACTTCTGCCGAAATCCCAAATCTTACTACTATGCTGCACACGAAAAACTTTTGAACTCGGGCCGAGGTGATGGTGGCTAAGGGCTCGGCCTTGATCCATTTCGTAAAGTAATCGATGACTACTATTAACCATTTCATTTGACCCTCCGTTGCCTTAAATGGTCCTAAAAGGTCCATTCCCCACTTGTAAAAAGGCCACGGTGCCGTGATCGACGTTAACTCGGTTGGTGGAGACCATAGTGTAAAATATAGGAACACTTCATACTTAACCAAAAAGGGGGGGTGAATTGGTTAGGCCTGGTAAATTAAAAATTCTTTGACAAAAATCAGAGTTTCCCTTTTGGATCTTTATTACTTTAGTAACCAAAAATCTTTATTCAATCTAATATTCAGTGCAAGGTATTTAATAGCTCAAGATTAAATTAGCAAACAAAACAATAGTATACAGTTAAACAGAATATCATCAAGAAAGAGATCAATATCAAGACACACAAGATTTATATTGGTTCACTTCAAACACTATGAAGCTACATCCAGTTTTCTTCCAACCAACACTAGGTTAAAGTTCTACTATTATAATTTTCTGTTCTTACAAGCAATTACAAAGTCTCCCTTTATCAACCCTAGATAAAGTACAGAAATCTAAAACCCTATTAGATTCTAAGAGACAAGAACCTGAGAACACTACTCAGTTCTTTCACCTATAGAACCCCTTCTCTAGTTACAAGCAAGAACCTAAATACAATAGCCAATCAACTACAAATTATCAAAAGAATTACACCCACAAGGTTTAAGGAGAGAAAACACCTGATGATCCAATGAATGATATGCTTATGAATGAATATATCAGGTTGAATGATGAAAATAAACTCAGAACATCTCTTTCCTTAACCCTGTAAAAGCTATCCTAGCTTCAAGAATCACTTAATAACTCATAAGAGTTTTAGTGAAGACAAACACTCATAGGACCCAGAAAAATTACTAAGAAAGTGTTTAGAAAGCTTAGGTAGGCTCAGAATACGAATTGATCAAGTTTTTTAAAACAAGCTGAGTGAGGGTTCTATTTATAACAAGCTTTTTTTACTGTCAGTAATCGATTAAACATGCTCACTAATCGATTATTTCACTTATGTAATCGATTAAACCAAGCAAGTAATCGATTAAAGGGTTCTATAAAAATCTGGGTTCAAGTAACAAACAGAATAATCAATTATTTCGATACGTAATCGATTAAAATAGGAAGCTTCATAACCATGAATTAAACTATGTAATCGATTACAGATTCTGGTAATCGATTAATGCAGGAAGCTTCATAATCATGAAATGGGCAGAGTAATCGATTACAAACTCTGGTAATCGATTAAAAGAAGCAAGATGTGTTAAGCATAGGCATATGATGTAATCGATTACAATATTTGGTAATCGATTAAGACAGAGAGATGGTATTTCCTGTTAAGCCTATGTAATCGATTACAGCTCAACGGTAATCGATTAAAATGATCAACAAAGCAGTTTATATGTAAGCTAAGGTAAATTAATCGATTAAACCGACATGTAATTGATTACATTGTTCTTGAAAAGTTTTCCAGAAAGCACTAAGAACAATATAATCGATTATTACGAATAAGTAATCGATTAAATCAGTAGAAAATATATTTTTCCAAAAACTTTATGTTTTAACTATTAGACTTAAGCATTTTATCAAGGCCTTGTGAATTCTAATCATTTAAACCAATTTAATGAATGAATCATGTGAATGCAATATTCTTGGATCACCAGAAATGCTTCTTCCTTTTACATTTAATCACACATAATTCTTCAATACTTCAAGGCATGTTGAAAGCTAAAACCCAGCTTTGATTCTTTGTCCATTCTTCAAGTAATTCCATTGATCCAACACATAGTATCTTTGCGTGCTTTTGGCAGCTGTCACATTTCTTTACATCTTTGCGTTTGCCTTCATCGTTGGCCAGAAGTATCCGGCACGCAAGGCTTTCAATGCTAAAGCTCTTGCACCCATATGCTGGCCGTTAATGCCTTCATGTATTTCTGTAAGTACGTACTCGGCTTGGTTTGGGTTTAGGCATAACAGCATCGGAGTGTGGAGGCCTCTGCGGTATAATTCACCATCAACTGTTGTGTACATGGCAGCATCTCGAATTAGCTTTCTCGTTTTTGTTCCATCATCTGGTGTTATCCCTTGTTCTATGTAATTGATGATAGGCCTCCTCTAGTCCTCGACCACCGAGATCACCATGACGTATGCGGGTTGGGCGACTTCCTGTTGAATGACCGTTCGGTATTTGCCCGTACGTTTCGTGCTTGCCAGTTTTGACAATATGTCAGCTCAGGCATTTTCTTCCCTCGGGATATGGGCGATTATGACTTCGTCAAATTTTGCTATTATTTCCTTCACTTTAGCCAGATATTTGGCTAACAAAGGCCCCTTAGTTTGATATCTTCCTTCAATCTACGCTGAAACAAGCTGTGAGTCGGTGAAGACGTTGACTTGCAGCGCGTACTCCCTGTTCTCTGCTTCAGCCCGGTGATCAATGCTTCATATTCTGCTTGATTATTGGACATTGGAAAATTAAGCTGTAATGAATGTTCGAGTGACACCCCCTTTGGATTTTCAACGATGACTCCAGCTCCACTTCCCTTGGAATTGGACAAGCCGTCAACATATAATTTCCATACTGGATTTTCCTGCTGGTTTGAAGACACCGAGGTTAGCTCCACTACGAAGTCGACTAAAGGCTTGAGACTTGATGGCATGTTGGGCTTCATATTTAATATCAAACTCGGACAGTTGGATGACCCAATTCATCATCCTTCCAGCTAAATCCGGCTTGTGTAATACTTGCCGGATAGGTTGATTTGTTCTGACAACCACAGTGTGACTTTCGAAATATGGATGAAGCCTTTTCGCCATTGTAAGGAGGGCGAAGGCCACTTTTTCGAGCTTCTGGTACCATAACTTCGAGTTCTTAAGGGCTCGGCTCACAAAATAAACCGACGACTGGGACTTGCCAGCTTCTCTGACTAATACGACACTTATGGCTTCTTCCCCGACCGAGAGATATAAGATTAATGTTTCTCTGGGATCTGGTTTTGAAAGAACTAGAGGAGAGGCCAAGCATCACTTAATCTCCTGAAAGGCCACTTCGCATGCCGGGTTCCACCCCACGTTAGCCTCCTTTTTCAACAATTTGAAGAAGGGAAGTGCTTTTTCTGCGGATTTTGGGAGAAACCATGTTAGGGTGGCCACTCTTCTCGTCAGCTGTTGGACTTCTCGCTTGTTGGATGGAAACTGCATGTCCAAGACAACCTTGCATTTATCTGGGTTTGCTTCTATTCCCCTGTGAGTAAGCATGAATCCTAGGAACTTCCCGGCCTTTACTTCAAAGGCGCACTTCAATGGATTTAAGCATATGTTGTGCTGCCTTAGTTTGTGGAGAGTCTTTTCTAGATCCCGGATATGATCCCCACTCGCAACTATTTTTGTTATCATGTTATCGATGTATACTTCAATATTGCGTCCAAGCTGATTGGCGAAGATTTTGTTCATCATCCGTTGATAAGTAGCCCCGACATTTTTCAAACCAAACGACATTACGTTGTAGCAGTAATTTGCTTTGACACCCTGGAATGCCATCTTTTCCTGATCATCCGGGTACATGGGTATCTGATTATATCCGGAGTAAGCGTCCATGAATGATAGCAGTTGGAAACCGACGGAGTTATCTACAAGCTGGTCGATACTCGACATTGGGTATGAGTTCTTGGGGCAAACTTTGTTTAAATTCGTGTAATCAACACAGACGCGCCATTTCCCATTAGACTTTTTCACCATTACCACGTTGGAGAGCCACATGGCGTATTGTATTTCTCTTATGAACCCGGCCTCCAACAGCTCCTTGATATGCTTCTCCAAAGCTTGCCTTCTTTCTGGGCCGAGGTTCCTATTCTTCTGCGCCACTGGTTTGGAACCGGAGTACATAACTAGTTTGTGGCAGCAGAAGGTAGGCTTTATTCCGGGGATCTCAGAAGCTTTCCAAGTAAATACATCTTGGTTTTCTCGGAGGCATTTGATTAATTTGCCTTTGGTTTCTGGATCGTTCTGCTTGCCTATCTTTGTGACTTGCTCTGGGAAACTTCCAATCTGGACATCTTCAAGCTCATCTATCGGTTCTGGTCTCCATTCTTCAACATCCCGCATATCTAGCTCTACCAAGTTCACTGGATTCTGGAATGAACATTTCTCAAGCTTTTCGACCCCATCTCCTTGCCTTATCCGAGGTGGTGAGGAGGGACCACCTTCGCTTTCTCTTACTGCATTGTAATAACATTGCCTGGATTCCTTTTGATCTCTACATATGGTGATGACTTGGCCGTTGCTTCTAACCATCTTCATCTTCTGATGTTTGGTGGACATCAATATGTCCCACTTATGAAGAGTCGGTCTGCCCAGGATGATATTGTATGGTGAAGAGAACTCGACGACAGTGAATGTGACTCTTTCTGACTTGAAACCCTCCTTTGTTCCTAGTGTGAGTCGGAGATCAATGGAACCTTTGAGGCTGGTACTTCCGCCGTTAAAACCTATCAACATGGTGTTGCACGGTTTCAAGTCTTCTTCATCCAAGTTCATCATTTTGAACGCACTCCAAGAAATGATATCGACTGAGCTACCATTATCAACAAATATCCTTTTAACTCGGCAGTTAGCTACCGTCCCCGTTATTACAAGGTCGTCCTCATGATCGGGAACCACCCCCCTCATGTCTTCTTCAGTAAAATAAATCAGCAGGGGAGTGGTTTTCTTACTGTTTTCCTTGAACCTCGGTTGAGCTCTCACCGACATAACTTCCTTGAGGTATTTCCTTCGTTGATTAGCAGTGTTACCTCCTCCTCCCATAGCTCCTGAAATCACATTGCATTCAAATTTGGGTTCTGGGAAATTGTCATCCTTCTTGTTCTTCTTTTCATCCCGGCTTTCGTGCTGAAGGCCTTTTCATTTGCCTTGTTGCCCCTGGGTCTTGATAACATACTGCCTCAGTTTACCTTCTCAGATAAACTTCTCTATTGCATCACGAAGATCCTAACACTGATCGGTCATGTGACCCACTCCATTGTGGAATTCGCAAAATCGGGAGTAATCTAGTCCCCCATTTTTGATGATTGGACGAGGTCGATCTACCTTCCTCATGTCCGTTAAGGTGACTTCCCTCCATATTTGAGCCCGGGGAGTGTTCAATGGAGCATATTTTTCGTACTTCGTTTCATATTTCCTTGGCCTGAAACCGGGGTCAGGAATATGTCCTAGATGTCGGTCGGCATGAATATTCGCAAGATGTCGGCTGGTATGTGCGTTTCCCTGATGTTGATTCCTTGGTGGGGAAGGCTTTCTTCTAATCTCCTTGGGAGCCGAATTGGCAATCTCCATGCTCCAACTCCAAATACATTTTTAACCGTATTCTAAATTCCATGAGGGACTTTACAGGATCTTTATAGACCGACTTGGCTAAATGGGATGATCCATTGAGCCCGGCACATATGAGATGTACGTGTACCCTTTCTTCCAAACCTTGGACTTGTAGGGCGGCTTCCTTGAAGCGATCCAAGTAGCTTTGTAAAGTTTCTCTGGGTTGTTAGCGTATCTTTCCTAGAGCGAACTTGGACTTAGGTTGTTTCTTGCTGGTCGCAAAATTCAACAAGAACCTTTGTCCGAAATCTTTGAAATTTCGAATAGACCGAGGTGGCAGAGTGTGAAACCATGTTTATGCAGCCCCGGTTAAAGTGAAAACGAAAATTCTTGAGATAATCGGTTCATCAATACCTCGAATACACATATGCATGTCGAATTCGTTAATGTGTACCTAGGGATCCTGGCTTCCATCATATTTTGATAGAAATGATCCATCAAAGTCTTCTATAAACTGAGCATCTACTATTTCATCCACGAATGGATTGTTGTTTTATTGACCCCGACGGTATTTTCTTCGGTAAGTGCCACCTTCCATTCTGGGTCGGGGTATGTTTCCGCTACCGGGCTTTCTACTGTGTTATGGTCTGGGACCTCGGTTGGGGAGATGCGAAGACCTTGGTCGTTGCATGTCTGGGGATGAGACAATCCACCTGGTTCAGAATGACTGATTGGTCCCGGGTTTCTTACCTCGGCATTGGGAACTGAGGTCGTTTGACAGTGCCTTCCTGCTATAGTGTGATGTTATCCCTGATTCTCTTATTGTGCCAGATTCTCCATGCTTCTAATCCACTGCTCTATGTGTTGGATGCGACGTTTTCATCATGTCTCCATTTGGCACTGCGCTAGTCCAGTTGTGCAATCAAATTCTGGACGTCTACCTGTCGTTGAAGCACATACCGTTTCTCTAAATTCTCAATCCAGGATAAAATTGAATCCAGAGCATTATGGATAAAGTGTTGCATTGTCGCTGGTTCTGCCTTGATAGCTGGTGGTGGATTGATAGGCAGATGCGATGTTGGCAGAGCCGGGGACGAAGCGGTATTTGAAACGGCATCTTCTGCTACTACATTCTCATGAATTGTTGATAAGTGTCCTAATTCAGTTAAATTCATGTTTCAAATACAGACACTTATCTTTTGATTTCAATAACTTTGCTTATAAACTTGCCCTAAACCTAGTTAAATTATATTTATTATTTGTATGAATGTATTTTTTATATTTCAGAAGATTAATCCAATCATATGTTGCGTTTTGATAGGTTCGTGAATTTCGAAGCTTCCGTACACTTAAAGCAAGCAAAAATGACTCATAAAAGCAAACCTGGGAGGTGCAGCAAGCAAATCAGGCCCAAAATACATCAAAGCACAAAGACTCTTCTGGAAGTGCATTTAACTCGCCCAAGCGTGTGAATCTAGTGTATTTTGCTCGCTTGGGCGAGCAACACCTGCAATTGGGCCTTCAAGTGGCCAAGTGGACGTGCAACTTGGGCCATTAACTCGCCCAAGTGACTGGAACATGAAGGAATTGGTCGCTTGGGCGACCAAACTCGACCAGGCCAACCCCTATAAATACCCAAGCACCCCCAAGGCCATGGATCATCTCTTTTCACTTCCATTCTTTCTGCTCTATTGCTTCTTAGCTTGTTTTGAGCCTTAGGCTCTTAAATATTAGTATTAGGTAGGTTAGGAAAGTGAGAGAAGTGGGATTTAGTGTGGAGACTCTGCCGGAAAGAAGCGGTGATGGGGCCCTTCATCAATTCTTCTCTTAAGGAGGTTCTCTCAATGCTTGGTTAGTTTCTCTTAAGGATTGGATGTAATCTTCTTACCTTTAAGTATCTCTTTTAATATTTATTTATGCATAAGTCTTTTCTATTTATTATTGGTAATATTATTCCGTTCTTAATGTTTGATTCTACTTGATCACTAGTTTCATGAAATTGGATTCTAAGTTTAATTGGGAAGTACTCTTAGAATTTGAACTGAATAATTTTACTCTTTACGTTACGTTGCTAGGAATAGAGCATAACGTTTAGATTGCAAATAACACGCAATTATGATTGTAATGCTGGGTTATTTACTTCGTATGCGAGGGATCGATATTCGATAAATATCCTTAGAACTCGATTGCGAGGAATCGATTCGAGGTTAATTAATGTGTGCATTAATAATAATAGAAAATGATTTATACATAGTAATATTAATTGGATACCGAGGTATGAATGATGAAATCTAACCCTACGCTTTTCTTTAGTTAATTAAAATCATTTTATTAGTTTTCGTACTTTTTAGTTATCTTTCGTTATTTCTGTAAAACCATCAAAACTTCGACCATACTCGTTGTACATAACTATTAAACTGTTAAGTTTTATTTGGATTAGTTGAGTAGCACAAGTCCCTGTGGAGATGAACTTTTATAAATTTTGTAACTTACAACGACAATTGGTACGCTTGCCAAAAGTCCTAACAAGTTTCTGGCGCCGTTGCCGGGGACTTGAGTCGCTCGTTCAGTTCTTTCAAATTTAATTTTTCAGTTGAATTAGACTTTTTTTTTTACTTTCGTTATTTTGATTTTGTATAAATTTTCTTTTGTTTTATTTTATTTTCCCTAACCTCGGTACTTACAAATTATTGCAAGTTTGTCCTTTTTCCTTTTGAGGTAAATTTCTTGCAGATACATCGTTATTAAATTTAGAAATTACCAAAACCATAAAGGAAAAGAAACAAACAGCCAAAAAACTACCGAGTAAATCTCCTTCTATTTTGATTCTCCTTCACCAGTAAAGCCACCTGTAATTTATATTATAGCTGATAAAGGAAAGGAAGAAGAAAATAGACCACCACGGAGGACTCTTGGTGACTATGCGTATCAACAAAGACCAAAGCA
This sequence comes from Glycine tomentella, assembly GCA_007407185.1. Taxonomy (NCBI): domain Eukaryota; kingdom Viridiplantae; phylum Streptophyta; class Magnoliopsida; order Fabales; family Fabaceae; genus Glycine; species Glycine tomentella. Next base: position 12,128 of record PYAF01004733.1, on the reverse strand, counting down.
TTACAACAGCATAGTCATTCCTCCTTTCAATAAGAAGGTTGTGGAATTGAAACCCGCATTGCTCAGTCTTATTGGATCACATCCATTTGCTGGCTAGATCATGAAGATCCATATACTCATTTGTCTACCTTCATGGAGCTATGCAGTATCATGGGAGCCTCTGATCTAGATGCTGAAGTTGTATATCTCAGAGCTTTTCCGTTCTCCTTGACTGGTAAGGCAAAGACTTGGCTTCAATCCCAACCAAATAAAAGTCTTAGCACTTGGGAAGAAGTGGAGGAGAAATTCATTGCCAGATTCTTTCCACCCTTTAGATTCATAAGCACCAAATCAGCCATTGCTACTTTTTCCCAAGAGATTAATGAACCTCTATGTGAGACATGGGAGAGATTCAAGTCTTTACTACAGAGGTGCCCAAACCACAACTTTGATGATGCTGCACAACTACATATTTTCTACAGTGGTTTGAGACCTCAAACAAAGATGATTCTTGATGCCTCGGCTGGAGGTACGATGATGTCGAAGAACCCGGAGGAAGCAGTTTTAATCATTGACTCCATAGCAGCCAGTGATTACCAGTCTCACCATGATAGATCTCCGATTCAAAGAAAATGTATAATTCAGCTGGATACTCAGAATGCAATTCTAGCTCAGAATAAACTCTTGACTCAACAATTAGAGGCCTTAACAAAACAAATAGGCCAACTTCCTCAACAAATTCAACAAGCACCTCATGGTTGCCAACAAGAAGAGGAGGCTTATTATATGCAAAATCAGACCAGACCTCAACAGAACTTCCAAGGAAATTACCAAGGCTATAGAGATGGCCCAAGTTCTTATGGCTAGAAGCAACAAAATGATAATGCATATTATGGTCCCACTAACTTTCCTTTTGCAGGTCCCTCTAACAACTCTTATGCAGGTTCTTTAATTAGGGTTCCACCACAACAACAACAAGAAGCTCAACCTGATAGAATATCAAAAATGGAAGATACTCTAACTCAGTTTATGCAGATGTCCATTTCAAATCAAAAGAACACTGAAGCTTCCATAAAAAATCTTGAAGTTCAGGTTGGACAGCTTGTAAAACAAATATCTGAGCATAGCAGTGGACCTTTTTCAGCAAACACACAGGTTAATCCAAAAGAACCAAGAGGATGTTTTAGAGTGGATGTCTTGAATGGAGGAATTTCTGACTCCAAGAAGTTGGTTCAAGGAAAATATCATTCAGAGAAAACATTAACTGAAGCATTAGATAAGATGAGTAAATCTGAAGAAGATGATAGTTTAGATTATCTCCAACAACCAGATGCTTTCAAGGAAATTCCTTACCAACAGTCTATCTTTGAGGAATTGTTAGAGGAAGAGAAAGATCAAGAATCACAAACAAAGGTAAACACAGTACCTCGACATGTTAAAAATGCTTTCCTTGCAGGAAATTCAAAGAAACCAGTTATCAATAAATCAATGCTCTCTAAAAAAGAAAAGAAATTGGTGAAAAAGTTGGAGGAAAATGCAAAAGCCATTGGCTCATCCCTATTGTCCAATTGCTGGAAGCCAAAGCCATAACAAAGGCGCCCAACTAATAAGACGTTAAAGAAGTGCTCGTGGGAGGCAACCCAGTCTTTGTTTTTAATTTTTGTTGTTTTAATGTTCTATGTCTTTTTTAAAAAAATTATATCTTATCTTTTTGAAAATATCATCTGTTTTGTTAGAACTTGGATACAGGTCCATTTTGTAAGGAAAAGGCAAAGCAGGTGAAGAAGAAGAACGTGGCAGATCTTGTTGATTATCTGAATGGAGGACATTGAGCTCCTCAACCATGATCTTCAAAAATCAGTGACATTGTTTTTAAATTTCTTTACTGCTTTGTAGTTTAAATTCAGTACTTTGTTTATTTAGTTACTATGTTTGCTTAAATAGTTGTGTGCATTTATAATTCTTTTTGGTATTGCACACAGAGGTGTTTTGTTAACATAGTTGTATAAATCTTTTTGGGGCTTAACTGATATAACATGTTTTGAAAAGAATCAACAGATATAAATGTTTTGAAACTTGTTTTTTGGATCAGAACACCACAAAATAATTTTGGAAACTTTGAGAATGAAAAACAAATGAATGGCTTTTCAAATATCAAAATGAATGCAAGATATTTTTACATGGAATTGATAAATAACATTTTTCGAAACATTGATTAGAATTGAATATGAAAACAGACCTTAAGCCTAGTGAGTGTGTGCAACCACATAAATTACATTGAGTGTCCTCACTGATCTGTTTATAGTTGATTTTTGCATGAATTTCTAATTGTCATAATATATGATGCATGGATATGATTTAGGCCTTCTTTCTTTTTGAACATCTTTTAAAGCCACTGGCCAAAAAGCTATCCCAATATAAATATAATGATTTACCATTTGCAAACCCTTTTGAGCCAAACACTTAATATTTTATTGGAACCCTATCCTAGGATAAGAATTCCTTACCTCACATTAGGTTAGGAGAGCAAAAAAGGGAAATATTTTGTTGATAAAAACTTTTTGGGTAGCTCATGTGATGAAAAAGACTTTTAAATGTGGCTATATGCTATTCATGTGATAAGCAAAAGAAAAGAAAGAAAGAAAGAAAAAGAAAAGAAAAAGAAAAAGGAAACAAATTCCTTGTGTTTTAAAGTATTGTACAAAGTATTTGGGTGAAATAGAAAATTGATAAACATGGATATCTTGGAAGAAAAAGGAAGAAATAAGAAGTGATAATCTAAATGTTTTATCTTTACTTGCTCTCCTATTCTCGAGGTCTTTTTGAATATCCAGAAAAATCAAGATTTCTTTCAAAGGCAGACCCAACCCTAAAAGCCTTAATGATCCATGATAAGTATGTAATTTGATTTAATGGGAAATGAACTGCAAAAATTTATCTATAAGGTATCAGTGTTGGAATTGAGAATAAAACACTCACCTGTGAGAATTAAACACCTTCGAGAGGTTTTCCTCTGTTTGAATCAAGCACATATTTCCTCTGATGTTCTTTAGAAATGAAATGTGAATTGATCTTAATCTCATTTGGTTTTGAAAATTTCATCTTTTATTTCAAATTCTTGAGGTTGACTAATTTGAAACATGTTCTGATCACTCTGAAAAGTTGATTCTTTACAAAGCATATTCATCCTCTATGTTCCTATTAATTATAGTGTTAGTTACTTTGCTTGAGGACAAGCAAGATTCTAGGTTAGGGGGAGTAATAAGTGCCCTAATTCAGTTAAATTCATGTTTCAAATCCAGACACTTATCTTTTGATTTCAATAACTTTGCTTATAAACTTGCCCAAAATCTAGTTAAATTATATTTATTATTTGTATGAATGTATTTTTTATATTTCGGAAGATTAATCCAATCATATGTTGCGTTTTGATAGGTTCGTGAATTTCGAAGCTTCCGTACACTTAAAGCAAGCAAAAATGACTCATAAAAGCAAACCTGGGAGGTGCAGCAAGCAAATCAGGCCCAAAATGCATCAAAGCACAAAGACTCTTCTGGAAGTGCATTTAACTTGCCCAAGCGAGTGAATCTAGTGTATTTTGCTCGCTTGGGCGAGCAACACCTGCAATTGGGCCTTCAAGTGGCCAAGTGGACGTGCAACTTGGGCCATTAACTCGCCCAAGTGACTGGAACATGAAGGAATTGGTCGCTTGGGCGACCAAACTCGACCAGGCCAACCCCTATAAATACCCAAGCACCCCTAAGGCCATGGATCATCTCTTTTCACTTCCATTCTTTTTGCTCTATTGCTTCTTAGCTTGTTTTGAGCCTTAGGCTCTTAAATATTAGTATTAGGTAGGTGAGGAAAGTGAGAGAAGTGGGATTTAGTGTGGAGACTCTGCCGGAAAGAAGCGGTGATGGGGCCCTTCATCAATTCTTCTCTTAAGGAGGTTCTCTCAATGCTTGGTTGGTTTCTCTTAAGGATAGGATGTAATCTTCTTACCTTTAAGTATCTCTTTTAATATTTATTTATGCATAAGTCTTTTCTATTTATTATTGGTAATATTATTCCATTCTTAACGTTTGATTCTACTTGATCACTAGTTTCATGAAATTGGATTCTAAGTTTAATTGGGAAGTACTCTTAGAATTTGAACTGAATAATTTTACTCTTTACGTTACGTTGCTAGGAATAGAGCATAACGTTTAGATTGCAAATAACACGCAATTATGATTGTAATGCTGGGTTATTTACTTCGTATGCGAGGGATCGATATTCGATAAATATCCTTAGAACTCGATTGCGAGGAATCGATTCGAGGTTAATTAATGTGTGCATCAATAATAATAGAAAATGATTTATACATGGTAATATTAATTGGATAGCGAGGTATGAATGATGAAATCTAACCCTACGCTTTTCTTTAGTTAATTAAAATCATTTTATTAGTTTCCGTACTTTTTAGTTATCTTTCGTTATTTCTGTAAAACCATCAAAACTTCGACCATACTCGTTGTACATAACTATTAAACTGTTAAGTTTTATTTGGATTAATTGAGTAGCACAAGTCCCTGTGGAGACGAACTTTTATAAATTTTGTAACTTACAACGACAATTGGTATGCTTGCCAAAAGTCCTAACAATCGTATTTCTTGGTGGTTCGTCTCGTCCTTCGATTTGGTGGCTTCTTATATTAACCATTGTGATTTTATGGGAATCGAAATTTATCGCTCTCCACAGATGGCGCCAATGTTCCGGTTTGTGGTGAACGGAAATGTCCAACAAGGATTGTTGGGTGATTAATATGGGATCAGACTCTCTCTCTTTGAGGATGCTTATGGTGATGAAAACACCTCAGGGATGAAGATCACAACAGAAAGAGGACACGACACAATTGGCGTGCAGTGTGTGCTATGTGCGAATGGAAAAGAGAGAGTCAGAATGTGTGTACTTTTTTCCTCTGTATTCACCTCCTATTTATACAACAATTACCTCTTAACCGATCATGGGCTATTTCCGATAATCGCGACGGATATCATAACTGTTCGTTGCCATATCTCTGAATTGGTCATGGTTCACAATCAACTCTTCAGTTGCAGTTGAGCGTCCACTATTCCTTAATGGGCCTTGCAATCAGGCCCACTCATTATTTCCATAACAGATATATTAATTTTAAATAGTATTTTAATATGTATATTTTCACATACTAATATAAAAAATGTTTTATTTTTTCTTTTATGTTATTTTTTTAAAAATTTTATTAAAATATATAATATAAAAAAGTATAATTAAATATAAATTAATATTTGTATTTATTTAAATTATCATACAATTTTTTGATTGTCACAATGATTTTTTTTAAATAAATACAAATATTAATTTATATTAAATTATAATTTTTTATATTATACATTTTAATAAAAATCTTTAAAAATGACATAAAAGAAAAATAAATAATTTTTTTATTATATGTTCTACTTTTATTATTTTGAATTAATTCCCTTTATTTATATTATTTTATTATTTTTTTAAAAATTATTTTTTCTTAACAAAAGAAAACAAAATAGTTAAGAATTCGGTTGGGGGGACGCAAATTCTTAACTTGGTCTTGAAATTTTGTTAAAAATCATAGTGTAAATTCAGGTTCCCCCAACCCAAATTTACATTGTGAACAATAAACATGTACGTTTCTGCTAATAATAAATGATGTACTGTCCATAGTCCACAAAATACACATGGCAAGTAACACGACTTTCTAGTATGCACATTAACCCTCCACGTCAGTCCTAGCACAGGAGCACGTACATCTAGTCCTTACCAGTCGGGCTACTGGGCCGAAGAGGTTATCTCTAACACCTCCTATTTGAATATTAATGACAATGTTGCAACCTCCCCTCCTTATCAAGTGACAGGTACTCAATTATCTATAGGTATACATTATCTATATGATACAATTATCTACTAGCAATTATCTATAAGTTATAGCTTATCTACTAGTTATTATCTATAAGCTAGTAATTATCTGCAAGGGTTGTTCTACCACTGTAACAGCCCCGACAAACAAAGACCTGCAGCTCCTACTCCACTCTATAAGTACCTGGTTCCATCTCACCTTTTTGATATGACTTATTCTCACTTAACTCACTTACTTGAGCATGAGAATCATTTATTTTGCAGGTGCCCCTCTTATCCTTCTAACAAAGGATACTCATAATCCAACGTGCGAGATCTAGGTGCCCCTCTTGGCCACGTCCACCTTAACATGGGTCAGCTCTAGATTTTGGCAAGTACATTTGGTGTCCACTGTGGGGCCAATATAAAACTTACCCTGCGGCTTATCTTTTCCATCAATGGTTAGCACGCGGTCTGGCCTTAGATGTGAGACTCTTCTTGAAAGCTTCAATCCTCCCCCAACAACCATGACAAACATAGACGCTCTTCAGCAACTCCAGACCCGCATTACGGAGATGAAGTGACGTCATGAGGAGGAACTCTGAAAGTTGAAGGCTGACCACAACCAGCTGGAGGCTCATGTGAGACTCCCCCAAGGCGACGAGCACTCTGCCCGTATAACGAATGAATGTACTCCAAGGGTATATACCCTCGATACACTGTCAACACTCAAGACCACCCTTGTCTATCATGCTGTCCAAAAGGGCAGACGACTCATCAACACCTTTTTATCGACCACATCATGGAAGTCGACTTACCCCTAGGTTGGAAATCACTCAACCTAGAGCGGTACAATGGAACCACTGATCCATATGATCATCTAGACCCTTTTCTCACCTAGACGAACCTCTACACCAAGGACGACACAATCTTGTGTCGTGTCTTCCCAATGTCCCTAAAAGGGCAACATCGACATGGTACCGAGGGCTCCCTCCAGGGTCCATCAATAGCTTCAACACCCTTATTAAGCATTTCAGTTAATAGTATGGAATCAACTGATCATATCGCATGACTTCCGCTGAGTTGGCTAGTTTGTGATAACCATATGATGAATCCCTTCGGAAGTTCACAGACAAGTTCAGACGAATCGTTGTCCAGATCTGAAACCTCAACCCAAAGGTAGCACTACACTCTATGCTTATAGCCTTACAACCTGGGAAATTCGCAGACAGACCATCCAAAAATCCTCCTAGTAGCATAGGCAAGTTGCACGAACGAGCCAAAGGCTACATCCAGATGGAGGAGATGTCAAGGTTAAAAAATGAGGTCCGACAGGCCAGAAAAAAACTCGATAATCGAGAAAGAGCTACCAAGACCGACTCACATAAGTCGGACAAATGGCACAAGCCAAACAAGCGCTAGTCTCAAAGGGACCTAGGTACGAGCGCTAGACACCCTTGACGACAAATCGAACTACTATCCTAGAGGAAGTTGTTAACACGGAGGTACCCATAAAGCTACCTCCGCCACTTCCTCCTAGATCAGGGTTAGATGGAACCAAACACTTCAGATACCATAGTAGTTAGGGTCACAATACAAAAGACTGTTGGGCTCTGAAGGATAAAATTGAAGAGCTCATACAGGCTAGGTATTTAGACCAGTTTGTGAAGAGGCTTGACAATCACCCAGCAGGAGCGAGATCAAGGGGATTCCAAGAGGATTAACATAGAAATCGCGATGCCGACAGGAGAAGGGACAGAGGGAGGCAAAGGCACTACCAGCAAAGATGCGAGCGTCAACCTCCGCCAGAATAGGAAAATGAGCCCGCCCAACTGTAACGCCCAATATGTATGCGATTCATTAACATTCAATTATGGTCGTTAAGCGCTACAATTAATTAAAGATAATTAATTCGGAAGCAAAAACAAAATGACATCATCATACGTCAATAACAATACCATATTTACATTATGTATGATAAATACTCACATCATACAACTAGATGACCAAATAAGCCATATGCATATATCTCAATAATGGCTATACAAATAAGGTATCCTATACCTTGTCCTCTCAACATACATCAATATCTCTCAAGATATACAACATATACATAATGTACATCAACTGTACATCTTCCCCTCAGGGGTACAAAATACAGGCATAACAAAACATTGAGCCAACATGCTCTCAAAATAATATGTCTAAGGTTCACACAGAACTATATCCCTGCTCGGGCCTCTTGCCCTAGGATCCACCATCTGCTCATTGAGCATCACCTGCACAAATATAATTCTCACACGGGGTGAGATACAATCTCAGTAAACTCAGGGTTCTTGGAGGCCTCTCCTAGCCGTGGTTCACTTCCATGACATATAACATCAAAATTGCATCACATAATCTAACCATCATGGTTCTCATAAAATACATCACATGTATATCACAACATAGGTGCCATTCTGTTCGGTGCTACCAACATCGGGAATGCAACACAGATATAAGAGAAGATCATCCACTTAAGGGCACATTCTCCATATCATATTGCCTGAGGAAAATCATCCACTTAAGGGCACATTCTCTCAGGTTTTTATATCAATTAATCACAAGGAATTGTTCCACATTACTTTGGCTCTAAGGGAAGTCCATACTTAGTCTATTCTACTGGCCAGAGAATCTCATCAAACACACAACATATCATCACAGTGTACATCATATATATGTTATCAATAAAAAGCAGTAACACACAATTTCAATACACATGCATCATGACATACATAACCATCACTCCCTCGGAGTGTGGTGGAACACAGTCAATAGGAAACACTCCTAAGAACAAAGAGCTTACCTACCCTAAGTGCTACACTGGCTCTCCCGGCCTCGTGCTCACAATGACCTATATACTATGTATCACACCCTACATAAAGACATACAAACAATCAATAATGGTTCTCAATCGTTAGAATGAAAAAACGTTATTCTTTTCCATTTAAACCTCTTTTTCTAAGTTATAAGGACTAGTCACCTAATTAGTGACTTATAGACCCCCAGTAGGATCTATCTTGGCCTAACCAAGGCCCTAGAGTCTCCCTAAGACTATGCATAAGCCAATCCAAAGAGTTCAATACTCTACCCATGCCACATTCCTATAATTATCAAGGTGGCTAAAATGGTTACTTCAATACATTTTCACCGTTTATATAATCTCATAAACACATCTTGTGAAGGCACCGAGACCCAAACATACCATAATATCATCAATTTAACCAACATTCTTACTACACATACATTCTTCATAACCTAAATTCCAAAATCCATAAAAATTATATTTCAAGGTTAAACCTTCATCACAACAACCTCATAAGCATACTTTTCCAAAGGACCCAAGCCTAATTCTAGCTCTAGCTCAAATGGGTTACTATTTATCTCAAGAAAAAATTCTCAAATAATCGGTAAAACTTGTGTTTCTTACCTCTAAAACGACAAGAAAGTCTAGAGGATGACTTCTCCAAGCTTGAACGTCCGTAAAACACCTCCTTTCCCCTCAAAATCGAAACTTTGTGAAGTTCCTTGGAGAAAATGATCTCTCCGTTTGATGGTTTTTAAGGAAAATTGATGTTGGAATCTAGCTCACTGAGTAGTTCCCTTCAACTTTCATGTTGGATGCGAAGGGTTTGGTCAAGGAATGAGTAGTTATGAAGCTTCTCTAGTTCATCAATGGAGGAACCCAAAGAAGGAAGAATAAGATGAAGTTTTGGCCAACAAATGAGAAAGAAATAGTCATTTTAAGTTACGCAGCCAGCGTCCCGCGCTAACGGCACCATTCCTGCTGCTATTGGCCCTGGATTCCAGAGAAAATTGGCCTCCTGACGCACCTCCCGCACTACTGGCACCGCTCTAGCGCTACTGGCTCCACTCTAGCGCTACTAGCACCGTGTCTGACGCTATTCGTGCTGGGAACTAGAGGCCTCTACCAATTTTTTTTTCTTTTTAGACTTGGTCATTATAACAACAAATCTGATGTGTAATCAACACCATCGCGGGAAAATTCTCCTACAGAGGGATGTCTAGTAAGTCCTAAAAGCGACATTTCCACACCATCCGATACATTAGCATCAATTGTGCCAACGTGCCATTACCATGAAGTCTCCCTCCCATCACTTTTACTGACAAAGACTTCAAGGTCATTAACTGTGTCAACCAGGACGATCCCATGCTTGTCTCCATCGTGATCGCTAATTTCATGGTGTCCAAGGTCCTCATTGACCAAGGCATCTCCACAGACATCTTGTACTAGAAGATATTCTAGAGGCTCAAAGTCTCGTCAGACACAGTCCATCCTCACTCTGACCTCTCCTTGGCTTTGCAAGAGAAAGGGTATAGACCAAACGCTACGTAGACCTTATGACCACCTACAATCAAGGCCAGCTCTCAAGGAGCTTCACATTCAAGTATTTAATTGTTAATGCAGATACCTCGTATTTTGCTCTAATTGGTAGGAAGATATTGAACGACTCAGAGCCATCGTCTCCACCCCTCATCTTAAGATGAAATTCCCAACCTTGATAGGGGAGATTGTGACTATCAAGGCAAACCAAAAGCAGGCCCAGTAGTGCTATGCTGAAAGCTTGAAAGTGGCACCATATCCTTTCACCAGGAAGCCTGGCAGGCCTCACCCTACAACGGGTGGTAGCAGTCAAGTCATGAGTCGAAGGGTCTCCAATCCGAACCCTGGCCATCTACCAGGCAAGTCAAGATGGCATATTCAATGTGGATCTGTACGACGACACCACGATAAAGGCCCAAAGCATATCGAAGAGCTTGTCAAGCTGCAGCTTGGACTTAAACTCGACCAACAGATGCAACTCAGTAGGGACCTCACTAGCCACGAGCACAGATGCTTAGCCGATGTCCTACATAGGAACATAGACCTATTCGCTTGGCAGCCATCTGATGTGTTGGGTATCCACCCCAACATCATATCCACAAGTTGGCCATCTGTCCTCAAGCTAATCCGGTGTCACAAAAGAAGAGGAAGATGGGAGAAGAGCGATGCAAGGTAGTCAGAGAGGAGGTGGACAAACTAATCAAAACTAATTTCATCAGATAAGTCAGGTACTCTTGATGGCTTGCCAATGTCGTCATGGTCAAAAAAGCCAACAACAAATAGCGAATGTGCACCGACTACACCAATCTCTATAGGGCGTGTCCCAAGGATGCGTACCCTTTGCCCAACATCGACATACTAGTCAATGATACGTCTGGGTTCCAAGTGCTGAGTTTCCTAGATGCATACTCAGGATGCAATTAGATCAGAATACACGCCCTAGACGGATAGAAAATGACATTCATTACTAAGGATGCTAACTTCTGCTACAGGGTCATGCTCTTTGGCCTAAAAAATGCAGGTGCTACATACCAAAGACTGATGAACCGAATCTTTAAGCAACAGATCGGATGAAATTTTGAGGTATACAGGGACGATATGGTCGTCAAGTCTCAAATCATTGCCCAACACGTGGTAGATGTAACACCCCAAATTTTGGAGTCACAACCAATTACTAGGATTAAATGTTAATTCAAGGCAGTACAAAAGATTTAGGAGAAAAAACCAAAATACCCTAGGTATGCTAACAAGATATATTAAGGAGAAAATTTTATATATATTCTTGGATGGTTGAAAAATGATCAGAATACCCTTAAGGTGATACCTACAGAGATACCTTGAACATTTTTAGAAAATGACGATTTTGCCCTTAGGATAAGTGGTGAAATTACCAAAATACCCTTTAGGTCAAACACTGATCAAATGACTTTAGAAATTTGTGGGAACCTCAATATTGGAAAAATGCTTGTAGACAACACATTATTAACATGATTGGGGTCAGAAAACCCTAAACAATAATTTTTAGGAATTTTGGAAGATAATTTAAAAAAAAAAAAAAGAGAGCCTAATCTAGACTACTTCGTGTAGCAGAAAACTATGAGAAAGGGAGGAATATAATCTATAAAGTTTTCTCTTAATTATAAGAGGAATAGGTTTCCTAAATGAACTAGTTCATAATTTTAAATAATGCAAGCTAAAGGAACCAATGAGAATTAAGATAAAATGATCTAAGAAAATTTAGATCACATCTTAAATATGTTACTAAAATCTAAAATAGCTTCTAAACAATTTTAGAATTTTATTCCTAAGAAGCAATTGAAATTAGGCTTTCATAGGATTATAGAAATAATTTTATTCAATTTCAAAGACTTAA
>PYAF01004732.1:1145322-1158434 GCA_007407185.1 Glycine tomentella | reverse complement strand
TACGTAATATACAGATTGAGTAATCCGTATGCTGATATCGCCAGGGGCATTTTCGAGATTTCAAAAAAAAAATGGTGTTGAAGAACTTTTGAATGGTGTATGTAGTAACACTCGTACAATTTTATAAAAATATAGCATAACATGGCGGAGCGGAGCGGAGCCGTCCCGTGCGTATGCGCACGGGTCCAAAACTAGTTTTAATAAAAATTACCTCAAAAGAAAAAGCCTCAGTGAAATTACCTCTACCATCATGGACTAGCCCTACACACCTCTCCATCACAGTTAAGCTTAAAGACCGTTGATGGAGGACACGTCCAATACCCACTTCTCTACCCTCTTCCTACATCATCAAATTGCAGAAGCATGAATTCACCTTCTTTGGCTCTTTGTAGATCACGAATCAAAGCATTTATGTTATTAACCATGACGGAGGTCGATCAGGATCCATTTTTGCCGGAAAATAAATTCATTCATTCTCCATCATATACGATCCAAAGCAATTCCAAACATTTGGGACCAATTTAGAGTTCTCACATTAGTGATTCCTCTCAAATTATCCAGCAGCCACGTATAAAAGTCTATTTGAAATAAAGAAGGAAGGAATGATTCTTTGCCAAAGCTCTCTCCAAACTTCATGAGCCCAACGACATTCTCTAAAACCGTGGGAAAGAGATTCAGGATTTGTAATACAAAGAGGGAATAAAATATCTTGCGCCATGTGTCTGCGAGTCCGAAGCTCATTAGTTGGCAATATACCTCTTGCAATCTTCCACAGATGATAGTGTATCCTTTCTGGACCATCCCAGTGCCACATATATGTCAAAAAACGGCTAGTGGGTCTGTTCAATGAGTTAGATATAGTTATATAAGCTTTGAATCTTTTGAATAATATTGAAGATTTAATTATATAATTGATTTTTTTAATTATATTTTAAGGTTTAATTTGATTTCTTAATTATTAAAAGGTTTAATTTGGTTCATCAATTATTTAAAGCATTTTAATTGGATCCTTCAATTATTTGAAAGTTTAATTAGATCCTTTAATTAAAACATTACAATTAAGTCCTTTTCTATCATAAAATAAAATATAGACTAAAATATAATTTTAGTCCCCCTATTATCTTAAATTCATGATTTTAGTTCTCCTATTATTTAATTAAAACATTTCGTCCTCACCTTTAAAAAATTTACAATTTTAGTTTTCCATTTTTTAATTGAAACATTTTATCTCCTATTTTTAAATAATACGCAATTTTAATTTTTTGATCAATTTTAAATGCTGATTTATATATTATGTAAATGTTGATTGACACGTGTCTATTTATTATCCAAATGATAATTTTTATAAGATTATTTAATTTCTAACAAGATTAATTTATTAAAAAAGAATCTAAAAAAGTACATAACCAAGTTTCAAATTGATAAAGAGGATTAAAATCGATTTTTTTTTTAAAAAAATGTGGAACAAAATGTCTCAATTAAAAAATAGAGAGACTAAAATCCTGAATTTTTTAAAAGTAAGAGAAAAAATATTTCAATTAAAAAATAGGAGACTAAAATCACATATTTAGAAAAATAGAAAGCGACGAAATTTGCATTTTAGCCTAAAATATTTAAATTTTGCTTAATTTTTTTAATAATTAAGGGATCTAATTGAACTTTATAATAATTGATGAACCTAATTGATTTTTTTTAAATAATTAAAGGACCCAATTGAATTTTTTAACAATTGAGGAATCCAATTGAACTTTTTTAAATAATTAAAGGACCTTATTCAATATTTTAATAATTAAGGTATTCAATTGAATCTTTAATTATAATTAAGTAACTAACTATATAATTAAGTCTAATATTGAAAGGCAACACAAAAGTTAAATGCTCCATATCCCATTCTCCACTTTGAATTTTTATATAGGGTCTAGCATGCGACAGTCTGCACGTGATAGCTTTTTAAAGGCACGTGTTCGATCTTGTATAAGGCATTCCGTTGAGGTTTTAAGCATTCCAAGGCATTTCATATCAACTTTGAAGTGTGTAAGTTGAGAAGAGCTTCATTCATTCTTCTTGCTATGTGTTGCTAATTTCACCCTTGTGCTATGGGTTGGATGCAATGCTCCTTAAACTCTTGTATTACTTTTGATATGTTAATATAATTTTCAGTTCTCAATCTCTTATCTTACTCTTGTTCCTTATTTTTTATTTGTGGCTTGATCAACCACTCACTAGTTGGTTCTCTTGCATTGGGAAATGTATTAAAACCTAGACCTAGAGTAGGATTTCTAAGAGTTTAACACTAAGGATGGTGTTATAGGTCTTAGTTATCTTTCAACCCATGTGCTTAATGCAAATATAATTAACGCTTTGCTAAGGGATTAGGGACTAATGGTGATATTTTAACTATTGTTGATGATTGATTGTTGAATTGGCATTATTTTAACTATTGTTTATACAAGTCGGGGAAAAAGGCATGAAATCCAAACCCAGGCACGCTTTTACCTTTGATTACCACAAAACCCATTTTAGTGCATTATAACTGTTTGATAAAATTTCAAAAAGAGTTCCTTTAGTCATTTACATTTCAATAGTTGTTAGTTTTGAGTCTTGAACATATAATCAATGTTTAAATCTGCTTTTACTCATTCTTTGTGCCTTAGTTAACGAATTGTACACAATTTTGCCTTAGTTAACGAATTGTACACAATTTTGTTTGATATTGTGTAAGTTACTGTGAATACAATCTCGATTATTTATTTTGGCAGATAATATATGATTTGGTACACTTGTCAAATAGTAATCAATTTACTTGTCTAACCCCTCTAGAAGGTTGAAAGGGATCCAAAGCCTCTCCATTCCATAAGATTTGCATTTGGGAAGAGGAAATGCAACATCTTACCATTTCAATGAAACTTTATGGGAATCACTCGTCTCTCAAAGTGTCCACTACAAAGTCTCATTTCAACCTGTCATGTGTTTTTTTTCTTCTTTCAAATCCACCTTAATAGCCATCCATCCACTTCCTCCTTTCTTTCTGATTTATAGAATGGGTCACTTTTGTGTTCCTTCTCTAACCTATCCCAAATTGAACTTCCCTTGCCAACCAAAGATAAAAGTTTTTATTTGTATGGCACATCTCAAACCTCTAGATCAACAACCATGTCTCCCTCCATGTCATCTACACCATCTCTCATTTTCACTTTTTTGGTACCCCGATTTGGATCATTATCCAAAACTCTAGCACAACCTTCCTCTCCACTCTCCATTATATTTAGTGTTCAAAATTTATTATCACTATTTTCTAAAGAAATACTATGTTAAAGATTTTAAACTATGTTAAAATAAAATATTAATTAATATTTATTTTTAATATAATAATTTTAATTAAATTCAATTTTTGATAAATATTATTTTTTTTTAAGTAGTTTTTTAATTTTTTATAGTACTTTTTTAAAAATATATATAAATATTTTGTATTTGGCCCAACAAAGGACAAGCTTAAAGGGGAACCGTAAACCTAACTATAATTGGACGAGATTTAGCATCCTACATGAATCAAATTCACGCAAATATTGAACAATCACAACTTTCATGCTGGTTTCTTGAATATTCTGCTTTTTTTTTTTGTTGAATTATTAATTATTATTATTAGCTCTAGAAGTTTCACTTTATATCGCCCCACCTTTGTCCTAGTACAAGTATAAATTCAAACTTGGTTAATATAATAAGGGAATCTAGCTTAATCAGTTGAATAAAATATATGTATTATAAACTCTCTAATATTGTGTTCAATACTTACAAATTAAAAAAATTCGATTCATGTAACAAACATTCCTTTTTCTATTATTAATTTGTTATAATTTAAAATAGTTTGAGAGTTGAAATGTCTTTCATAAGTACCAACATGCAAAGAAGAACAATAACAATATAACACTGTGATCAGGTTCAACATGCAAATTGAGTTCGACACATCAATGATATGCAAATTATATTTTTTTTTTTCTCAAATACTTTCTGCGCCTTACTCTAGTGCATGAGACAACTTACCCGCAACTCACATGTTTTGCTTCTTCATGTCAAGTATTGATTATTGTGGTTTAGGTATTCTTCTATCTTCCCACAAAAACAAAGCCACCATATTTGTTTCTTTATTTATTTACTTTTTGGGCCTAGTAATTCTGCTTCTCCATTTCCATATTTTTTGGGTCGTCATGTATTTGAATATAATTCGATTCAAATACAAGGCTATTGCTTCCTGCACTCACATATTTTCTCATGTACTTTTTCTACTTTTTGTGGAATGTATTTTAACCTTTTAGAATGATTGTTCCGGAAGCCAAAAAGAGATTGAATCTAAAATACAATGTTATATTCCTTAATGGACATTTCAAAAAAAAAAAAAAAAACAGTAAACAACACAGAAAGTGCATAAAGTAATAGTTCAAATTCAATTGAATAATTTTAGGCATTAGGCCTTTAGTAAGAAATACTTGTTTGTCTTCAATATCATATCCAGTGGACGTGTATATATATATATATATATATATATATATATATGAGCTAAAATTCCCAATATATATACTGGTTGCAATAGTTAGAAACCTTTTTAATATATTTGGATGAGTAATTCTTATAAATGCTAAAATTGTTAAATAGGGCAACTCTCCATTTATATATTCCATTTTCATTTACATACTCTCTAACAAATTTGCATATTCCTTTACAGGAGTTTCGAGACCCAAATTGTCAGGGATCTTCTTACAAGACATTCATATTTAAATAATCTTCTTAGTACATACTTTTAGAATAAAAATACTAGCAAGAAAAAATAAATTTATTTTGTGATAATATATAAATTAATATATAAAAGTTTTTCTATTTTGAATTTAAAAAATATTTTTTTCTAGAAGTGTTTATGATCAAAATTATTCAAACATACCTTCCAACTCAATTGACTATTTTCTAGAAATTCTTTTGAAGATTTGATGATGCAAGTTCAATGTTCTAATTATTTGAAATGGTAACAAAATATAACATCCATGGTCATAGAAATAGAAGTGTCGTCTATTTTTAGTGTATTGGATAATAAAGTATAAAGAAAGTTAAAAAAGAATATTGAGTGATGTTAAGATAGAATCCAGAGTGTTGGTCTATGCAATTGCAGCATGTTGGTTTAAATGAAACAGAAGCATCACATATATAGTTCAATCCAGGATTCATGTCTACAACTACATTTATTCAAACATACGAAACATGAGTTATATTTGAAAAAATTAATTAAAAATTAATTAAAAGTTAAATGACAATTAAAAATTGAAAAATTAATTTATTAAATTATAATAATTCAGTAAAATTAGTTATTAAAATAGATGAAAAATATAAAATAGAATAAAAATAATAAAATTATGATATATTTAAAAATGGAAATTAGAAAATTAGATAAATATATTAAAAATAAAATAAAATAAAATAAAAATAAAAATTATAAACCAACGTTTTAAAAAACTATAAGTTATTAAAAAATTGTTAAAAAAAACTTATTTACTGAATAATTAAATAAATTTTTCAACTAATAAAAAAATTAAAAATTAATTTAAATGTCTTGTTGAACATAAATTACCTGTAAGTGTGTGAAAAAGTAAAATATGAAGAGGTTTAAAATTTAATTATATAATTAGTCTATTAATTATAATTAAAAAATTAATTTGATATTTTAATTATTAGTTTAAGGTTTAATTATATAATTATACTTTAATTATAATTAAAAGTTTAATTATTATTATTTTTGACTAATTTCAATTAGGTCATATTGTATATTTGGTACCTTATTTTAAGGAAAATATGCAAGTGAGTCATATTGTATAAATTTCTCTATAATAGAATAAAGATATAATAATCACATAAAATGGGATTGAAATATATATATATATATATATATATATATATATATATATATATAATACATGCTGAACTCCTAGTTATCCTTAGTGGAATTCATCAAACATGGAACCAAAATTTAACTATGTTATACTGGAATTTGACTCATTAACATCAATTGCTTTGATCCAACAAGGCTTCTCTTCTCACTATCCTTGTGTTGCGATTTTGGCTCAAATCAAAACCTCCTTCCAATGGAACTTAAAGTTTCAACACATTTATAGGGAGGCCATTTTGTGTGCTTCAATCCTTGTTAAGATGGGATCTTCTTCGAATAATCCCTTGTGTTTGTTTGATTATTACATGGATGCTTTGTCTTTGATCTCAAGGCTAATGCCATATGGACTCTTTTCGTGTCCTTGTTTTTTTTATAGACAAAAGATACTTATAGATTGATATAGAAGGTATAAGGGATACCCTCTCTCTTATGAAGTTAAAGACAACAAACTTTTACAAATCAAAGCTTGTTTACAAAGTATTAAGCAACCAATAAATACTATGATAACTAGCCCACCATCTTTTTAGAGTATTCCAACATCATAATCTGATAAGATCACACTTCTCGTAAATTCACAAGAATCACAAGAATATCAATAAATAGATAGATATTTTCTGAATTGTCTCGTACTATTGATTGAATGGGTTTGAATTACAAATTCATAAACAACTAGCGGTTAGGGCATTTCGAAAGGCCCTAACTTCCCTCCTAACAGTCAAGAACAATTGCAATTCTCAAATGTCTACTCTTTTCCTTATTACAATGGTTCAGTCATCTATTTATACAACAAACTTACTAAATCTTTTAAACTGAAATAATCGACTATCACATACTCAATGACACAAGCGGTTAACTGGAAAAGCATTCAACAACTTCATCATTCGTGTCTTCCACATCAACAGTGGTCACGTGCTCTCTCTGCTTCCTCTTAACATAAACCTTGAGACCTTGGGTCTCATCAATACTCCCCCTCTAACGTGCCTCTACTGGATCTACGCCAATCAACTACGTCTTCAAGTTCAACCATCAGTTCCCGGTCATCATTCAAAATTGTAGGGAGAGATTGAGCATTGGGCATCGATTTTACTGCCTGTTTCAGCAAGGACACATGGAAAACTGGGTGCAGCTTGTAGGCAGTCTCTCTAATGCGTTGTATTACTTCAAAAGGACCATAGAACCTTGGGCTAAGTTTCTCATTCAACTTCTTAACCTGATCTTAATTTGTAAGGTTGTAGCTAGACCTGTCAAAATGGGTTCAACCCGCGAGCCAACCCGTTTTAGCTCGCCAAAATTGGTGGGTTGGGTTGGTTAAAAGCTGGCTCACTTTGATCTCGGGTCAAAATAACCCGGCCCACTTAACCCACAACCCACCCGGGTGAGCAGGGTTGGCTCACGGGTTCAATTAAAAAAAAACTATATTGATATACAGTTGTAAATCACTCACTCCCCTCACACACAGCAGCAGTGACAGCACGGGCCTCTCATCTCACTCTCAGCAGTAGCCACAATTCACAAAACAAAAGGGGAAAAGGCAAAAACCTAAAAGCTGAGCTCCAACCCCTCCAAGAGCAAGACCACTCAAGCTACAGATTGTAAGGATTTTGTTCCTAGAGTAAAATGATTTTTTTTCTTTTCTTTTCTACAATGAAACAATTCTGGTTTTTTTATTCTTTTTCTAGAGCGAATTGGAACCAGTCACGCTCACCACTCACGGCGTCACGGGTCCAAGGTCTCTCAGGTCTCAACGTCCCACTCGCCAACGTCATCGTCGCCACCGCTACTCAAGCCCAACGCCTCCACGCCAGTCCGCCACTCGCCAGCTCAGCCACTCACTCCCTCCCGCTACTCACCGGTCACCGCTACTCACACACCACGTCGCCACCACCGCTACTTCATTTCTTGAGAACAGTATGCTTACGACTTACCTTATTTAGTCCCAGACTCCCAGCTTAATTAGTGGTGTACTCTGGTATTGAGTTCAAGATTTAAATATGCAACTGTTTTAAAAAAAAAAACAAAAAAGAATGGACTTTGCTACTTATGTTAATGGTCCTTCCAGTAAAAGATACATGTATTGATGTACTCTATATTTTTCTTGTTTTAAACATAGACTTTTCTCTTTATTTCTTTCGTTAAATATTGCTTGTATCCATGATAATGAACTTATGATACACACGTTTTGTTGTACTTTAGCATTACTGCATTAAAGCTCTTAAAGCTCTCTGTCTTGTTTGTATTCATCTTCATAGTATGGTTAATTTAGTGTGATAACCACTATTTGTAATATAGTCTCAGTTGTATTAAATTAGGTTCAAGTGGACAAGACTGTTAGCATTGGGTAAATTGGTTATTCTTGTTGTTGTAGACCATGAAACGATTATGTAACAAAAAAAAAAGCATGAAAAGATTATGAGCACTGAGTATCTAGTATTACTCAATTTTCCTGATTTTCTGCACTTATGTTGTGATTTTTTAAGTTTTTTTTTTTTTTAAATTAGTGAGTCAACCCACGAGCTAGCTCACGGGCCAACCCGGATAACCCACCAACCCGTGTGGGTTGAGCCGAGTTGGTAAAAAACTGACCCACCACTAAAGTGAGCCAACCCGACCCGGCTCACTTTTTAGTTAATCCGTGGTAAGCCAACCCGGGTGGGCCGGGTTGGCCCGTTTTGACAGGTCTAGTTATAACTTAAGGTACATCAGATCTCCCACCTCAAACTTAACCTCTCTTCTATGTTGGTTGGCGTGAACTCTGAGTCTATCTTACGCTTTGAGCAGATTATCCTGTAACTCATTCAAGATAATGTCTCTCTCTTTTAATAGCTGATCCACTGCTTCTACCGTTGACACATAATTTCCTACCCTGAATATACTAGGTGGATCACAACTGTACAATGCTTTGAAAGATGTCATTCCAGCTAATGTTTTGTAGGTAGAATTGTACCAAAATTTTGCCCAATGCAACCATTTTGGCCATTGCTTTGGTTTAGGACTACAAAAACATCTCAAATATGCTTCCAAACACATGTTTGTCACCTTAGACTTCCTGTTAGACTATAGATGATATGCTGAGCTATGATAGAGTTTCGTACCTGATAGTTTGAACATTCCTGTCCAGAAATGA
The DNA here is from genome assembly GCA_007407185.1 of Glycine tomentella. Lineage (NCBI taxonomy): Eukaryota > Viridiplantae > Streptophyta > Magnoliopsida > Fabales > Fabaceae > Glycine > Glycine tomentella. Next base: position 1,149,381 of record PYAF01004732.1, on the reverse strand, counting down.
CTAAGAAATACCCTATCTCTATCAGATACAATGGTTAAAGGGAAGTCATGCAATTTGACGACCTCTTTAACAAATAATGCAGCAACATCCTTAGCATGATAAGGATGGTTTATAGAAAAGAAATGTGCATACTTGGTAAGTCTATCTACTACCACAAATATAGTGTCTACCCTACATGCCTTTGGTAAACCCCCAAAAAAATCCATTGAGATATCAGCCAAGCTTTGTACCTTGTTTTCCTGGCAAACTGCACATTCAGTCACATGCTTCTTAATCCTCCCTTTCATGCCTTCCCAATATACAGCTGCCATTGTCTTCTTATAGGTTCGCAGAAATCCAAAATGTCCCCTTATCTGAGAATCTTGGAACTCATGCAAAATTTGAGGAATAAATTGAGAGTCTTTGGCTAATAACATCTCCTTAAAAAACAATCTTCCTCCTATCAATTTGAAGTCTACATGTGATTCAGGATTAATTAGTAGTTCCTAAATGATGTTGTGCAGTTTCTCATCCTTGTGCCATTCAGCCTCCATGACTTCTAATTCTGGTAGCTACACTCTGGATATAGCATTCAGGCTTCCTCTTCTGGATAGTGCATCTGCCACCAGATTCTCCATGCCTGGGTGAAACTGAATCTCGAAATCATAGCCCAGTAATTTCGAAACCCACCTCTGTTGTTCCTCTGTTAGTGCCTTTTGCTCAGTGAGAAACCTCAGACTCCTTTGATCAGTTTTTATTACAAAATGTCTTCCCATTAAATAAGGTCTCCACCTTTGCACCGCAAACACAATAGCCATAAGTTCTTTCTCATAAACCGATTTAGCCAAGGCCTTGGATGAAAATCCTTGACTAATATAAGCTAAGGGTCGGTTTTCCTGCATTAACACTACTCCTATTCCCTTCCCCGACGCATCAATAACAACGGTAAAGCACTTACTGAAATCAAGTACTGCTAGCACTGGTACTGTACTCATGGCTTGTTTTAATTCTTCAAATGCCTTCTCAGCCTCTATATTCCACTTAAAATTGTCCTTTTTCAACATATTCGTTAAAGGTCTTGCTATTTTGCCATAGTCTCGCATGAATTTTCTGCAATAGCCTATCAAGCTCAAGAATCCTCTTAGCTCTTTGATTCTTATCAGTTTAGGCCATTTCTCCCAATGCTTGAACCTTGCGGAAATCGACACTAACTCCTTCTTGCGAGATTATGTGTCCCAGATACTCTATTGTAGACTACCCGAAGGTACACTTCTTGTAATTAACTTGCAGCTTGTGTTATCTCAGCAGCTTTATCACATGGCCTACTTGGTTTTTGCTGTAGATCAAAATGTCATCATAAAACACAAGGGCAAACTTGCATAGGAATGGTCTAAGGACATCATTCATCAACGCTTGGAAGGTAGAGGGGCCATTGGTTAATCCGAAAGGCATAACCAAGTACTCGTAGTGGCCTTCATGTGTCCGGAATGCTGTTTTAGGAACATCTTCTGCCCGCATCCTGATCTGATGGTAGCCTGATTTTAAATCAAGCTTTGAGAACACTGCTGATCCTCCTACTTCATTCAGAAGCTCCTCAACCACCGGAATGGGAAATTTATTGGGCACTATTACCTTATTAAGCTCTCTGTAATCGACACAGACTTTCTAGCTTCTGTCTTTCTTCTTGACCATGACTACTAGACTAGAATAGAGACTGATGTTATGGCGGCTTTGTCCTGCTCCAATCATTTCTTGAACCTGCCTTTCAATCTCAATCTTCTGGTAATGAGGGTAATGATATGGTCTACTGTTAGGCACCCCACTTCCGGGCTTTAGAGTGATTGCATGATCTTGGCTTCGATTTGGTGGTAACTCGGTTACGTCGGCGAAAACATTGTGGAACTCCTCCAGTAAGGTCTCTAACTCGGGCCACTTCTTGTCCTCCAATAATCCTCCTTCTTCTTCTTGCACCACCAAATAGCCTTGTTCTACCTCTTGTAGTTCTTTGATCACAGATCTGAATGAAACCATACTTCGGGTTAGGGGCCACTTCTTGTCCTCCAATAATCCTCCCTCTTCTTCTTGCACCACCAAATAGCCTTGTTCTACCTCTTGTAGTTCTTTGATCACAGATCTGAATGAAACCATACTTCGGGTTAGTGACGGTTCTCCTCGAATGGTCACTTATTTTTCCCTTTTTTCGTACTTCATTGTCATTTCCTTGAAATTTGCCTTTATCTCTCCCAGTGTCGTTAGCCAGTCCAAACCTGAGACTACTTCGATGCTTCCCAGTTTAAACAAGTGTAGATCTTGTACGATATGTTTCCCTTGAAACTGCAACTCTACGCCTTTACAAACCCCTTGACACTGGACATGATGACCATCACCCACTTCGACCTTATACCTTGGTGTCTCTGTTATAGTCAGTCCCAAGTCTCGGGCCAACTCCAATTTAATGAAATTATTCGATGGTCCACAATCAATCAATATCACCACTTGCGATCCCTTGATTTCCCCCCAGAGTTTCATTGTTTGAGTAGAAGTCCTATTAACCCTTGCATAGACAAGTGAAATTTAACATTACCTTAAATCTGATCGTGACCTACCTCTTCTCCTTCATCACTGTGACCTTCATTTTTGTCTTCCATGTTGTGAGAGACCGCCTCCCACTGCGCCTCTACAAATCGAAATCCCCCCTCTGCAGATCGTCATTGTGCCCACCGTGCCTCGTCACGCACCTCTGCAAACTGTCGTCGCGCCGTCTTTGCACAGCTTCCCTCATCGTCACCGCACCTCTGCAATGCCTCCCTCCTCATTATCGTGCCTCTGCAACACATTCGTCCTCGTCATTGCTCCTCTATAATGTATCCCTCATTATCAATGTGATTGAGGTTTTGATTTCGCCTCCCTCAGGAATGCATTTGATTTCCTCTCTTTTTCAAGTGACTAATTTTGCATAAATGCTCAACCATGCTATGAATGCAATTTAGATGACTAAAGGGTTTTCATTTTTTACATTTGAAGTTGTGTGTTGTTTTTGTTCTCCCTTGTTCAAAAAATGAGACATGAATAAGATTACTTCACAAATCATATAATGATATACTCAATGTTATTGACATTTCAAACCAAAATGTATGTTAACGTTAGTGTCATAAGATCAAATTCCAGGAATAAACAATAAACACCACACAACATCACACATCACAACACATTCACACCCCTTAAATTCCCTTGTCATTAAAAAACCGTACTAGATTATATGTGTGGAGGGAATAAATTTATAAGAGATGAGGCAGAATTTTTCCATGTGAATGATTTTATTGGTGATGTATATCGTTCTGAGTGGTGTCTCGGGAGAGAGATTAGTAATGGGATAAAAGGGTTTTGCTAGAAAACATATGCTTTAGTCCAAAGACATTCAGGCATTGTCTTTGGTGTCATTTTCGGTGCATGATGAAAAAAATTAGAATGGCTCTTTCAGGGCATGAATCATGGGTTATAGTTAGGCGAATATATGACCCATTTGGGAATGCTGATATTGGACTGGTGGGTCAAAGTTCTGTGCCAGCACCATCATAACGTCGTTCTCATCATTTCTGTACCCGAGAGAACTTACATTACATATATATTTAATCCAAAAAAATTGATGTATGATAATCTCTTTCTAATATTTTATTTGTGATACATTGAAATTTGTTGAGAATCATTCATTTTTTTATGGATTTCATTTCTCATGATAAAAATATTTTCTATTCTTAAATAACTAAACAAATTATTTATTTAATATTTAATTCTTTTCATAATTATTACTATATATTTCATATTACTACAAATATGATAAAAAATAAAATAAATATGAAAAATTTTCTGCAAAATTACTAAAAGAATAGAATTTATAATGTTTTTAACCAATAAAATTAGAGAAATTTTTATCTTAGTTATTAAGAAATAAAGCTATATAATGCTTCTTGTCATATATATAAATAATATAATAAAAATAATATATAATAAAAAAATAATCATATATAAATTTAATGATAAATATAAAGAAGTAAAAACATAAAATGAAAATATAAATAA
>PYAF01004732.1:1137356-1139065 GCA_007407185.1 Glycine tomentella | reverse complement strand
AAATCCTAAATAATAATTAACAAAAAAAAAACTCCCAAATGATCTTTTTCCATGTGCATGCATATAAATGTGTCAATATAACATTTTATTGGTTTAAATAATACTTGATTCAATCAAATATTCTACATCACTATAATAGGTAAAAATAAATAATATAAGGGTGTCCATATAGATATTTCAACTATTTATATTAGGTTTAATACTAATAGGATTTCCTGATTTTTAAAAAATTCTGTAATTAGGTCTTTAAATTCAAAAATTGTAATTAGGATATATTAATGATTCTTACATTTTTTAATTAAGTTCTGGAATTAATCATGACTTGAAAAGGAAAGAAAAAATGTTTGTGACATTGTTACTAATTCAAGGACCCAAACTGTAATGTAGAAGTTTTTAAACTACACGACGCCACATCGAAATTGATTTATTGCAGGAAAATACATTCATTTACATTTATTTGTAAAGTTAAACAAGTTGCATCGCATATTATTCCAGGCCTCCTTGATTAGCAACGAACGTCCATTTACAATATCATTTTTTTTCCTAAACAAACAATAGATACAGGAACAATAATAAGAACTAAGAAAATGACAAAAAAATTGAAGGATAACTCAATTGCAAGATTTAAACAAAATTGATAAAACTATTTGGTTTTAATTTTTGTTGGCGTATATTCAAATTTTGCAATGAGTCAATCACTTGTTTCCTTACTTTTAAAAGAAAAAAACATTACACGTACAAACATGAAGATTTTAAAAAGGCTAGTACTTATTTAGAAATAATTTAATTTTAAAAAATACTTTTAGAGAAAAAATTAATTATCAATTCTTATAAGTTATAACTCTAAATAAACCAATTTAAATATTTACAAAAATCAATCAAAGTAAGCCATGAGAGTGAAAAGGCAACTAATTAGTTTTTGAAGAAGAAAGGCAACTAATTAGTTGTTGCATTATATATTAGGCAAATCTTAACCAAAGGTCCAAAAGTGAACGAGGAGTGTTGGCTTGTAAAAGACGAAACAAAGTCTGTTTGAAACTCGAATATTCAATTTCCTGGTCTGTTAATAAATTTATTAGTGCTAAGTACTAACTCCGAACTACCAGAATTAACTTATTACTAATATTAATATGCTTGTACTGCTGATCGTTCTCGCGAAAGGTCACTCGCATCCGAAAATAATTAGCGAAAAAAAAATAGTTTTGTTGAATTAAAACGTATGAAAAAAATTGTACTATATCTTAACAATTCTTAGAACTAAAACGATCGTAAATTTTACACTGAAATTTTATTATTGGAAGTTGTTAGGGCATCTATACCCGTACTTGATAATCAGGTTGCATCTTCAATGATTTTATCTATTTGATTTATTATAAATATGTTAACTTTTTTAACATAATAATTAAAAAAATTTAAAATTCACTTTTTATATAATGACAATGATATTAAAATAAGATGAGCAGATAATTTCTTTATTTAGGTTAGGTGGGGAGAGGAAATTAAGAAAAGTCGTCAACTAAGGAGGTAATATAATTTGCTTATGCATGTGGCTCTTATGAGCTTAGCTTAAATCATTTTCATGTAATTAGTACTAGTTGTAAGTCAAACCTTTCACTGGGGCAGCCTAATAGGACAGCTCTAAATGCTTGAAAAGTGACATAAACGAGATATATTATAAGAATTTTCCAAGATGAGCAAGTTCAAATTTT
>PYAF01004732.1:1112356-1129856 GCA_007407185.1 Glycine tomentella | reverse complement strand
TTAAAAAATTATGAGAATATGAGAAAAATAATTTTGGAATTGTTCAAAATTGTTGAAATTTTTAATTATTTTCTTATATTCTCATGATATTATGATTTTGAGTATATATTATGATGATATATATGAAAGTGAACGCCTATACTCATAATTGTGAAACTCGGTTCGGTCATTGATTCGGTTGAGGTAGTGGATCAGTGGTCCAATCGATGAGCCAACAATTGGTCCGATTTGACCCTGTATATATTAAAAATTCAAGATTATATATGTATCTATTATATATAAGTATATAACTAACATTATTTGAGTAAGAAAAATCTATCCATATTCCAAAATACAATTTCTTTTTTTTTTTTTAAATATTTTTTCCAAAAAAGAAAATTATTTTAAAAAAAAAATTCAAAAAACCGCCCGAGTTGGATAGGTCCAATCGGGAACCCGGACGGGTTTGACCGGGTCAATTTGGATCAGCTGTATATCTTGTTCAGAAGTGGAACCGACCTGGTTTAGTCATCGGGTCCTGGTCCGACCGGTCGGTCCAGACCGATTTTTATAACTATGCCTATAATATACTTGCATAACACTTCACGAATTGGTTGACATGAGTTGCATGACATATATGGAAAAAGAAAAGCAACAAGTTATAAGACCTATTTGAGTCAGTTTCTCTAGAAACAGTTCTAAAAGAAGAAAATAAGAAGAAAAAATAATATGAGCTTTTCCATAAGAAAAAATAAGCTTTCCATTAACTAATTTTTAGAAGTCCACCAATATAATTTCTTTAAAAGATGAGATGACATTTGTAAATTAATTAATAAAAAAAGAAGTTTTTTTTTTCAACTTATGTCAGAAATCATTCGCATTGTTGAATGTTAGACTCGGAGCTTAGAGCACCTTTAATGATAATTTTCAAATTGAGATCTTAGACCACTTTTTGGTGGACTCCACAGTGTCACATAGAATTGAAAATCTGTTAAAATATGTGACATTATTTTCATTATTAGTAAATCCCAAATTGAGATCTTAGATCATTTTAATGGGTCTCACATGGATCCTACTTTTAAATATTTAAAAAATTAAATTAAATTAAATTAATTAAGTAATTATTTTAATTAATAAAATATGAAAAAAAAATATAAATATCAATAAAACATATAATTAATTTTAATTTTTAATTTAATTTCCTTTTTTTTTTTCATTTTTCTTCATCATCCCTCCCAACACCTTCCACTAAGCTTATAAAACTGTCCTTTTTTTAGGCATATAAAGCTGCATATTAAAGGGTGACATATAAATGTTAGACAGTTAGACGTACTTTCATTTATTATTGTTTTTTCCTTTTTATCACAATAATAATTATCTTATTTTACATGTTTTCCATTTTTTCTTCGTATTTTGTTATTATATAAAAAAGAAATCAAACAAGCATAATATTCAAATACACCATTTAGTATAGAAATCTAATTTATTACAAGGAAAAGGGAGAAATCTAATTTTATTTGTAATTACTCAGATAACAATATCTCATACTATAAAGTAATCCCAGAAAGTTCTATTTGATGGTGTCGATACTTACCTATGACTCTATGAGTACTTTGTGCTTTGGGTCGCACATATGTAGACATACTTTTTTTTTTGGAAACAGCATGTAGATTGTAGACATACTTTTATTTATTTTTCAAATCTATGAGTGACCGTACATAGGCACATGCATCCATTAATCTTCCAGACAAAAATATTGGTACATACTATTGAGTGCACACACTAGGAAAAGGAAAGATAGATAGAAAGAAAAGAAAGAAACATGAGTATTCAATATGATTAATTAATAATATGGCATAAATTTTCTTATTAAAAAACATACGAATTAAGAGTTTGAACTATATGAATCATTTTCTAGGTCAAGACTAAAACTTATACACAGCCATATGCTTTTTTTTTTCTTTGTGTGGAAATATGGAAGAATTAATGTGTGAAAATGATGAAAATCTAAATCACATATTTTATATTTCCTATAGAGAAAAAATGTGGCTAGCATTTCAATCTAAATAGCATTCATTGGTTCATTATTGCATCCTGTTGGTACATACAAAATAATTATTTATCTAGTACTGCCATGATGTTTTGTATTCAGTTCACTTGGTTCAAATGTGGAGGGCTCTCTCTAGGACTCAGCTGGTCCCATGTTCTAGGAGACGCTTTTTCAGCCTTCAACTTTATCACCAAGTGGAGTCAAATACTGGCGGGTCACGCGCCGCCAAAAATCCTTCCAATGCCACCAATTCACAAAGAAATCCAAACCCCACACAATAATAATTCGGCTAATGTGAATAACGGGAATCACATTTCTGTCAAAACAGCCACAACCATAGAAGAGCTTTGGCTCGCCACAAACGACACAAAAATGGTTACTCACACTTTCCACGTCACTGCCAAACAACTTAACCATTTGGTGTCATCCACGTTTTTTTCATGTGACCAAAACAAAGCCACCAGAACCTCGTATTTCGAGATTCTTTCGGCGTTGGTGTGGAAACACATTGCTCGCATGAGGGAAGACACCAAGACAAAGGTTGTAACAATTTGCAAACGTGGCAATGGTAATAACGAATTCGCCACCAATGGTTTGGTGTTGAGCGTTATTGAAGCCAACGTGGATGTTGGAAAATCTGATGTGTCGGATTTGGCGAAGCTGATTGGCGAGGAAAAAAGGGTTGAGAATGTTGTTGTGGAAAAGTTGGTTGAAGAGAGCCAAGGGAAAGGGGATTTTGTGATTTATGGGGCGAACTTGACGTTTGTGGATTTGGAAGAAGGTGATATGTACGAGGTTGTGCTGAATGGACACAAACCGGTCGTGGCGAATTGTAGCATCCATGGAGTGGGTGATCAAGGTGTTGTTTTGGTGCTTCCGGGACTTGAAGACAAAGAAAATGGGAGGAATATTGGAAGAATGGTGACGGTTTCTTTGCCTGAAAAAGAAGTTGACCAGCTCAAAGAGAAGCTGAGAGGAGAATGGGGTCCTGAGTCACTTCCATTCTGATAGTCCAAAGCGTATAAACTCACTGTTTTCATAAGTGCAATTACGAGAAAATTAATAGTTAAGATTGTGAGGCATGCAAGATGATAATAACATTATTGAAATTTTATAAGTTGATTTTGTAAAGAGTATTTTTATCACTTTAAATAAATTGTATGCAGTGCATGGCATGTTTGATTGATTTGATGTTAAAAAATTAATTTTAAATAATTTTATATATTTAATTTTACGTTAAAAAATAGAATTAATTTTATTCGTTTTAAAGTAATTTTAAATAATTTTAGCATTGAATTATATAAAATTATATTTTTAATTTAATTTATAATTACAGGAGCTTAGTTTTATTTCCCTCCCTTTATAATTATTTAAATATTTATAAATAACTATTAATTAAATAGTTTCTTTTAAGAAAAAATATTTATTATTTTATTGGTACGTATTTAATGTCATAATGTTTTATGTTTTATCAGAATTTTAAAAAATTAATATCAAATTCTAAAATAGTTACAATTGTTGTTTTAATTAAGATTAAAACATTTAAATTCAAAATAATTATAACAATATTTAAATTTATAATTAATTCTTTTAAAACAGGAAGTACATAAATAAGTGAATAAATATTCAATTATATTATAATTATATATTTTTAAAAACTAAAAAAATAGATTTCTTCATAAAATCTAAATAGTTACCACTAAAAATCATTTTTTTAACTGGTCCAATTCTTCCACTGATACAAAAAATGCTTTCAAAAATGATTTTTGTGACTTTCAATCAATGTTATAAAAATCGGTTATGTCATTGAATCGATCGAGGTAGTGGATTAGTGGATTAGTGGTCCAATCGGTGGGTTAACAATTGGTCCGGTTTAGCCCGGTCTATATTAAAAATTTTAAAATTATATTATATATAATGTATAAATAATATTATTTGATTAAAAAAGTGTACTAAAAAAATTTAAAATAATAATTGAAGTATTAAAATTGATAATAAAAGTAAAGTATATTAATAAAAAAATAGTATAAATAATAATTACTTAAATTAAAATAAAAATCTAATTTTTAATTAAAAAATGAGCAAAAAAGTGTGTAGTAAGCAATAAAGAGATGCCAGAAGTAATTAGGTTATGTATTTGGGCCCAAATACAAATAAAACCTAATCACTCACATATAAAAAGCTTCTATTACATTGCTGCATCCTCCTCTTCTTTTCTTCCGCTGCTGCATCCGCATTTTTTCGCTTCTTCCATGTTGCATCTTCATTTTCTCGCTTTCTTCCACTGCATCCTCCTTTTTTGGCTTTCTTCCACTGCTTCCACTCCAATTCTTCTGCTTCAATCCCTAATTTCCCATATATATATATATATATATATATATATATATATATATATATAATGCTTTTAATGTTGCCTTTCATTTTCTTTCCTCCCACTACGCGGCTGTGTTGGTTTTCTCCTTTCCCACTATGGTTGTTGCTTTCTCTTTTCCTGCTGTGCGGCTGCGGTAGTTTTCTCTCTTCATGTTGCGCGGCAGTGCGACGGTGGTCCAGTGGCGACGGCGTGTATAACCCAGCCCGGGTCTTAAAAATCGTCCGGGTCACCGGATTTTCTCAAAATCGGCCGGTTCTTGTCGGGAAACCGGGTCACTTGCATGACCGGTTTCACACCCAACCGGCCCGGAGCTACCAGCGGTTTTCGGTTCGACCGACCGGTTCGAACCGATTTTAATAACACTGCTTTCAGTGTAACCATTTTTAAATTCGTCATCGTAAAAAGTCATTCACGATAATTTTAAATCATCTTCGAATTTCAGATTTTACATCAATTTTCTCATAAATCATCATAGAATGTGTTTTTTTTTCGTTTTATAAATATTAAAAAATTGAGAATTCTAAAACAGTCTAAAAAAAATATTTTGTGAGACAATTATGCACCGGTTTTATACTTTTTGAGACAATTATGTAAATCGATGTTATTTTTTTAAAATAAAATTATATTATTTTACAGACAAGTCTAAAGCCAGATTATACAAAATTTTAAACTCGCATAATTTCAATCCTGTAATATATAATTATTTAAAATAAATAAAGTTACGACAATAAAATCCAAACTTTAAAAGTATATGACCAAAACCATAATAGAGAAAAATTAGAGTGAAAAAAATATATTAGAATAAATATATATATATATATATATATATATATATATAGTTTCATTATACCAATCCAAATACAATCTCTCTTATAAGTTAAATACTTCATTATTGGGAATCTTTTCAAATCCAAATGACGTCACTGATATCTAGTTTACTAAGTTTTTTAAAAGAAGAAAAAAAATATTTTCCCATAATTAATATTTTCCAATCATGCATGCACCATCCCATATGGCAAGCCATGTACTCAGCCAAGATCAGGCACAATAAAATACTCATCATCATCATCAGTTAGGACTTCAATCCTAGGCTTTTTGTGGGAAATTAGGATTTGGAGGTTTTTGAAGCAACACTGCTACTGTTATGAGTAAGTGGAAGCTGAGGTACTTCGGCTGCAGCTAAGGCTTCCTGAGCAAATTGTTCACCGAAAATACCCACATCTGTAAGCCATTCCAGCTCTCCAAACTGCACAACTGCAGAGATTCCTTCTGAACATAGAAATAAAGAGTTACAAATATCACAAGGCAAGAGGCACATCATAATTAAGTAACTAGTTAATTATTCATAAAGGCCACGATCAAAATTTCCGTCTCATTAGCCCTTCAACAGAATAATGTGCACATGTATATTTCAAAATATCAAAAATCAAATAAAACTTAAATCAAGTCTCGGGGCTTAATACAAAGTTATTTATTCACCTACTGCTGCTTAACTATTCTGTACACATAACTAGCCTCTACTACCTTGATGGTTCTTTCATATGAAATTGAATGCTTGATTATGTATAGGCAGTGTGTCAAAATAAACAACAAGGCACAAGACAATCATTTATACAGAATCAACTTAAGAAAAGTTCTTCAATGTAATTTCTGTCCTTATCAATCTCTTGATCAATAAAGAATCAATGAAAAACTAATTGGATTGATTTCAAAAAACAATAACTTAGCTAACCAATTTTCTTGAGGCTGAGGTCTTTTGGATAAATCATTTTTTTTTCCACATTTTCCAGCCACACTAAACCCAATTATAATGTTGACATGTACCATGATGAGTGGATACAACCATGCTATCGTTCTATATGGAAGTTCAAAGATGTATATAGACAACACATGAAACATGTAATGCTACTGAAGTCTTTCAGTTATAACACTCTAATTACTTAGTTTAGTTAGTTCATCACGTATATGTATTATGTAACTCTAATCATTATTATGAAATAAAGCCGTCTTACTTTCTCAGGTGATTCAAAGCCTGTTAGTTCCAATAAGTCATCAACAGCCCAAGAGGATGTGAAGCTAGGCACTTGGATACCAATAGCAAAGAAGCGCTGGTGGTTTGCAAAAAGGCTTCCAACTGAATGAATTGGTTCATCACAATCTTGACAGAAGAGTGATCTGTCTTCAACACAAAATATGAATGTTGGCTTGTCCTATTGGTATATGAAGGAGAAAGGAAAGAACAAAATGAGCAATAATTATACGAAACTTATTACAATATCCATCAGATTCATCAGACAATTCTTCCCCCATTTTAGTGAAGGTATTAACTCATACACTATACAAGAAATATCCTAATCCAGATCTCATCAGTTAAACTAGTTCAATATCCCAGTGTCAAGTGTATAATTCAGTCTATAAGTGTCTACCAAATACATTTCACAAGGATGTAGAAAATAGCAAGCGACATTCTCACCATGCACTAGCAGAAAGTCTATTTAACTATTAATGTCTTTAAGAAACAAAAAAGAATTCTACATTTGATGCTTAAATAGATTAAATTGGCAAACAAAAGAGAGAGACTCACTGCGTTGGTGGTGCTTGTGCTTCAAATAACGTAGTTATTGGTAGTCACACACAAAGTTTTAGTAAAATGGTATAATATCATTAACATATCTTTTAGTAACAACTAACAAGCTCAACATAAAAGTAGCACATGAATTAACTCAGAGATGATTTTATATCATAAAACTAGAAGATACACAAATATAATTGAGGTGCTTAATTACTTGGCAAATGTCACATCTGGGAAGCTTGCTTCATAGATATTGAAGAAGCAGGCTTTGGTGCTTGCTTGTAAGCTTGTTTGCAGCATGAACTTCAACGTCACAGTTAGCACTCAAAGCAGCCTCACCCGTGCAACAAATCACTGTTGCCGGAGCTCTCTCACATAGTTAACATTTGAAGTAGTACTATACTACAAAGTTGGTATTTAATGTGGGAAGAAACTGCTGAAGACAGAAAAGGAAGTGACTGGATGAGGATTGAAAACAAGTGGGGATGCGAAGATAAGGAATTGGATGTTGCATATCAGTTTCTGTAAGAACAATAAAAACAACACGGATTAGTGGGGTTAACTTGTCAAACATGTGTGTGGCTGTGGAGGCATCAACAAGTACAAACCATGTTTAAGTGGCCACTATATTTTGTAGATGTTCTTCTATTACTATATGACAGCTGCCTTATATGTATATTTTAAAATCCGATACAACTAATTATTTTGAATAATGATGAATTTGGATTAATCTCAATTACTATCAATTTATTAAAATTTGTGTTTGCCAATTTTCCAACATTGAAATAAAGAGATACTTAAATGTTCAACTATCCTTGCATTTGATATTTTGCTAGTCAAAGTTGGCATATCCAATGCTTTCTATAAACTTGTACCAGAGCCAAGGAAATTACAGAACTTAACACAATACAAAATACTGTCCCTATAAGTGAAAGAGCCAGAGGAAAGACCAACAGACAACAACATCACAAGCTTACAGTACCTTCTTAGCAACAGTGTCATTGCCTTTCTCCCCCTTAAATATTTTACCCATCAATTTGTGGAGAAAATGTCCAAAGGGTCCAGAGTAGCGAAACCATAGAGCTGCAAATCAATTTGATTTCAAAACTGCTCAGTACTTAAAAAAATTTCACTACAAACTTCAATTCTGCTTCATCTTTTAAGAAAAGGTGAAACAGTTAGCACAATATGTTGATTTCGTTTCGATCATTGGTTGAGAGTAATGAAATGATTAATGGTAAAGACCATACTCTAGTTACCTTCATGGAAAATTCTGATTTTTAGAAAATTCGATCTAGACAAATAGATAAAGTCCAAATTGAAAATGAAATGAAATTGAAACAGTGATTTCCCACATATAAGAAATAATTTAGAAGAAGCACAGTTAAGTCAAATGGACATACCATGAAAAGAAGTACCCTTCTCAACTGAAGTTTCTTGCCAGATAACTGCCGCAGTAAACCCCCAAGGTCCGCAAAAGTTTTGTTTTTTAACAACCCCATTAGTCTCTTAACCAAAGTGAAAAATAAATAAATAAAAACATTTTCTTTCTTTCTTTCAACTCAACCAAATCATTCTCTTAGAAATTAAAGTGAATCCTCTTAAAAATTAAAGTGAAAAAAATGAAAAGCGGGTGAAAAGGGAGATTAGAAATCTTGGTTCTGAGAGGATGGAGCTGAAGCTAGTTGAGATATTTCTTGACAACGCTGTTGACTTCGTCAGACAAGATGGTTGATCAAACCCCGGATGTTGTGTGTGTACTTTAGTTTGTGATAGTTACTCGTATCCTATGTAAGATGGAAGGAGATTCAGACTACCACAAACATAGGGAAATATAGAACGACAAAACAAAAGCATTGGAAATTGGAAAGGGTACTATAAATGAACAAGATGATTGAGTTTAAGTTCAGAGTGTTACCACCGTCGTCGTCATCGTCATCTTCGAAGGTTACAAACTCTTTAATTTTTCCGTTCTTTCGGATTTTATCTGAAAAACGCAAAACCAGAAACGAGATTCGGAATCGAGAAAAAAAATAATGAAAACGAAAACGTTGTTGTTGTTTTTCACCTCGTTCATCTTCTTTGTGTAGAAACGTTTCGCTTTTTCCTCTTCCCATTTTGTTGGTGGAATTTAATTATATACAAGTTGCAAACAGAAATGAAATGAAATGGCAATGCGCGAGGCATCAGCTAGAAGTGGTGCACAAGGGGTTTTAGCCTTTTAGGCACGAAAATTTAATTTTAACAACAAATAACCACGTAAAACCCAATGTGGTCAATTAACGACAACAAAAGTACAATTAATTCTTTTAATAATAATTTTGCTAACATAATCAATAAAAAACGAATGTGGTCAATTCACGACAACAAGTCTATTAGTAAGCTCTTTTAATAATCTTTCTTTCTACCTAAAAATAATCTTCAACTGCACTACATTTTGATGAAATAGAACTACTTAAAAAGAAAAAAGAAAAACAACCTGCAGCCAAATTTGTATTGAGTTTTCTTGATCAATACTTTTAGGATATTGATTATAAAATTAAAAATAAAAACTCTAAAAATCATAAATAATTAAAAAATAATGAAAAATCTAATTTTACAAATTTTAATAAAAACTTTTATCATCAGTATGACTGTCTGCAAAAGCACCTGCAAGCATTTGTATTTACTCAAAGTGTAGCACGTCACATGTCATCGACGCGAATGTGCTTGCCTTGGAACTGCAAAAGCAACCAAACCAAACAAGGAGGCCAGTGGCCACGCCATCGTCAATCACTACCTCGTGGGTCCAACCTCCAGATAAAACGCTACCGTTTCGCTCCACAAGTCCACACCATTACACCATCACCTTCCTCACTCTATGTGTCGCGTTGAACCACCTCCTCCACCACCACTCGCTCTCTCTTCTCCCTCGAACTCTCTCTCTCTCTCTCTCGCACACCGAAACCGTAAGCGACAAATATACAGAGATAGAGTGAGAGGAGTGCACTACACGCGAGGTGGAGAGAAAGAAACTAACTCATCGAACAGTGAAACTCAGGCATTCTGAATTTGAGCTTCGCTTAGTAGTTACGAGTGTTTGTTTGTTTGTTTGACTTCGATGTCTTCGAATTCCGAGCTGGTGCGAACCGCTGTTGAGTAGGCGCTGGGCGTTTCGGTTTCCGATTCGGTGCTGGTGATCGTGGCCACTTCCGTCGCCTTGGTGATCGGGCTTCACGTGTTCTTGTGGAGGAAGAAGAAGACGCTGGTGCGGGGATGACCAGGGTTGCCATTTTCTTCGGAAGTCAAACCGGTACCGCTGAGGGCTTTGCCAAGGTGCGTGCGTGTGTCGATATTTATTACTTTTTTGCCACTTTTTTTTAGGTGATTTTAGGTTGCTACTTTTCAATTTCGTTGAATTGGAAGTTATAAGTTAGATTGAATGGATAAAGGATGAGGGAAGAGGGGAAAGGTGCTCGGTTCGATCCCCTCTCCTAAGAGTACCTTTAGTGTTGGAGAGGGAATCTTCATGTGGAGATCGAGATCTAACTATAAAGTGACCATGAAGATCTCTATGTGGAGATGTAAGTCTTTTTCAAAAATTCTGAAAATATGTACATTTTAAAAAAAAAATGGTATTTTATTGATAAAACAAATGAAGAAAATGAAAAAAAAAAAAAGATGAACGAGATACATACCTTGGTAAAGAACGTTGGCGCGATGGAGGGAGAAGAGGAGGTGGGGTCGCGTGGAGAGGTGTGGGAAGACGAGGGGGTGCACGAAAGGGAGAGGGGAGAGGAGGCATGGAGGGGAGGGGAGAGGGAGGAGGAGAGGCAAATGGAGAAGAGAGGAAGAGAAAAAATTCATTTCACCGAAAATTCTCAAAGTTCTCAAATATTTCCTTCAATGCCACCAAACAATCCTATCATGGTTGAAAATTATGAAGTTGGTTCAATATTTTCACAATTTTCTATCCAAATTGGGCTAGAAGATAAGATATTGTAGTTGAGAAAATAGGAGGATCTTCTACAAAAAGGAAGTCTTAAGTCGTTTTTGCAATTGAAGAAGATAAACACCTCATTAATTTATGGTTCAACATCTCAACCAATCCAATTGTTGGTGTTGGTCAAGGAAAAGAAGCGTTTTGATTGAGAGTCACGAAAAATTACAACAAATTTGAAGGTGAACTCCGCGAAAAAGCACTGAATCAACTAAAATCACGATGACAAAAAAATAATTTGGGCGTGCAAAAATTCAAGGGTCATTACAAGCAAGCGGTATCATTGAAGAAAAGTGGTTGTACGGATAACGATGTTATGCTTCATGTATATGTCATATGGAAGGAAGACGAAGGAAGCAATTTTGGTTTGGAACATGCTTGACGACTTCTAAAAGATCAATCGAAATGGTTTGACCAGTTTCCTGAAAATTGCTCTAAAAGGACGAAGATTTTCACAACTAGGGCATATTCATCATCATCTAATCCAGAAACACAAGTCGAAGAAGCCGAAGCTGACAAACTGTCTCCAATTGTCCATCCAATAGGGCAAAAGGTAGATAAAAGGAAGAGCAAGGGGAAAGGAGTAGGAACATCTACCAATGTTGTGGACTTAACTAGTGTAGAGGAAGTAATGAGTGAAAGAAATGCTGTGAATGTGAAACTAGCCGTCTTACAGAGAAAAAAAAAAGAATATTACGACTTTTGTAAAATAATTAAACGTAAACTAGGAATGTAGTATTAAACAACGTGTATTTTATTTTGTTGTAATTGTCATTTAATTTGTTGTAATTGTCTTTTAACTTGTTGTAATTGTCTTTTAATTTGTTGAAACTGAATTTTATTTTGATTTAATTAATAAACTAGTCGTAATAAAACTAGCTTGAAAGTTTCCTATTTAATTGTTCATTTCTAATTCATTGTTGCACATCTCCTACAATCCTTCATACAATGGACCGAAATAGTGAATTTGATAGAGTTTGAAAACAAATTGTTTGAGACATTTGACGACGATAATGATGAACAAATACTGAGCTATTTACGTGAGATGCAACATCAAGGAGGCAACAACAATCAACATAGAAGGCCTCGAAGAGTTATTAATCGCAATCGTGAAGATGAACATCTACGATTGATGAATGACTACTTCTCAGAAATTTGATTTACACATAAACTCAATTCCGACGTAGCTTCCGAATGCAGCGACAATTGTTCAACCGAATTATCAACCCTCTTATTAACCACGATGAGATTTCCAAATGAGACCTGATGTTGTTGGTAAAATGGGTCTCTCGCTGTTACAAAAGTGTATTGCAGCTATCCGTATATTGACATACGGATCACCTGCTGATTGTGTGGATGAGTACATTAGAATTAGCAAATACATTGCAACTCAATGCTTACAAAAATTTGTAAGGAGTTTCAATAAGATATTTGGAGAAGAGTAGTTGAGAAGACCCAACAACAATGACATAAATTGCCTACTACAAATTGGAGATGCATGAAGGTTTTCAGGTATGTTAGGTTCTATTAATTGCATGCATTGGGATTGGAAAAATTGCCCAGTTGCATGACAGAGTCAATTTTGTAGAAGTGATCATTACAAACCTACAATAATACTTGAAGTAGTTGCTTCACAAACTTATGGATTTGACATGCATTTTTTGGAGTTACGGGTTCAAACAATAACATTAATGTGTTAAATCAATTGTCTGTTTGATGAGGTTTTGTAAGGTCAAGTTCCTCCAGTACAATTTACAATTAATGAAACTCCATACAATATGGGGTACTATCTTGCAGATGATATATCTTAATTGGGCCACATTTGTGAAGACCATACCAATGCTACAAGGTCCGGAAAAAAAAAATATTTTCAAAATGTCAAGAAGTAGTGAGAAAGGATGTTGAACGAACATTTGGTTTGCTCAAATCTTGATTCGCAATTATATGTGGTCCATCGCGTGCCTAGAACATGGATACAATGAAAGATATAATGTTGGCATGCATTATATTGCATAACATAATTGTCGAATATGAATAAGATGCATTTGGTGGTAATGTCAATGTTGATTATGATCACCTAGATAATGATATTTCAAATGTTGAAGTATCTCGTGATGTTCTTCCTAACTTTGTTACATACTTGTAAACAAGACGCGTTGTGCATACAAGAAGAATTCATCAACAACTTCAAGCAAACTTGGTGGACCATATTTGGAAACATTATAGTTACAAAAATAATGAAATTTGATTTTTCTTTAAAATTAATGTCTTACACTTTTTTAATTATCAATTTTATGTATTTTTCATTTGTTTAACATTTAGTTATAAACTAGTCGTTAACCCGTGCGTTCGCACGGGATGTACCGATTAGCTATGCTTCGCTCTACTTCAAATTGAAAATGTATTTTTATAATAAGTAAACATATAAATATTTTAGAGATGAAGAAAATGATGAATTTATAATAGGAATAAGAAATCACATTTGTTGTGTGTAATATAAATATATGATAATTATAAGTAAACACACGAATGAAAATTCTAACACTTATTTGTGTATATTTTTTTGTCTTTGATTGCGTCTATTAGCATTCCTTTTGCATGTGTAATAAAAAATATTATTTAATAACAATAGGTATATAGATGTAGTGTAATATAATTGTAGGCACTTGACGATCAATTTGTAATGTAGTACTTCTTAACAATTTTGTTAATATCTTACAAAATTCAATCCTAGAAATAGAATATTGTCTATAAATGTAACTGATGAGTCACAACAATTTTAAAAAGATTGAAAATTTAAATAATTTGAGTGAAACATGACTAATGCATGACTAATTGAGAACCTGTTAGAATTTCAATTCATATATTCACTATAAGATTGAGATATAAGATGGATAGAAAAAATGAAAAAATTAGCTTGGAATAAAAATACTAATTTTTAATCTAAGCAAGAATTGTAATATGACAAACAACTTTCAGTTATGAACTTATATTAAAGGAAACAACTAAAAATTTTATGCAAAATTATTGTTCTGCTAGTAAACTTCCCACTTGTTTATATCTTCTCTTTCAATTTACCAAAGTGATACCTTCATTTCTTTCTATTTTGTCCTGCATCTTTTCTTCACTTTAAACCTTCATCTTCTACTCATCATCAACTAGATTACTTTTATTCACTTATGTTTGTGTCAATGCTAATTTTTATAGAGGTCCTGCATTAAATTTCACAATTGAACATTTCATTGATCCTTTACCCGTTCATCTAAATTTCTACAATAAACATCAATTTCAATTTACTAACTTTTTTTAAACAAATATAATTTAACTATTGATTATAAATAGGAGTAATATTAACAAAAGATAAGCAACAATAACCAAAGATTATATGTGAAAAATTTCCTACTCTATAAGATAATACCAAACCGATAGAATCAACTTAATAGTTTCCAGTAAAACTAGTATCAAAAGTGTCATAAATTTAAAAGTAAAATGAGAAATAATGAAACATACCCAAAAATGTCAATTTGACGTTTGATCAAACACATAATTTACAACCAATAAATCAGTCTAGAACAAAATTAAATAAATATTTAAAAAATTATCCAATTCTCATTTATTCTTATAAAGACCCGTTTATTATCTTTTTCCACAAAATACTTTAACCCATAGGCCACATCACATAAACCATTTTAACAAATTTAGTCAATATTCACAATATTAGAGTAATTTTGATGAAGGAGAAAAAAAATAAAGGAAGTAATTAGGGCAAACCAAAATCAACAAAGAATATAGAAACTAAGAATATTGTTCACCTTTGTTGCTAGAGATCATTATAAATCATGAAAAAATTATGAAGAAATTGTAGTCACAATGGTTGGCAAAGACATCTTCAGCGAGGGTTGCGATGTTGAACGGTTAACGGAGAAGTAAAAAGATATTTCACTGGTTTATTGTTAGAAGATAGAGAAAATAAATTGGGTGATTAAAGAAGGTAAGAGAAGAGAGAAAAATGGTGAGAAGACAGAGAACATCAGAGAAGAAGAACGTTCCAGAGTTGAGAAAAGAGAGAAGATGATAAAGAAAATATTTGAACACACATAACTCTTAAAAAGGTAGTTAAGACAACATATCATCCAGACTGGAAAGATATTTAAAAAACTGCAAAATCTAGCATAATTTATTAATGACAAAATGGATGTGTGGCAAAAATAAGAGAAGGAAAGAAGTGAAGTTCAATAATAATATTTTCTTCTTCTGATAATATACATATGTTGAAATCAGGCCATAAGCAATTGATCCACTTAAGGTTCCATCTTTTGTGACACTTGTGCAAACCCGTCAATAATTAGACTCAGTCAATTGAGGTGAGAACTAACAACGTTGAGAAGTATGAAGGGTCCAAAGGAAAAAATTGTGAAATCATAACATAAAATGAAAAGAGACCACTGCACTCTAGACAATTGTCAAGTAAATTAATAAGAGAAAGAAAGAAGTCAAGTTCAATAATAATTTTCTCTTCTTGTGATAATACATCTCTTTTGAAATCAGACCTTAAATTAAACTCAGTCAATTGAGATGAGAACCAATAATATTAAGAAATATAAAAGACCCAAATTAGAAGATTGTGGAAATCATAACATAAAATGAAATGAAATCACTGCACTTAGCAAGTTTCTAGACAATTGTCAAGTAAATAAGAGAGGAATTTCTATATTACCTATGATTTAGAGTCTTTTCAAGAGAAAAAAATTAAAACAATAGAGATTTTGTATTTTTACAATTGGCTAGTACGATACTCTGCGTACACAGGTAATATCACTGCCTACACGTTAAAGAGATAACATGTGAGAGAGGTGAAAGAAATGATATAGTGAGTATTTAAGATTTAAACAGAAATATTAATTTACTTATTAAAAAGGGGTGCAATTAGCAAGTTTTAATTTAAAAATATTAAAGAGTGCATTTATCAAAAAGGTAGTACCATGAACAATTTTTAATTTCAAATGTTGGAGTGCGTTTATTAAAAAGTGAGTGCGATTAGAAAGTTTGTCTTTTTTGAGAGCACACGTTAAAAGAAAAAAAGAGGATTTCTAATTACGATTTTGTCCCTATTTTTTGCCAAGTGTCACCAATTTATAATATCCAGTTATGTAATTATGCATGCAGTTTTTATATAGGTATAATGGATAAATTAGCCTTCTTTAAATTTTTACATTTCTTAATATTCATATTTTTTTCTTGTATGCTTTATTAATTAAATTTAATTACTTAATTAATTAAATTAAATTAAATCAAAATTTAAATATTTAAAAGTGAAATCCATGTATGAACCATTAAAAATTATCTAAGATCTCAAAATGAGATATACAACTAAAAGGAAAAATGTAACAGATTTTAAGAGATCTTCAATTCTAACTAGTACTATGGAGTCCACAAAAAAATAATATAAGATCTCAATTTAGAATTTACCACTAAAATTATTCTAATAAAACAACTAACATTTGACTTAAAAAAAATCGTTGAATTGATAATTATAGATATAAAGTGTTAATAGTTATTTATGGGAATGTTTTTGAGGGAATACTTGTTTATTTCTTTTCAAGTGTCAAACTAAAGTGATTCGGATAGTGGACCGGGGGCCACTTATGCTTAAGATAATGATTTTTTAGAACTTCTTTTTCCTACCCCAGAGAATGTGCTTTTGTTTTCACGTCTCGGTAACAAATGATTTTATGCCTTTTATTTGTAAACAAGGATAGTGTATAGTTTGGGCTAGAGCTGCTAGTATTAAATGAGTTGGACTGATGTAGGTTAAAAAATTAGTCTATGAGTGTTTTAATTAGGTTTTGGTACTTGGAATATTGGTATTTTGACAGACATGTTTTTGGAGGTAATGGATACTGTGATTTGGAGAATGATTAATAACATGTGTCTTTAATAAACTGAATGAGTTGGAGAAAAGGTTAAGGAAAGGAACTTGACACAACAGGGTCTAAACTTTGGTACACTGGAATAGTTAGAGGAAAGATTCAGTGAGTATTATTGTGGACAAGAATTTGAAAGAAAATGTGGTGAATGTAAAAAGTATTAGAGACAAGATTTTTTAACTTCAAAATTAATGGTTCAGTGGGAGACTATCAATATTCTCAATGCTTATTTACTGCAAGTAGAACTGTGAGACAATTTTGAAAGAAAAGTTTTTGGAAGATTTTGAAGGGGTTGGTTCAAGGTTTTGCACAAGAAGAAAAGATTCTCACAGGCAGAGATTTAAATGGACATGTTGATAGTGAAGTAAGGCAATTTACAAGAACTGATGGTGGTTTTGGCTTTAGAGAGCTAAATGAGAAAGGATAATTTGTTCTTGATTTCTCAATGGCATATGATTTCAATATTATAAACACTTGTTTTACGAAGTGACAGAAACATCTAATTGCTTGTAAGAGTCATACCTCAAGGTCACAAATTGATTTTATATATATATATATATATATATATATATATATATATATATATATATATATATATATATATATATATATATATATA
>PYAF01004732.1:1091960-1112256 GCA_007407185.1 Glycine tomentella | reverse complement strand
TTTTCTTTGGCCAAAATATCGATTAGAAGATTTAGCTTGTATAAATCGATATTACATATTTGTACATATTTTATCAATAATTTTATAGTTGTCTATTATTTTAATTTAAAAATGAATTAATAAATATTTTATACCTAATTAAATACTTTTACTTTATAAAAACATTAAATGATTTCTATATTTCTTTTATAAGAATAATCTTTATTAATAATTTTATATTTTTAGTCCCTTTAAATTTTTTCGATTTTAGTGCTATTAAATTTGTCTTACTTTCTATAATTTATTATTATATGAAGTAATTTAAAAATACTTCACTTTTGACCTTAAAGATGATTATAATTAACATTTAATAACAGTTATAAACGGTCGAATATACGCTTTTTGAAAATAAAATTAGAGTATTTTTAAATTAGAAAGCTGATAATAAGACAAAAAAATATAATAACCAAAATCAATGTTGTTATTATTGACTTGAATGATTATTGGTCAGATCGATAACACCGATGATAATGCTGATGCTGATCCGAGCCAGTGGCCTAACAAATAAAATCTCAATACACAATCAATTGAGAAGAATATTAAAATTATATTTTATCAACAAAATTAATAGCATCTATATCAATTAAATAATAATAAATAAATAAATATTAAAGGCAAGGATAAGATAATAAAATATAGAATGATATTTTTTATTAAAGAAGATACGTGTCTTTCAATTAACTGATTTATACATATATATATATATATATATATGTTATTAATTTAAGAAAATTTTATTAAAAAAAATTAAATCCTCTCTCTTGAAGGATAAATTGGTGATCTCGTAATTTCACCCTTCCCACGCAACGAACGCATCTGTACGTTCCCGTACACTTCCGATTTCCACTACATATAAATAAGGGTCCACGCTTTTTTTATCAAACAACAAAGCACAATTTTCGTTGCAGATGGAGAAATATTAGAGAGAGAGTGAGTGGGACTGTTGTCTTCTGCAAATTCCAAACGAGAGAGATGAAAAAGAGAAGTAAGGTTTTCTTCAGTGAGAATGAAGCTGTTGTTCTATTGCAAAGGTCTCTTTCCTTTTCCTTCTTTCGTTCTTTTTCATTCTTTAAAACAAAATCTTTATCCACGTTTTTACAGCGCTGGTAGTGTCGTTTAATTTTCTTCTCACCAGTTGTAGTTTGTGTGATACGCTATGATGCAGGTACAACGCACAAACAATTTTGACGTTGCTTCAGGAATTGGCCAATTATTCACACTCGAAGTTCGACTGGGATGATTTGGTGGCAAAAACCTCAACTGGAATTTCCAATTCCAGAGAGTATCAGATGCTGTGGCGTCATCTAGCGTATGGTCACTCCTTTGATGAAAATTCGGACCTCGATAATCAACCTCTGGTTTGTATATCATAAGACGCTTTTTGATCATTTGCATTATTATAAATTTATAATGGTCCATATTGTGCTTTTGTTATATTTATATTTATATTGAATTTGGAATTCTGATCAAATTTCTTACTGTTCTGCGTTGTTCTTAAATCTATGTTTTGAATTTATGTTTTTAATGTTCAGATTAGTAGAATTTTTTAACTGAGTTTTTCGAATTCCAAATTATATGCACATGCTGCCTATCCTTTTTGTTATTACTCCTATTTTTTGGGAATATATAGAAACTGTTCGTTTTATGAAAAAATAATTTTTATCACTTCTTTATCAATGTGCATTTTATGAAATTTATGTAAATTTACTGCAGTGATTTCATAGAAGAAATAATTTGTTGCTAGGGTTCCTTATTATATGAAAAGATAGAGTATCAGGTCAACTATATTTTATGTATTTACTCCTTTATGATACTGTTTGATCAGTGAGCACTGCCGTAGTACGAGACAGTATAATAATTAAATAATTTTTAGAGATTAAATGTTAAATTTATGAGTTGTTATAAATATATACTCACATCTTCACTATCAACACAACATCGGTCACTTATACTTATTCTCTTCTTTTACTTTTTCTTTTTCCTTTAACCTCTTTTTTTGTCTTTTTTTTAAAATATTTCTTTACCTTTATTCTTTTCTTAAAGGAAAAATATATTTGAGCATCTCAAGGTTATAGACACTTTCAATGAGGTACACGGAAAGAAGAGAATAAAGATAAGTGATTAATAAGATTTTTATATGATGTGATGTGATATGATATAAAAGAAAGAAAAAGATAAAGAAAAATAAAATATATTAATGAAATATTTATAAATTTTGAATATTCAAATATTATTACTATTTTTAAAATTTATGAAAATTAATCTTTGAATGCCCAATATGCTATTGGACATCCAATAAGAGAGGAATAAAAGAAGAAAAATATAAGTATTATAAATGATATGATGTGATGAGAAGAAAAAAATAAAAATAAATAACAGATTTTGTATAAATGTTTAAAAAAAATTGGTGTCCAAATATTATTGTTCTAAATTTATGTGTACATGGTACTTACATTGCTTTGCCCATTTGTATTCGTGTCAGTATGCTTTTGTGCACACTTGTCTTTTGCTATGAAAAATTGAGTCCTTTTTATGAACAGAAAGTGGGTGTCTACCTTTCCTGTGTTAGCAAGTCAATTGATAAGATTCAAAGGCATGCAATGGTGGTGGCAGAGTTTTATTTTCATAAATATTTTAATTATATCTCAATTTTATTTTCTTATTCTTCACCCTTTTGGCCCGAGGGGACTACCTAATTAAGAGCCCTATCACACAAGACTCAGGCTTACCAAAAAGTGAGTGTCTCTCCCACCATTCAACTACCTACAATGCTTTAATAGACCTAAAATCATTTTACCCAGTGTGGATGTGTTGTAGGCTTGTAGCCTTCTATCCAATTTTTTGTGCTTTTGAAATCTTAAATAAATTTATGAGTTATACTACCAATAAAACACGATATTCAGGCCATTATAGTTATACTATACTGACTGAAATTGTATTCATAAAAGCTACTTTTTTTGGGGTACATACATAAAAGCTACTTTGATTTCTTTTAAAAAGTATATTCCATTTTATAAAAGTTTAATGTTCTTGCAATAAAGATAACATTGTTCAGTATTTATTGTATCAAGTATGTAACTGCTGAATATAGTTGAGTTCGTCGTGAACATGAATATTCATGACATGCAGATTAATGAAAATTGTAAGCAACCATCTACACCAGCATTTTAATCTTCAATATATGCTAGGCAACATGAGCATAAAATAGAGGTAGCAGAAATGAGGATGTTAAGGTGGATGTGCGGATACACGAAGATGGATAAGATAAGAAATGAGGATATTCGACGAAAGGTATCAGTGGTACCAGTATGTGAAAAGATGAGAGAGCATAGATTGAGATGGTTTGGGCATGTTATGAGACGACCATTAGATGCTCCTGTTAGAACAAGAGTATGTTACCAAGAGCTAGATACAAAGAGAGGTAGAGGTCGACCAAAACTTACCTGGGGAAAGGTAGTTAAACAAGACATAATGGAGTGGGATTTAGATTGGCGGACGGTATGTCTTAGGACGGAGTGGAGAAAAGCTATAAGTCTGATGGAGGGTTAAACCCTTTAGTAGTTCTATGTTCCAGTTGTTCCCTGTTTTAATTCTTTTCTTCCTCTTTTCTCTTTTCCTCTCACCATTCTTTTATATTTAACTCTGTTTCTCTCTTTTACTTTATTTTCGATTTATCATTGGGTTCATCTACCACCGACCCCAATTAATTTGGGTTAAAGGTGCTGTTGATGTTGATGTTGATGTTGTTGATGTTTGATTTGTTACTCTTAATTAAGTTATATTAAATTTGTACAGCACTTTCTTAAATTCATACATATTTGAAATCTTAATCACAGGATGATGATAGTGACTTAGAATGTGAACGAGAAGCATTGCCCAGCCCAAACAAGGAAATTGCAGCAGAAGCTTCAGCATGTGTGCAGGTGTATAATAATTTACATAATTATTAAATTTTATCCAGATATGCTAAGCCTTAATTTGGTTACTGTCTTACTAAATTATATTTAACACTTTCTTAGATAATTTAACTTGATAGAGGAATCTAGGGTATTTAGTTGCCCCGTCATTCCATGTTTCTTGTAATAAATTTCGTCATTTCATAACTTGTGAAGATGAACCAATTGGGCTCGAGTTCGAGTTTACACTTTACATTAGAATTTGATTCCCAAACACATTATTTGAGAAGGGCTTGTGGTCTTAGCCTGGATTCGTGCTTATGTGTATGTGCATTTTAAGGTTGTTTCCCAATCGGATTTGGAAAAGAATAGCATTATTCTTTGGTTTAGGCTTCTGTCATTTATTTTGTAGTACAGAAGATTTAACTATTTAAATTAATAATAATTATTATAAGATATTAAAATTAATTTAATGAGTTGAACAATTGAATTTAACTGCAGGAGAGGAAGTACATATTATCATTATTATTTCCTTGTAGCTTTTTCTTCTTAATTTGTATCACCTATTATTCCCTTGAACAATTTTAAATTATAAACTTGCTGATGACTGCTAATTCTTGTTCTTCAGTTCTGACAACTGTGTTTCTGTAAACAAAATCTTCATTAGGTAATGATGACATCTTTTCAGCTGAATGAGTCCACCCCTACTAGCTCAGTTATTCAGGCTCCATTGACAATAAATGTTCCAGTCTTTCGTTCATCTAGAATTGTTAATATGGAAAGTTCACAGCCATCTAGTTCGGGGATGCAAGAGACAAACATTATTTTTCCAGTTACCGTTAAGAGACAAGCACTGCCAAATATATCGTCAACGAGAGCTGTGGAAGCCAGAGGATCAGTTAGTGGCAACACATCCATGAAAAAGAAAAGAGAACCATGGTCTGCGGAAGAGGACTTGCAACTAAGAGCTGCTGTTCGGAGGTGGGGTGAAGGTAATTGGGCAACCATGGCTAAAAGTGATGACTTTCCTATTCAGAGAAGTACCTTACAGCTGTCCAAGGTATTTTACAACCCTAAATTCTTGGACTTGTATGGCTATTATTCGTTATAATATTTGATTTTTTTTTAACTCCGCGTATGCATTTCATTGGTGGTGCATGGTTGACAACATATTAATGCAATGCCAATTTTTATTAAAAGGAGTACTAGTAGTAATATATCTTTTAACACTACTTGTTAATAAAAAAATTTTATTGATAAAAAATTTATTAACAATAAAAAAATCATAAGTGAAATTCATTTAAGAGCGAGAAATTCTCTAATTTTGTATCTTCAACAAATTTTAATTAATAATAAAAATGTATTAAAAAAATATATTAGATAATATTGAGACCAAGAACACTTGTTTGTCCTAGAATATCTAACAATTTATTGTTAGATAATGTTGCTAGGATTTGTCTCACAATTGAAAAATTGTTGTTATATAGTGGTAATCGAAGGGAGTAAAGGACATTCTATTCTAGGTGGATAAATTTAAACCAATAAATAACTAATAAATATAGAATATTAAAATCTATTCCTGGATTGGGCCTGTAAGTTTTGCTTGCATTTATTATTGGAATAGAAGTACTATTGGTCTGGCTTGACCTTTGCCATCTGTAGGCATATTGATCCATTTGACTTGGATTGTGTTGTTGAGAGGGGCAACTTTAGCTTGTTTATATAGCCTACTGAAATTGGATCTGTTGACAACTTATCAATTTTGATAGAGATTATTTGTTAAGTGTCACTCACACGTGCCTCTAAAAGGAATAAAAGAAAATTATTGGTGGCAAAGAGTTTTATTGTGACCATGTCTTCCCCTCCGAATTTTCATGTTTCGTTGGGATGAGAGGAATGATAGGATTGTATACACATGTAATTTATTATGTTTGCCAGGTTGACATGCTGGTGAATCATCCACTTTTTCCCAACCCGAATTTTTTGGGAAAATATTGTCATAGGGATGTCTAATGCGATAACTTGAGTCTTAATAAAATGAGTTTGGATTCAGGGGACAATCCTTGAAGATACTTTTCTTTCCCTAATTATCTTGCGAATTTGATGTAATTTTGTTATTGTATAACATATTTCTTATTTACTTTTCATTCTACACATCGTCATGGATTATTCAAATATTTGCAGAGGTGGAGCACATTGCGAAAGAAAGAGTGACACCAATTGATATACCATCTCGCTCACGATATCTACTACTGAAGAGTTGATCACTCATTTTATATATCCACTTGATAAACAATTCATAATGTTAAATTCTTCTTCAATGAATCCGGTGGGTTTGTCTTCTGTCCTATGCTAATTTTACACACTAGGAAAGTATATATCATACCACCCGGTCTCAACGTTCAACATTGCTACTGTTATCTTTCGTTTAGGTGACTTAATCTCTCTATAAGCAGGTGACAGGTGAAAATGCGTTGTATGAAACATTATAATCCTTAGATTAAAGCAAGTCAACTAGTCAATTCAAATGAAGTAAAAAGAAGCTCTTCAATATTTGAATGAATCAATATGTTGTCTCTTCATTTAAAATAAAACAAATAACTCTTCAGTTTAAATGAGATAACACAACTTATGATGTTCTGAAGATTGTCATTTTTTTTTATCTTTTTATAGTAGACGAGCCCAAAGACCCAAGAAAAGTGAAAACTGACTAAATAACCGAGGTAAACTAATCCCAGCTTCATTAGGCATAAGCACAAGTGCACAAGAAGGACTCAGGAAGGAAGCATAATTAAAGAGCATGTTTGGTTTGGATGTAAGTGTATCTAGAAGCATTTCTAGAAGAAAAAAGTAAAAAGTAAAAAATGAAATGAGCTTCTTCATAAGTTAAAATGAGTTTTTCATTAGTGCATTTGTAAATGTCATCTCATCTTTTAGAGAACCTATATTGGTGAGTTTCTAAAAATAAGTTAATAAAAAAATTATTTTTACTTATATGGAAAAACATATTTCATTTTTTTTTCTTATTTGTTTCTTTTAGAAATACTTCTAAAGAAACCTACCTAAATAGGTCCAAAGTGCAAGGGAATAACAAATATATAGAATTCTCCGTTAACTTCTCTATAAACATGGGAGTTCAATAAAAATGAATACTAGCAACACTTTTTAGTCTCTAATAATTTTTTATGTTAAAATTGTTGAAAACTATAAAAATGAGATGAACAAAAAATTGTATTTTTTTAATAAATTTTAATTAATAATAAAGATTGTGTTCAAAATAGTATATTGTTAATATTCTCGTTGAACAAAAGTCCCATTGTTATCCTTCCACAATAAAATCAGTGAGAAAAATAAAAAATTATGATTTTTAATAAATTTTAATTAATAATAAAGAGTGTGTTGAAAAATAGTATATCTCATTCAACAAAAGCCCCATTGCTATCCTTCCAAAATAACTAAGCAAAATTCAAATAATATTTTCCATTTCAAGTTAAAAGGACCGTCTGAGTTGAAGAGATGTTAAAGCTAATAATCTAAATCTAAAC
Source organism: Glycine tomentella (assembly GCA_007407185.1). Lineage (NCBI taxonomy): Eukaryota > Viridiplantae > Streptophyta > Magnoliopsida > Fabales > Fabaceae > Glycine > Glycine tomentella. The sequence goes on along the minus strand of PYAF01004732.1, from coordinate 1,104,776 downwards.
CCAAGCTAAACAATTTACAATATAAGCTTATTTGCTATCAGCAACCAATCCAACTTAACCATACAAGCTTGATTTGGGTTTCTCAAATTATGAAGCCTAAGCCAGCCTCTGACTTTGGAGAGCACTTTCTCCTACAACATTACTTCCCCAGTAAAATCCCTACAATTCTTCTCAATTTCATAAAAAATGACGGAGACCGAAATGACAAATGTTTGCAGGGAGCAAATAGGAAGGCTCATTATGAAAGCTAGAGATAAAGTAACTCTTCCAGCAATGGAAAGGCTCCTTGTCAATGATAAAAGAGTATTTCTCCCTGGCTGATCTAGTATGCTACAAGGGAACTCCAAGTTATTTGTCATGGAAATGCCCATAGTATTATTGATTGCTTCAGCTATTAAAGCATTGACAATCTTAGAAAAATCAACTTCTGTTTTTTTTATCAAAACTCATTTATACGAGATATGGCTAGAAAACAATTTTATATTTAAAAATGCACGCATATTATAAAATCTTTTTTTTTTTTTTGGAATGTGTATACACACGGACTCATGCATTATAAGAAAGGATTGTATGTCAATCTTGCAAATAGAAGCAGAACTAATCTTGAAACTAAAAACAGCACGATAACTTACACAGGTTGTATATATTGTCACAATCATACTGCTACATAATTTAGAGTTCAATCCAAGTACTTAATAGGGTAGTGGAAGTTGATCTATATTGGGGCTGGTGCTTCATCATTGACACTGTATTGTCTTTGCAATGCTGGATTTACACATGCAAATAGTGAAGGATGATGTTTTTGCTTCTTTAACTTGACTCCAAACAAGAAAGACCTCAAGGGTATTCGAGCACGATTAGTGGAGTGTTTCATCTCGCCATTATTCTTAGGAACACCACTGTTAACACCAATAGCTTCATCTAGCTCATCAAGTGTCTTCTCGACATCAGTTTTCATTCCCTTCACAAGGCTAAGGCCTGCTTGCAGTTCACTTGCAACCTTGCTGTTCTCTTGCTTCATGTTGAGAATCTCACCCTGAAACTTTGCAACTTGGTACTTACTAATTAGCTCTGCAGTGTCAGCGCCGGATTCCGTGTTCCCTGCTCTTGCTATCTCATCTTGGATGTTGCTCAAAGACGCGTACCTTCCTTGCAGTTCATCCTGCAACACTGCATTGTGTTCCACCCACAGCGATAACTCGGTTCTTATCTCTCTCAGGTGTCTGAATATTGGCCTGAGCTGAGATTGAATAGGCTGTTGTTTAGAATGTGAATACCCTTCAGACTTCTTGTTTTTTTCCCTTATTGTTTTCAGCTCAGCTTTTAAGTCCTGAATAGAGTTTTGGAATTTTTGAATCTGATGTACTGAAGTGCTAAACCTCAACCAGAACTCTAGGTTCTCTTCCAGCAAGTTGTCGATGTCTGAGCGAAACTTCTGTTCCAAGTTAGAAAGGTCTTGGCGCTTATCTTGGTGTGCCATGAGCTTCTCTAGTGTCATTCTCACAGATGAGAAGTCATTTTTTCCTGTGCTTTCAGTTTCAACTTGTTCTGCGAAAGGGGATGCGGCTGCATTTGCATCTAAATTTGAAGGCGAATTTTCGGAGTCCAACACATTAGCACCTTGACCTGCTTTTCGAAGCAGTACTTCATGTGGTGTATATTTGTATTCTGTGGTGATGGTGTAGGGACTTTCATCAGGATTTGCATCTGGATTGTCCAGCTTCTGATGTAAAACCTGTATCTCTTTATCCTTTGTGGAAAGAGCATTCTTCATTTCCCTTAGCTGCAGGGGAAATTCTACATTAGTAGGAGTGGAATGTACACTATTTGTAAGGAGAAATTCTAAGGCATTGTTTTGGCAACAGTTTTAAAATAATCAACTTTTATTTCATGACTAATAATCTCATTTAAAATAAATGGAGCTTTTCTTTCTTACTCTAAGATATTAATGCAAGTGGATGTTGGTTTATACTTAAAAATAAAAATAAAAATCATGCTAAAATATTTAATATGTTCTATTCTTGTTTTGAAATTGCATCTTGCTTCTTTATGTATAGTTGTAAAAAATAAGTTATTATGTATAATTATGACAATTTATAAATCTATATCAGATTTGTTAAAATAATTATACAAATTAAGTAAATATTATGGAATGATCAATGATCATTTGCTTACCTGAAGTGTCAACTCAAAAATGCTGTCACGGTTTTTCTTTTCCACATCATTGAGCTTCACCCTGACATCCTTATAGTTCACTAAAACTGATGTGTACTCCTCCAACAGAATCTTTTCTCTGTCGTCTAATCCACTTATAAACATCTGCCTCCAGTTAGGTTGATCTTCCTCACTAATGTCCAGATCCTGTGATTCAGTTTCAAGATTTCTCACTGTATCATATAAATCATCCTTATCCTGTTGTACCAGCTTCTGAATCCTTTCATTCATAAAAGTCCTATCATTCAAATTGGACTTGTTAGTATCAACATTTTCACCATCGTCTTCCTTTATTGTCTTGACATCTGTGTTATCAACAGACAAGTTATCATCATGTTTTTCAGAATTTTTCCCTGATTTATCATCAGAAGCAGTTCTCTTCTTGTGAAGTACCAAGTTCTCCTCCTCCTCATCTGGCTTCATGTTATTCAATTTTCCAGAAAGGTGCTCAAGGTTACAGCTAGCTTCAGTAAAGTGTGTTTGGAGGGTGTTGTCTTGAGTTCTGACACTTAGATTGAGCATCTTAACTCTCCGCAACTCTTCCTCCAATTCCATTAGCTTCTTGTTGGTAACTTCTGAGCCTTCTATGAGCATTTCCCTGTCTTCTTCCAACTTCTTTATATTTGTCTGAAGTCCATCTGTTTCTGATTTTAGTCTCTTTACCATTCCAGTCTGAGATGAAACTGCACTTTCCAAGGTACAAACCTTGTTTACAAGCTCATCAATGCACTCAGCCATTTCAGTCACAGTGAGGGAATTACTTGAATCTTCCTCCAACTTTTGTTTGATCTTCTCTCTCAACATCCCCATGTCATGCTCCTCTTGCTCCATCTCTTCATCTATGCATATTTTATCTGTTCCTACATTCTCAGACTTGTCCACATCATCTTGGTTTTGTTGATTCATATATCTAGAAATGAATTGGTCTCTAAGGGTCTCAAACTTCTCATGAGCTTTCTTAACCCTTTGATACTCCTCTTTAGCATGATTAGATGATTGTGCCTGTATCTCTTTCAACTTGTCCAGGGTCTCTTGGCATGATTTTAGAGCTGTGGTTGCCATCAAAGCTCTAGCATCATTGTCTTCTATCACTGTGCCAACACCAAACTCATCTTGCAAGCTGCAAACTCTTTTCTGTGTTACTGTGATCTGGTCTTCAATTTCCCAGTACTTTTCATAGGAGCGTTCATACAAACTCCTCTCAAACTCTTTCTCGGTTTGGAGCGACAATATTTCCTTCTGAAGCTTGTCAATATCAGCCAAGGCTTCAACCTTGGTCAGACCTGAGCTTGAAATTGTTGGAACATATTTTGCTGAGCTAGAAATCCTCTTAAGTGGACCCTTTGTGGAGAGCAACATGGATTGACTTCTAAAGTCCTTCTTTGGGGTCTTGGGAAATCTAGGAATGGATGGTTTATTAGGTGGTTGATTGTTGGGGTCTGGTGATGATAAATTAGTTTCTGTCTCGCTTTCTTCTTCATCATCTTCTTCAATATGACATGGAACTTGGTCTGGGAAGACACTGGCTATAGTGCGGTTCGCGCTTTGGAGTTCCTTTGATAAATGATCATATCTTTCTGCTAAGGCTCTATATGCTCGAAAGGCTTCTTCCACAAAATCCACCAGCTCTGGCCTCTTCTTGTAATACATTTCTGCCCTCTTAGCAAATGAGTCTCCCTCATCACACAGGATGTTGAGGGTCTCAGCCACCTTCTCCTCCATATCTGTTATCATTTGTGTGCCTCACATTAACAGTGAATTAATTTTATTCGAAAGGTTAATGTTTAATAATGCAGATGAGAACTTCAGTTCTTAGAAACATGGATAAGGGTTATGCAGCCATGAAGCTCATAGAACTAAACCATTATCCTATGTCATTCCTAATGTCATTAGTCTATTTTCCTTTCGTTTATCTATAACCATCAATTAATCCTACTCCGTGTCATGTTATGCATATATCATGAACCACTCAGAAAATGATGCATAAAAAAATGGCAATTACTATAAATTGAAAGAAAAATATCATTTTTATGCATGTGGGTTGCCAGCCATCTTAATCTTAATCCACTAATTTTCAAAACTAGTTTGGGGAATCAAGAGAAAAGAGAATGTTGGTCATTCTAAAATTGCCTGAAATTGATAATTTGATACCTCCTAGGCCTTATGTTGATGAACCTAATGTCCAACAAGATATAGTATATGTTTTGATGTTACTAGTGACATTGGATTAAAAATCAATCCAGATTGATGGTATAAGAACAATTAATTATATATATATATATATATATACACATGAATATTAACAAACGTACCTTGGAGGCTTTGATCCAGCCATTTTGACTGTTTTGTCCTGATGTGGCTGGCCCACCACCATGAATATGCATTGCTTGCTGCCCTTTGCAACATTTGGTCTTAGGTAGCAATCATACACATTCATCCCATGGAAGTAAAACCTTGATGATGAAGATGTGACACAGAGAAATAATGGCCCACAAAATTTCTGATCAGAGAAAAAAGCTTAGGTTTTCATAATAATGGTGATTAATGAAATTATGGGGAAAAGAAAAAACTTAGGTTGGTGAAAATGTCCTCTTAAGGGGTACACATGGAGAGGAGCATACTTCGCCTCATGCATACGTGTAAGGTTTTGGCTCCTTTGTAGAGCTCCAACTTTGGAGGGCTTATTTAGATAAATTTTCTCACTTTTGGTTGGAGTTGGCGTTGGCAACCTAAGAAAAGGAATTTGACAAACTTTGGAGGTACATGTTAATATGAAATAAAAAAATGAGAACTCAACTTTTCAGTTTCTTATGACAAGAACACAAATACTTGTTTGTTTGTTTTTTATGTTGTGATAGGTAAGTTTTGGGGAAGTTTTCAGTTGTTATTGTAACAACAAGCAAATTAGTTCCAACTTTCAAACCAAAATTGGGACAAATAATTCGACATCAATGCTATAGGTTACAACTTACAAGCCGTTTTTTATGCATTAGGAACCCATGTGTCTATATGTTGTTAGACAAATAATAAATTTAAAAAGTAAAAAACAAGAACTTATATTAAAAAGTAAAGACAAGTATTAATTTTCTTATTTCAGGGATTCGTTATAATAAGCATTTTTCATAATTTGATTAGCCACTTCCCTTTAGAAAAAAATGTTTACAATTCATACGACTATAAGATAATTTTCTATATAATTAGTAAACGTTCATATTTTTTTTCCTTGGGAATCGATGTCTGTTAAAAGATTATGCTAGGATAATAAGTTTATATATTCATCTATGTGGGTTGCCACAAGTGGTTAAGATTTTGATATAAATTCCTACTTTTTTCATAGGTGTGGGTTTGATTTCCTAAAGCTTTTTTCATAAGTACACAACTCTTCTTAGGTAGATTCCTAACAAATGACAACTAACAACTAGTTGAGTAACCGTAATTAATTAAAACTTGACATCGTCTTTCCCAATAATATTGGAAATATTTCCCATTCAACCCTCTTTTTATAAAAAAAAAAAAAAAAAATTACATAATACAATTCTTTTGTTTTTTATTTAGTATATAATTTCCTAATAGAGTCAATAGACCAATTTCTGGATAGGATAAGTAATGGACAGGGACAAAATTAGTCATAAACAAAGAGGCAGACCCCCTCCCCCTAAGGAAAAAAAACCTCTTAATATTTACACTCTCTTCGTTTCGGGAGAAAGAGGAGAGAACAAAAAGGATAAATGTGAATGCACTGTTTTTTTAAATAAATCTTCTCTTTTGTTGACAAGGAAAAAAAAGATTGCAATCTGCCCAAATTGGATGCAAGAGGAGAAGAAAAGAAGCTCAAAACTGAAGTAGAATTAATGGGCATAACAGATACGTTTTCAACATTAAAGTAATTAAATAATAAAATTATGATTAAATTAAGTTAACAAAGTGTATTATTCACTTCTTTTCTATTTATTTTTCTTTCATTTTCTTCTTCAAACTAATTATTTTGGGTCCTAACTTTCACTTTTATGCTCCATAAAGAGAAAAATAGGAGAGAAAGAAATACGATAAAAAAAAATAAGAAGAGAGAATAAACAAATTACTTCATCAATCAAATAATGCCAAAGGTTTAATCTTGGCATCCCACCTTTAAACAAGGTGAGTTGCATTTCTTAATATTCTTTTGTCGATAAATTAATTTGTCCACCTACTTAAAGTGAGTTGAAAATGGATAAGAGTGATTTGATTCATTTTGTCACCTTCAGAAATGAAGTCATGGAGAATCAAACTAATGTATTGTATTAAAATTTAAAAACACATTCTGAGATGAATTTTAAGCATTTTATTATAGTGACACTATTTTTGCCATGTCACACTAAAATCACTAAATTGCATATCAGTTTTTAGTGCTACATGATTTTTAAAAAAAAAAATAAAAAAAAATGGTGTCGCACGGATATGTAATGTGGGAGAAGTTTGAGTAACAAATTCATGATATATTAATTATAAAATAAATAAACTTAAATAAAAATAAAAAAGGAATAAAAAATTAAAAGATAAAGTAAAAAAAAAATTAGTTGAAATAATTTGTTGAACATAACCAAAATCATTCTCCAAAATCTAATAAACTTGTGTTTGAAAGGATGTTGTTCAAATAAACTATTTTCTCATGTAAGACTATAAATGACTCGACTCAATAAAAAATTAGTGAACTCTTAATTTAACTTGAGTTTGACATGAACCTTTATTTTAAATTTAAACTCGACTCAACTCAAATTTGTGAATAACTTGATTAAGCTTGTTAACTCAACGTGATTTAAAATTATAATTCTTTTACATACTTTAATTTATTTATTCATTTAGTTTGTACAATAAAATTAATATGAAAGTACGTTAAATAATTATATTTGTTATAATTATATCAATTTAATAATATAAATATAATATTTAATATGTGTTTATATATATATATATATATTTATACTTATGTTACATTCTTTATTTATTTATTTTATACAAAAATATAATATTAAATTAATTAAAAATAAATATAAGAATTTATATATATATATATTGAGTTGGTTCATGAACTAATCAAATTGAGTTATAAATACCTCAAGTTCAATTCATTTATTTAACGAGTTCAAATTTTAAATCAAATTTAATTCATTCAATTTATAAATCAACTTTCATAAGTTAATTATCGAATCGAATCTCGAATTATTTCCGAGTTGGCTTATATCATTGTCAACCCTAATCTCATGCATGATGTATACCTTTTAAAGGTTGATTGTTTTTAGAGATCACTTGTATCTTTCATACGAGACAATTCTGCTCAAGGTGAGTAGGATCATTTTGAGTGGCAAAATTTTTTATCTAAGTATTTAAGTATTTAATGTATTTCATGTCCAAAATTCAAATTCAAGTCCATTAGTTAAGATGTAAAAATCTCATATCAGTTGATCTATGTGTTGTGCAGTGAAGTTAACTACATTTTTTAATTTTGAATTTTTTTATTTAATTTAAATTATTATTTTATATTATGATTTTTTATATTAATTCATATATTATATATTTAATATTTTATACAATTGATATGTCTATATAATTAATGTTTTATACAAGTTCATTTATTTATTTTATAATTAATAAAATATATAAATTAAAAATTTATTTAATTTTATTTATTAATTTTAATTAATAATTTATTTTGGTTTATTTATTTATTAAAAAATATTTTATTTTTATTTTTTGTAGTTACATGAACTAATGACATCCACACTGTTTTTAATATTAATGTGAATTGATATTAATTTATATTCAAAACCACTAAGAAATGGTCTCAATACAAAAAGATATTACAAAATGGTATCAAGGTTGTAAAGTAAAAGTTCAAACAATATGAAAGAAAGTTCTATGATTACTCTTAACACTTTTATTGCTTTGCTACTTGTCCCACTAATGTGAATAATAGTCATGATATTTATTTATACAGTTTTTGAAGCAATAGCCATGATATTTAAGAAACATTTTATTCTTCATTAGCAATAATAATAAATTTTAGGTTTAATTAAAGATATTTTTATATACTTTGAAAAGGTAAAATATGAATACTTTTGTAAAAGTTTTAGTATTATTCTCATCCAAGTACACTTATAAAAATAGATTTAGACTTGAAAGTATTTTTAGTTTAGCCTTTTATTTTTTTTAAAATAAATCTTAATTATTAATTTTTTAGTTTTATTAATGGAAAAAAATTTAAACTCATGATATTTCTCTATCTGTTATCTCCTCTTTCCCCTCTTACCCCGATTACCAAACTAACCAATAAATAACGTTTTATATATATACACACTTTTTAAAAATTACTAAATTAGTCCCATCATCTGCCAACATTATTATAATTATTTTTAACAATTACATAATGGTTATGTCCCTGTTTAGTGTTTACCTTAGAATTAGTGAGGAAAATAAAAATTTATCATTAGATCTCATAAGTTACGTAACAATAGAAAATTATTAAAAATGCGCATATATCACTATAATACTCAATTTCATTCACTAATTGTTTTTTAATTAAATGAAACCTTCTCAATCCTTCTTAAATAAATTCCTTATATTTTTTTAAAAATAGTAAAACGTTTACACAATTGATATCTACTAGTCTTACTATTAAAGCGTGAATCTATAAAAGCAATAGGATGACAAACATAATTCATGGTTTGAATTATCCATCAAATTACCCTTCATTAAAATTAATCCGCACAAATATTCCAAATAAACGCTTGCTTACAAGAATCTCCAATAACCTTGAATCCCCAAAGGGAAATGCTATTATCTTTTAGAGAAACAGAGAAAAGACTAGAGGCTTTTGATTATTAACGGATCTATACAAAACAGTGCTAATTTAACTATACATCCAAGCAAACTCAAAAAAACACACATATATACACATAAGTACACCCATGTTATACAAAATTTATATACAGTTATGTACAAATTTGACTGCATTATCAAGCATTCAAACAATTACCATATTTACATGAACAAATTGCAAGTTCCAAAAGTCAAACTTCAATACAGTTCTCAAATTCAGTCACAATGTTTGGACTCTCGAATCAAAGGAAGAAGAGAGGACAACAGCAGTGGTAGTGGTACATCATTCTCAGTGCCAAAGCATCACAACTGCTTTCATTCTGGGCCCATATCTGCTTCTCATAGATTTGAATTAACCAAGACTCGACGTCAACCAATCATATTCTGACATCACATCAATGCCTTTTTCTTTTTTTTACAATATTTACATTACACAAATGGTTTATTAGCTAAGGACCACAAAAGAAGATTTTTCTCAGGAAGTGCAGGATCACAATGATGAATGGTTGTGCATCAGGTATTTCTAAGAGAAGAGAGCCAGTCTTCCACAAATTTTTTGCTCTCTGCAGACAAGGGGAGAAAAGACATAAATGTTACAACTCTAGCCCCGCCATAAGAAAAAGAAAATCTGAATGAATGTCATATAACCAGCCACAAATATATGCACAAAGTCCAAATTAACATTAACCTCACAAGTCACATGACAACGTATCATATAGATATAAGTCCAAGTACACTCTTAATTGGGTCAAAAACCAGTTCATTTCATTATTGCTAATAGGTTTGTTGTTTCCAGCTAACAGATCATAAGGGTAAAAGCAGAATCATATATCCAACCAAATGGTAAATCTTATTTTAAAGTAAAAAATAATTAATGAATCGCCCCCAAATCATATTTGCCTCTTATGGTGCTTAAACAAAAATGCAGCAAGATTGTTGAATTCTCTGTTTATCTTTATCTTCTTTGATAACAAAATGAAGCAACTTCCTCTCAAAGAGAAAAATAAATTAGATATAACACTAAATGCAAAATGGCCTACTTCAGTCTGTTTAGGTCTAAGCAAAAAATTATATCTGGCTAATCTCTTTTTTTAACTAATGCATTCATGTTGGACTTCAGCAGCTGGTAGAACCCATGCCTAAACGGTGTTTTGACAGAAATCAGTATCACATGCTCAAACCCAACAAAAATTAAAGACAACCAAACCAACATTTTGAATAGCTTTCACATTTTCAACAATTCAACTAACGTTTATTGTTCAAACCCGAATCCATGCATTTTTCAAATGCTAAATTGCTAACTATCCATTATGCAAAACACAAAGAGAAAATCAAGTTTAAAACAGCACAAATGTAAACTACAACATATGTTAATAAAAAAAACTGACCATCTGAATAACTGTCTGGAAAGATCCCAACACCCCTCAGTAAATTGCCTTTTGGATCCTCCACTATTCTGCCATAGTCTCGTCCATAACAGGGAACAATCACAGCAAAACTGTTATCTGTTTCATCATCACTTGGGAAACCAGGTCCATGAGGCTCTAACCAGCCAATTGACCAGTCAGAATCATCAGATTCGGAACCAGAAACACATCCACCATCAGATGGAACCAGAACAACATCATATTCCCTATCCACCTTCCTCTCCCCCCTACTATGCCATTTGCGCTTCACCTTTCTCGATGAGGACCCCACATTCGCCTGAACCAATGGAAACCTCAAAACATCCGATTCCCACAAATTCGAATCGGCCGAAGAATTTATAGAAGGCCCATTTGGGATTCTTGGCTCTTGATGCTTTCCACTCCACAACCACCAAGAGAGGTTGGTAAAAGCGACAGACATTTACACAATTTGTGTCAAGTCCTTGCACCAAAACTCTCTAAGCAAATGAGCACAGCCTCTTCTTGAACAAGTAGCAGCCTCAAGTTAGGGAAAGCCTATAAAGAACTCAGTTAGCACACCATTTGAAAAATCATGTTGACAACAGAAAATTAGGAAATCCAACGTTTTAAAGAAGAACCTCAGCAAAAACAAGCTTATAGAAAAGCACACAAAAAACGAGTTGATGAAGCAATCAAATTCAGAAGATGTTAGGTGCTACTACTTGAATTTCAAGCACTACAAGCTGGAAGAGTCGAATTTTGCAGCTGCGTTATTCACGTGTTTTCGACCTCAAAAACAACGATTTACTAGTCATAAAAAAGGGCAATACAAATTATTAGCAAGCATGAGTCCTAAAATTTGCTACTAGTTATAACAAAGGGCAATAGCCACAATACATTTGTATATACACCAAAAAAACAACCAAAAAATAAACAGTAATCATAAGTACATTGAACAAAGATACCCATTTTCTCAACAACCAGAATCAAGAGGAATAAACCCATCTTTGACACATAATTCCAACACTGACAGATTTAAAACAGCAAAGCATTAAAAAGCAAGAACAAAAAATAGCAAAACCTTAAAATAGCCAACACAGACAAATTTCTAACGCGGGCACCATCAAGGTCACCGAACCCCTTTTTATCAGTAAAAAGTATCAATTATTCACCCCCCAAAAATATATTACACATTTATTCATTTAACATTTAAACGTTTCAATAAACATACAAAAAAACATGTCTTTACTCCAAAATAAGATAAAACAAGGTGAAAAACAAAAACCCAGAAGCCGAAACGACAAAAGTACGAATTTTTGACAAAGATTCAATCATTCAGAGAATCCACAAACCGCTATTTGAGGGAAAAAAGTGAGAGAGAAAAATGAACAGAGAAACGACATTAATCAATCAGTATATACCTTAAAGGGGTTAAAACCTCAGAAAGTAAAGTCTCTATTATTCAAAAAAAAAATTAATCGGAAACGAAGCTTTCATGAGCAATTTTGAGCTTTCAAGGGAAAAAGGGTAGATAGATAGAAATAGAAGGAGAAAAGCCAGAGTCACAATTTCTATACTTTCCAGATACCGTTGGATGACTCAGAGTCAAACGTGGCGCGTTCGGAACCGTTTGATCTATCTGAGCTGTTCCAATAATAATTCACTTGGCATAAACAACACTTGCAAGTTAAAAAGCGCCACGTGGACGATGAAGAGAACAACATAACAACGGAGAGGTTATGATTCAGTGCAGCCGGTTTCAGAAAAGTAACAGACTGTTGAGTACGTGTGGCCAGCAAAGCTAGTTCTGTCATGTTAATCAAATTTTAGGGAAGAAATCACTAAATTATAGTAACAGAATATATTAGTTCCTATAATCGTAACCAAAAATAAAAATACTTCCTAAAATTAATAAAATGGTACTGTCAAAAAACATCAATATAATGGTAAAATGATTTTTAAATTGAGAATTATTAATCAATTCAAAATTCTGTGTATGCATCAAATTCACAATAATTGACATAAATAGTAACAACTTATAACTTTTAATTAAATTGTTCAGATTCTTATTGATAAAAAAAATATTTTCCTTATAAAAATATATTTTGATTAAATCTTATGAGAATATCTTGTTCTAAAAAAAAGTGTATGTTCAAATAATGTAGAATAGTTTCACTTCATCCATTTTTTTAAATTTAGTTTCATTCAATCGTGATCATTAGTCTTAAATTTAAATTCCGAACATGTAATTGTAATAAATATTAAAAAAATTGTCATTGATAATAAAAATACACCTAATATTTATTTTAAAAGTTAGAGTTTAATAATCATACACTTATAATATAAATTAATTTTGACA
>PYAF01004732.1:1043028-1087685 GCA_007407185.1 Glycine tomentella | reverse complement strand
GTTATTATTTAATTAATATTAAAGTTTTGTTTTAATATTCTATACTTATTTTTAATATTGACTTTTATTATAAGTTGTCAAGTTAAAATTCTAATTTGAATTACAAAACAGCATCAACAAACTTATGATATTATATCTAAATTTTATCTTATATACAAATATAATTAGCATCAACATATATGTTAGATAATTCATAAAGGAAGTGTAAAGATAAATATCACAAGAAAGGGGATTGAATTATGATTTAAATTTTTTTAAAGCTTTTTAAAAACAAAACAAAATTTTTTCATCTGATAAAACTTTGTAAATAACATATAACAGATCGATCTTCAAAAACACTATCAGACAATGAAATTTTTTTTTCTCATAACACAATATATCTTTCAAAAACTAAAAGAAAATTCACACCATTGGTCAGATAAAGCTAAAAGAAAGCAAATAAATATCAGACATAGAAATTTATATTGGTTCGTCTCTACCACCTACATCCAATTCTTGGCAAACCACCAAGTTTCATTAACTTATCACAAGTTACAAGTATTTTTTACTACCACTTTTGCCTCTATAAATCAAGTTTTACCCTAAGTTTGATGACAATCCAATATTCTTTATCCTATCAAGTTACTACTAGCTCTTAAAAAATCAAAGGAGATTTGTTGTTTGAGTTGCTCAGTGACTAAATTTATTAACGTCACAAACGAATATACAATAAGTACTTAGTCTTTTCTTTCAATATGATCAAAGTGTTTTGAGAGCTTTTGATCTTTACAGGCAATATACAAAAAGTTTTTTACATAAACAATGAAAGAATATATTTGTGCCAAAGGTTTGTGTCTTCTTCTTCAAAGCTTATGGTATTTATAATCTTCATCTTCAAGTATTCATTGTCTCACAATGATTGGATTCTTCACTTGATCTTCATTTGATGATAATGGTAGTTGGGGAATTTAATACTTACATTAAATGCATGTTTCTTCTTAGAGTCCACCCTTATTGGCTTTCGTGTTTCACACTTTATCAGAAAGTCATTCCTCATTTGTTAAAGCACGTGTGTGGGAAATTCATTCCGAATGGAACTAAATATAAGCTCTTTTTTCCATTTAGTTTAGAGAGAGTAGCTTTTCACGGTCTGGGTGTCTTCGGTGCTATTCCTTTCCTCTAATGACTAAATTTAAAACCTACCGAAATGGATCTTTATTCACAGGAAACTTTGGAGAGGATCGACTAGTCCATTTATCATCCCACCACATTGAAGACATAGATCCTGGGAAAATATTTTCTGTAAAATGGATCTCAGACATAAAGTATTAAATGAAGATCTTGAATGTCACTCTTAAATATTATGGCCTAACCTTGCTAACGTTTAAACATTCAGATGCAAACTCATATAACATAATATGATAACACATCAAACATAGCTTTAACATTTGTATTTTTTTGTATCTAATCAAAATTATCATGAGTCATAATTTGTCTTAAGATATAAATGTTTTTTTCACTTAATAGAAGGTTTTGGTATGCTATCTCTCTCCCAATGTAAAATAATTTACCAATTTAATATTTGTACAATTTAGTCTTGAAAAGTCTAAAGTTGCTCATTCTTTTTAGCTCATTTGTTAACGTTTATTAACAGAGGAATTGAAAAAAATACACTCAAAGATTTAAAAGCTAGTAATTTTAATATTTTAAAGACTAAATTGTACAAAGACATATATTTAAGAACCAAAGGTAAATTAACTTGTCACTTTAAGAGACTAATTGTGTGTTAACTCTGTTATTTTATTGTGAGTTTGGGTCCATGAATCTGGATAAATGTCTTTCAGATTAGGCTTGTGGTTGAACAGATAAGAAAATTTGATAAGTAATGTGACTTTATTTTTTTGGTAAAATTCATGTGATTAGGATTTAAATTATGAAATAGATGATATCAAATTATGTTTATTATTGATATATTTGTAATATTATACTCCTTCTGCCTCATAATAAGTGTCATTTTAATTTTTTTATACAGACTAAGAAAAAAATAGTAAATAAAGCAAACAGTGTGATAATTATACAAAATTATTATCATGAATTTATTTATAATTTTTATTGCTCATCAATAATATTATTTGAAGTATATATTTAAAAATAATTAATATTGTATCGAAAAAAAAAAAGTACATATTTTGACACTTGTTTTTGCACGATATTTATTACGGATGGGAGGAAGTATTTGTTTGTGTACATCTAATTTGGTCTTTTGTGTGAAAGTGACAATCGTATTGTTTGTAGGGACAACATGGGAGCACAATGTATATCAACCACTTGAAAAAAGAAAACCTTCCATCTCAGCTGCTGCATAGGATATTGGGTAAATTGAGGATGGTGCAAGTGTGCTAAGCTACTCATAATGGGTAAATTGAAAAGGACGCAAGTGTATTAAGTTAATTACTATCTTTGAGTTACAACTTTTTCAAAAAGGTGCTCTTTGCCAAGCCACCATCAACTCCAACATCTTAATAGCTATCCCCACACCTTTGACCCGCAGAACATAACTTACCATATTAGAATCTCTGCCTCACCACCACGGATTAGTGTCCTTCGCACTTCCATCCTTCAATATCCAACCATTGCGTCACAAAACCGTACCCTACCTTGCAAGGATACATTTTTTTTCCAGGAATTATAAAGTTGACTTAATGATTAAAGTAAAAAAAAAAGTCATAAATTCAAATTTCTTAGCAAATTAACATTGAATATTTACTGATAAAAAAAAGAATACACCCTTCTCTTTTTAGTCATGAGTCAAGGGAGAAACGGGTTTCTCTAGTTTTGTTTTTGTGGATTACTTTTTAGATTTTGGACGAAGAGACAGTAAGAGTTTTTGCTTTTTTGATTATTATAATTTAATATAATTATAATATTTTAACGTGTTGTTAACTTGTTATCGTTTTATTTAATGTGTCTGACACATCACTTTTGTGTCCACATCCACAAAAGATTTACTCTCAAATGTGATCTACTGATCTTAACTTGAATGATTTCTATCAAATAACATGCCCAATAACTTTTAGGAAGGCGTGATTTATCAATCAACCAGTGAAATCAATCCTTAATGTATTAAGGAATATTAGTAACACATTTTTTTGACATTCTTTTGAAAATATTGATAGATAAAATTTATGCGGATCTTGTTAAATAACCTGGTCCAACTACTTTAAAAAAAATGTCCAACTACATATTTAGAAAGAAAATTTAAGATGACAGTCACAGACACAATGATTTTAGATTTCTTTTAGGAATAAAAACCTAAGAATTTTTTTATAAGAATAAAAAGAAAATGCACTCATTTTATAATAACTAAAAACATATTTAAGATTATAATTATTAATATTTCCTGAGTTCTTTTTATAAATTATATGCAACACCATACATATCATAGAAATTAAACTCACTCGACTCATGCAAATGATAAAGATTAATGAGGGAAACAATTTTTCCCACTGAACAACTCAACATGCCGATCATAGATACAAAGTATGCCGAGATCAAGTGATTAACACCAGCACAGAATCCTTTGGATAAACCATATCTTACAAGCAAAAAAGGAAGCCAAATAATTTATCTGTCTACTGAAGACAAACCAAAGATTAATGATTGATAATTTGATACACACCTCTAGACACCCGATATTCCACGTGCCTCTTCTTTCTTCAACAGATACACCATAAGAATATGGTAACGGCATGCGTCTTTAATCATGGTCTTTGCTTTTAAGAGGGTAAGTAAGAAATGGACGCGAGATTAACGTCCATTGTTCTCTTTCTCAAGTGTTCTTTTTTGTTTCGCCGGAGTTCTAGCTTCTATGACTTCAGACTCCTTATTGACAGGTTCATCTGGCTTACTAGCATTCATGTCCCCCAGTGGAAGGCCACCACCATATGGTGACTTTCGCATAGCTCGTGGTAATTTCATCCAACGATCTGTCTCAGTTACACTTTTCTCAACCTTTGGAGCAAGCGGCGCATTTTCAGGTCTAGATAATTGAATTTTCTGTGGTATGTTCATAGATACATTCGCTTCACTGATGCTATTATTTTCTTTCTTGGGAACTTCAGAATTATCTGACTGCGAGAAAGGTGGAGTATCTGGAACAACAACATTTGTGGTGAGCACTGGGACTGGAACTGTGGACTTATTTCTCTTCTTCGCCCATTTCCTTCTTTGATTAGCATTCTGAGCATTTGATTTAGCCTGTGAAAACAAACAGATTATCTTAGTCCCAGCAAAAGCACAAGACACTAAAACGCAACCCTGGAGTAAGTAATCTCAACTGCATCCAGTTCACGTGTAATGATACAAATAAATCAATGATTTAAGTACATGAATTTTCCTAAATTTTCCCTATGCAGAGACAGAGAGAGGTTTGATTAGATCATTTATTTAGGGACTTCACTTTTCAAAGCATGACAAACAGATCATCTTAGTCCCAGCAAAAGCACAAGACACTAAAACACAACACTGGAGTAAGTAATCTCAACTGCATCCAGTTCACATGTAATGATAAAAATAAATCAATGATTTAAGTACATGAATTTTCCTAAATTTTCCCTATGCAGAGACAGAGAGGTTTGATTAGATCATTTATTTAGGGACCTCACTTTTCAAAGCATGACAAACAGATCATCTTAGTCCCAGCAGAAGCACAAGACACTAAAACACAACACTGGAGTAAGTAATCTCAACTGCATCCAGTTCACATGTAATGATAAAAATAAATCAATGATTTAAGTACATGAATTTTCCTAAATTTTCCCTATGCAGGGACAGAGAGAGGTTTGATTAGAACATTTATTTAGGGACTTCACTATTCAAAGCATGACTGACACGCACCAGTGTATTTCCAATATCTGAAAGAGGTTTTCTTGGCCCATGATCACTGTGCACCTCAGCAGGCCCCTCAACCAGTGCACCCTGAAGCAACTCAGCACCTTGAGCAACAAGAAGGCGATCTTTGTCTGTTTCGTCAATACTGGAATCATTACCAGTCCCTTCAACTTGTGCCTCATTTGAGACTGATGATCTGTTGGCACACTTGGATGCTAGGCAACCACAAGAACTCCCACAAATGCCACCTAGAGTTCTGCATTTGCATTTATTTGTCTTGCACGAAGAAGATTTACTACAAGAGCAGCAGATATCTGATGCAGTTTCCCCAGAAGCACCTCCAACTCCTTCTGTTGAATTATCTTTTACATCTTCTGAACTGATATTTGACTGATTGTTTTCCATGCTTACATGTCTGCTTCTAGATTTTCTTTTCCTAACGTGTATTTTTTCTGATGCTATCCATTCGTCGTCAGTTGCATCTGCAACATAATCATCTGTTTCTGTGTCTGATACTGATAAATCCATATCCTCCAGTAAAATTGTAGATCGCCGATTTTCCTAAATGAAAACCAAATGATCATTAACTAGAGTACCAAAAATAAGAGTGATTTGTCATGAGATAATAATCATTTGTAGGCTTATTAGGTGATGTAGTGATATGCAAGAGACCTACCATCTTGCGCAAGTCATACTTATGTCCTCCATTTATGTCAGGATACACCGAATCCCCCACAGATTCTGAATATCTCTTTGCACTCTGCCATAAGTTTAAATAATATGGTTAAAAACAGAGAAAGAAAAGAAGTTACCAATTAATTGGAGAATCAACGTTGCAAAAACAAGGAACAATATTTTTTCAATTTTATAAAGTGCAAATTAAAATTGGAAAGGAGAAAATTTCTAAGTTTCATTATATCAGTAAATTCTAAGTTATACGCAAAATTTATTTCTCAAGCTTAATCTGGATTAAGTGGAGCTCTCGACCAAACATACTAACCAGCAATTTCAATTGATGAATAAGTTCAGACTTCTGCATTTCCAACTGTCGAAGTGAACAGCTCAACCTTACTACTTTTTCTTTTAGATCTCTTATTTCCATGTCCTTCTCTCTGCAGGTAACTTCTTTATCTCGTAATGAACACCTGAAATATAGAAAGGCATACACAAAGATTCATTCATATCATCACAACATGGACCATAAATTTTGTTTGCAGATAAGCTACTACCTGGAGGAAGATGCCAGATTGAACAAATGATTCATCAAATTCTTGGCTTCAGGAAGGGAACGGACTTGGTTCCAACGTCCCTTGCCACTGAAAACCCGCTCCCTCTCTTCTGCCTCTGACAAATGAGATGCCATTGACAGCAATGTTGTAGAAGAAGTAGCAATCATTTTTTCAAGGGCAAATATCCTTGAATTTCTTGCACCCGGAGACATTGATGCGAGGCCATAACTAGATTAGTAATCAGGCAAGCAGATGTTGTCAATTAAAGATTTCCAAATACAAGATTGTACAATAAATAAAATGGCTGAGGTAACTCGAAGGCTATTTCACCTTGAATTGTTAAGCTTCATCATATCTGCTTCTTCCTTTAATCTTGCAATCTCATTGGCCATTTTAGCCCTCCTGTAAAGAATAGTTTGAGGAAAACTCTAATATAAGAATGACATCTACTATAAGAATGACATCTACTTGTGAAAATTATCAAGACATTTAAGCCATGATAATCAGTAAACTGGTTCCAGTTTTCACATCTTTTTGAATTTGAATCATATAGAGAAAACATAGGTGAGCAAACTTTGCATACAAAATGAAATAAATATAAATATATAAAATTGACTTCATCCAACAGTATCTCTCTAATCCATACTTCAATTTAGAGATGAAACTAACATAGAAGGCAGCTGCCTTTCAGAGGTCCAAGCCTTCATATTATTCAAACTAATGCTCATAGATTTTTTTATTAGTAAAACAACCTACTCAAACTAAAGTTTTCAGATGAAGAATCTAAATGTAAAAAGAGGAACATACTCTTCCATTTGACGCTCATGTGCTGAACGTACTTCATGCACTCGGACAGTGACCTCAAGTTCATGCTCAATTGCCTGCATCAAAGCCTTCAAAATAGAAACACGTGTCAAGTAGAAGCTATTAAAACACAAAGACATCCTCTGCAAAATAGCATGATGGAATTATGATATATTACAAAGGGTAGAATATTTAGTAACATCGAGCATTAATCATTGCTAAGGAAACAATATAGTCCTTGTGATTCACAAGCATAGAAACAGAAGTACCTGAATTCCTGGACCATTCCCACCTGCAGCACCAGTGTATAAAGAAAGAATTGCCAGTTACTGATTAATAGGTTCACAAAATAGGGAAAGATGCATGGCACAGTAAATCTCTTAACCCGTACTTTCACGTGAAGTTTTTCTAGATTCCAAAAGCTCTTTCAGCCTTTTTGTAGCCAAGGTAGCTTCTTCTGTCTTCCTTTGCAATACCTGTAATGAAATCATAAATAATGGGAAAAACCAGTACCAAATAAGACCCCAAAAGCAACTTATTTTAACAGCTTATGCATCTCATAACCTGTACTTACCATCTTTTGCCTCTGATTCAACGCTAACAGCTTATGCATCTCATATTCATTCCTCCTTCCTTCTTTTTTAAGCTGAAAATTACACAAGATAAGTATTAGAAGATTCACTAGTAACTGATCAATTTGTTCATGTTAGACACTACAGGTCATTCCTTATATGCAAGACGTCAGCAAATAACCAAAGTGTACCTAACAAAATATAAACAGAGACAATATTATGAAACCATTATCGAATGGAAAAAAGAATGCCAAAGAATGATTTCCCTCCATACAATTACAGAAGAATGGAGTAATAAAATTAAAGGGATATTTAGTAAAGAGTTAAAGAAAATTATGCAATGCTGAATTTACCTGGAGAACTTCTTTCTCGCGTGAAGCTTTCCATAACCTGAATTGTTCTGATTCCTGTTTAATTTTATGTTGCAATTGAACCTGAAGAAGAAAAATTGTCAGTCATGACTCTAAAGGGAAAGAGAAACAAAACGCAGCTTTCTGCTTCAAACTGAGTATAAGAAGTTCCATTAGTAGGATCATTTCACCTTATGAGATTTAATTCTCTGGATCTCATCCTGTAGTCGTTTTGCAGCCTCATCACTTTTATGTTTTTGTCTCAACAGTTGAGCCTGAGATTCTTGTTTCTTCTTCAGCACAGAGACCTGGAAAGCAAATTAATCAGTTTAGAACATTGAGTGACCATTATTGAGAGTTAAGACATTCCAGATAATAAGTGCACCTGTGCTTCAAGAGCATTTAACTTTTGAAGATATTCTTCCTTTAACTTTTGAGCACCGTCATCAGAAGTGGATGAAATATTTGCAAGATTGTACTTAAGTTCCTCAATTTCTTTCTACAAAGAATAGGAACATAGTTATAGAGGGAACAATTTAAATGCAATATAATTCAAGATAACACAAGATCAAATACCTGCAAAAATTTCTTCTCTTGTTCTAACTCAAGAACTTTCTTTTCATAATGATGCTTAAGAACTGAAGTATCCGCATTATTAAACATCTTCATTTCAGCCTTCAACAACCAAAAAAAAGAATAAAAAACAATAGACAGTAAAACATGCTTGAAAATCAATACTAAACATGGAATAAAATGCATATCCATCCAATATCTTGCATTCACGAGTTTGAAGCTATTACCTCCTTTTGTTCAAGTTTCTTATCCAATTCTTTGAGCTCCCTATCCAACTTTTCTTGAAGAGAAGAGTGTTCTATCTCCTTTGCATGATCTTCCATGTCATCTGCAAACAAGGTTGTGCAATGTTAAAAAAGTTTCTATTGATATTCAGGAAAAAATACCAATTTAAAGTGATAGCAAAAACGCAAATTAAAAAATGGGTATTAAGAAGCCTAAATGCTGCTGCTAAGTCTAGCTTTGAGAAATCAACTCATCGTCTCATAAATTTGATGCACTTGTCTCAACCATAACAAGTTTGTCAAGAATAATATTGTTAACATCAGCCACAAGGTTATCAATCAAAGGAAAGATACACTGTACAACAATACATAATACATAAAAACTACTTCCAAAATTCTACCTGTTATGTCCACTGATTTGGCATCACAATCAGAAGAGTATTCATTACCACTTGCAAATAACACATTTTTTGACCGAAATCCACTATCATCTGAATCAACCCAGTCAACATGTCTAGATTTTGCATTCAGATTTTTCAAACGCTGCAATTCACCTTCCAGATCTTGGATCTTCGACACATAAGATTTCACGAGGTCATAATCCTAGAAACAAGTTCAGACCATGGGTCAGTGGTGGATTGCTTCATCAGAAAATTGTAATTATCCATTAACAATGACTTGATGAGTTCAAACCTGATTTGAATTTGAGTCAATTTCATCCCAAGATTTACCATTTCGAATTGATTCAATTTTCATGATCAGTTGATCCTTTTCAACCTAAATTCAACACCTTGAGTGAGACAATGGCAAATATTGGAAGCAACTAACATTTATTTTTTGGTAAAACACCCAATGTTCTATTAGAATTGAGAACATAAAGGATTGGAGAAAGACCTGAGCATCACAAGCACGTTGTGCGAAACTCTCACAAGTTACTCGGCGTTCTTGAAGCTCCCGCTGTAGCTCTTCATTGCTTGCTTCAAGTAAGGATATTTTGTTTTTAAGAATCTAAGGGGGGGAAAAGGACATTAGAAACCTATACCCAGTAAATGAGGGATCAACTTCAGAAACTTACGAAAATAATGACGTACCTGAAGTTCCTCAAATGTCCCACCAGCATCACCTCTGTATAATAGAAGCTCAGACTGCAATTGCTCAATCTGACTTCGCATTCTCTGCATCTGAGCTCCCACTGGATCACGATTGATCTTAAAAGAACAAAATTTAAAACCATCAAATGCCAAAAACATGAACAATTGTCACTCACAATTTAAGAAAAAAATCGACAAAGCAAGACGAAACAAAACAAAACATTGAGAACACTAATATAAAGCACTTACAACTGCCTTGTTCTGAATGTTGCGGGCACGGTTAGCATACTTCAGAGTGTTCAATGTCTCTTCAGCATTGGTGTCAGCGGGACTAACACATGCTGCAGCATTACAAACAGATTAGATGTGATACATGCGATATTAAAAAGTGTAACTTTTTAAAATCCACCTAGCAAGTTCAGTACCTATCATAACGGTTTTGCTGTTTCCTCCAAGGGAATCCTACATATTCATTAACCAATTCCATGTCAAGATAAAATAATATGAATCCATGATGTAGATATTTCAATAGTAAACAGAACAATTAAAACTATTATCACATTTTCAGTGATAATGAATTTTGAAATCAAGTTTCAATATAGGAGTTGCAATATAAATCCCACAAGACACTCAGTTCAGAATCTCTGATGGTATTTCAAACAAACAATAATAGCCACACTTCCTTTCTGAACAATACTTTTAAAATAATGAGTCAAAGAAGCCATCAGATATGGAGTGAGATACAGAAAGAAGCATACATATTTTATGCAGAGGTGTTAAAGATAAGTATAAGTATACTAGATGTAATGTTTTAACAAATACTGTGCAAACCTGTAGTAGCCTTGTTAATTTGCTATCGCGATATGGCACATGGCCACCTTCTTTTCGCTTTCTTTCATCTCCCAGTGCACTTATAACATTCCCAAGAGCTAATAAACCCTTATTGATATGAATGCCTTGACAATGGAAAAACAAATAGATCAATTAATAACTTAAAAATTTATATTCATAAAACTCAGCAAGCAGAACGGCAATGTAAGATTTTCAAAATGCTATTGTGATCGTGAAAATATTATATGTAATATATTAAAGAACATTGTTTTGTATTTATTCTATTCCTTTTCTTATCAATATGTCCTATCACAAACAACAGGAATACCTTCTTTTAAACGCATGCCATCTGCACCGGTTCTTTTTGCACGCTCAGAACCAGCAAGGTCTACCAAATGTAGTTTTGCACACAAGACATCATCACCATTCTTTTGCTCCATAGTGATTGTGAATATAGCATGTGACCGACTAGGCAAAGCACACAAACCACACAGTCATCACACTTTCCAGTTCAGTAGGGGGAAAGATACATCATGTGTAAAGTTTAATTTTAATATGCATTATAATATATTAGGGTCAAGTGGTCAACATTATCAAATCAAACAATAAAAAATTACTCATAAAAAAAATGACACTACAGACTTGATTATAGCAATTAACCTTGATTGACTGTTCATGTTTGTACTCCCTGTGGCACGTGA
The DNA here is from genome assembly GCA_007407185.1 of Glycine tomentella. Lineage (NCBI taxonomy): Eukaryota > Viridiplantae > Streptophyta > Magnoliopsida > Fabales > Fabaceae > Glycine > Glycine tomentella. The sequence continues at coordinate 1,076,441 of PYAF01004732.1, read as the reverse complement.
CAGTGAACCTCGAGAAAGATAAGATGACATTTCTTCTTTAGTCTTAACTTCAGCCTCAGTCACACCAGCCAGTGTTATTCCTCCATTCACTGTTTCTCTAATCTGTATGGGAACTCTGCTGGGCGCTGCAGGCTTCGCAATAGAAGCCACATCTCCTCTGGCAGAATTGGGATCGAGCAAATCGAATACCTCTTCCTTGAATATCTGTCATCATAATATAACAGTTCAATAATTCACCAAAAAAAAATATATATATATATATATATATATAGCAGTTCAAACTTCCATGTTTCAAAAGCTCAATTTCAATTATAGAGAGAATTCATCAAACACTATTGTTTACCTCGATAAAAGATACCCTAATCAAAAACTCTGAGGATTCCTTCATAGTCTGAACCCTCTTGAATATTGTCTCCATCACCTTAGGTATAATTCCACCGGCATTGTCCTCTCCCGTGTAATTGGTGCCCATGGTGTATGTCTTCCCAGATCCAGTCTGCGAACAAAAACCCAGTTAATGCAGACAAAATACAACAAAACAAAGTTTCCAAAATACTAGTATATTTTGTCTAATCATTAAAGTCTAAACCACATGCGAAAACTATACCTGTCCATAAGCAAGAACAGTTGCATTATAGCCATGGAAAAGTGCATCTACGAGTGGAGCTACACAATCATCATATATTGCAGACGACGGAGATCCCGAGCTATAAACATAGTCATAAGTGAAAGCATGCGACCCAATTTGCACCTACACAGCATCCAACAACAACAATTATAAATCAATATCACATATTCAATACAAATTTCAACATGCAGAAAATCAAAAAGAGCATAAATCAGATCAAATGCAACACGAACAGAGCATAGATTCAAACAGAAAACACACCTGAGGTTCACCGGGAACAACGGAGATGCAATCAGTGCATCCAAGCATAAGCTCCGACGTAATCAGAGGCCGAACGTTGACGGCAACTCGAACACACTGCGCCGAATCGGAATTTTCCATCTCCAACCAATCCGAATCAGCCTCGAGGCTGGAAACCCTAAAGTCCAATCAAAACGCAGAAATTAAATGAAATGACGTCGTTTAGAGTTGCATCGCGCTCGAAACTCACTGTTTTTTTTTAAAAAAAAATCTCGCATAACAGCGAATGATTGAGAGAAAGAAAAAAAAAAAAAAAAAAAAAAAAAAAGCGTCGAGCGTTGAAGCTGGTGAAGTTTCGAAATGGAATTTGGAGTGTGAACTTGCTTACCTACTGCGAGAAAGAGGAACGAAGGGAGGGAACGACGGAGTGAGAAAGAGAAGAGTGTGAGAGGAAAATACGAAGAACGAAGGGTTCTAAGTTTTGAACAGAGAAGAGAGGGTAGTGGGCAGCGATTTTGAATGTGGATGTGTTGGGTTAGATTAAAGGGGATTTGAGAAAACGGCGCTCAGGTCCGAAATTCAAATGGGAAATTTGGTCACGCGCGTGTCACGTGTCACGACGAATGTCAAAGAAAAACTCTAACGGTCACAATAGGGAAACCCCACCCAAAATTGGATAATTATTTAAAGCATACTCCATTAATGCCTTTTGCTCAAATGTGCTCTCAACCCACAGCTTGTATAAATCTTTAGTTTAAGGATCAATTTTTTTTTTTTTTTGTAATGCTAACGAATTTCTTTTATGTAATGCTGACCATCATTAATGTCTTTGGTCAGAGTACATTGTTCTTTTTCCACCACAATGAATAAAAAAAATTATTGGTTTTATTTATTTAAATTATTTCAAGGAAAATATTAAGAGATTAAAAGAGAAAAATATTTTATTAAAAGGCGGAAAACATGTGCTCACCTATATATGGGTGTGTTTGGTTGAGAGGAAAAAAAGAAAAATACTAGATAAGAAATTGTGTGACCCTTATGTGAATCTAATATTTTCTATTTATACTTTAATTTAAAATTATAATTTTTATTTTTTCTATTTTTATCTTCTAAATTAAACAAATATTCTCCCACATGATTCTAATATAAATTTATATTTTTTAATTTCTTAATTAGTGTCCAACAAGACCTTTAATTAGTTTTTAACATGATAACGAAATAACGGTTTGTTTCAAATTTGTTCCTCTTTTTAATAATTAGGTTCATGTTCATGTCTCTTCTTCTATATTTTCAATACTCTCTATTTTGCTTAAAATTTAAATTATATTTGTTTGGTCTAATGTAAATCTTTCACTTGAATATTTATTTTTCTCTTATTGGCATTGAAATTTGTTATCATCCTTTTACTTCCTTTCTATTTCAGATTGGTTCTTCATCCTTAGTCTTTCTATTTTCAACACCTTGCATGGTTTATTCATATGCAAAATGTTTCAACTAATTTCTTTGTATATTTTTTCCTTTTTCTTTGTCTTTTTATGTGTTTTCCAAGCACTTTATTTTGGCTTATTTGATTTGTTATATTGATCATTTCAATAATAGGCATGTGTAACAATTTGCATAGTGGGAGTGTAGGAGTGTGTGGTTAATATTTTTTCTCTCTTATTTTTTTTTTTTTGTATTGTCTCACATTAGTTTGGGCTAATATCAACCTTTCAATTGAATATTTACTTTTTCTCTTAGGCACTGAAATTTGTGATCCTCTTTTCACTTTTTTTCTATTTCAAATTGGTTTTTCATCCTTCAACTTTCTCTTTTCAACACTTTGCATAGTTTATTCAGGTGCAAAATGTTTCAACTAATTTATTTTTTTCTTTGTCTTTTTATGCATTTTCCATGCACTTTATTTTGGCTTATTTGATTTGACCAATTCAATAATAGGCATGAGTGATAATTTTAATATTGAGAGCATGTGGTTAATTTCTTTTCTTTCTCTCTCTCATTTTTGTTATTTTTGTATTATCCCATATTATGTGCATGATTTATTTGAATTTTGATTTACATGTATATTGCTTCCACATGAAGCATTTAAATCAAATTGGGCAAAAGATATTGAGAGGCTTTTGGGGATATGAAGTTCAACAAAACATCTTTTGACAAGTAACAAAAAAAAAGGTGAACCAGCAAAGTTTAACTACAAAATCCATTTCTTGCTTTCACTTGCTTTTATATGTTTTTTTCTTTCTTCATCTTAGGAACTTTTTTATTCTTCTTTGCAATATCACTTACAATTTAGGTATATATAGTAATAAATGTATTTTAGTTTTATTACTAAATCATAAGAATCAAATATAATTTTCACTTTGGAATCCATTAATTAAGTCTCATTAAAAACATGATATATATGTCTATAAATAAATTTTAAATTATTTTAAAATATAAAATTCTAAAATTAAATATCAATGCATAAAAGAAAACTTAAATTTACAAAGTGAAGCAAAATATTCATTATTGTACATAAGGATTAACATAGTAATTAAGGAATGAATAATGATTTGGATAAAAATATATATTTTATAAATTAATTTTACGTACAATTTTAATAAATTATTTATATTATATTATTACAATAATAAATTAAAGAATAGATACATTAATTTATATGTCATTTTTGTGTAAGTTCAACTCAACTTGATAAGAAATGGTTCAATTCAAAGCTCGACTCGAGTTCGATATGAACCTTTATTTTCAGTTTGATTAAATCCCCGAACAACTGATTCAAATCTTTAGTTCGACTCGATTTAAAATTATAACTATTTACATATTTTATGCAAGAATAAAATAACATGGAATTAATCAAAAAATTCATTATATTAGTTTAATAATATTAAATATATTACTATATATGTGTATGTTAAATTTATAACATTGTACATGCTTTTATTATTTATTTCATAAAAAAATATTAAATTAACTAAAATAATTATAAAAATTCAATAATATAAAATATTTAAAATAGATAAATTTGTATATCAACTAATCAATCAAATCAAGTTATATGTAACTTAAGTTTAACTCGTTTATAATGAATTTAACTTTAAGCACAAGTTTAACTTATTTAATTCATGATCCAAGTTTAACTATCCATTGTGGAGTTAAGTTTTGAATTATATGTGTTCTAGTTGGTATGTGTATTATTGTGTCATCGGAACAATCTGACTTAAGCTCATTTAATTGGCCTGACAGGTTAAACGGGTTAGGCAAAAAAAAACTATTCTATTTAGGTCATGTTTTTCATAGTCCAATTTGACTTATTTTATTGGCCCATACTTTTTAACTTGTCTTCTCGTGCATAGAGGACGATTAAATTAACATTTATGAGCATTGAGTATATCTCGTTTAATGATGGTTATTGAAAAGATATGAGGAATGAGAGAATAAAGGTGTATGATTAATTAAAGTTGAAGGTCTAACACACTTGGTATATAATTGATCAATTCTTTAAGCATACAGACAAGTGTGTTCGATTTCTTGATCCTGTGTATGAAAAAAAAATTGTTGTAAGAGACAAAACTCACTTCAATGATATTTACATCTCAAAAATAATAATTTCATGACTTTACAATAAGGATACCTAGCGTTCATTAAAAAAAAAAAGTTGAGAAGTTAAAGACATTTGTCTTTTTCTTATATTACTAACATGCATACGCACATATGTGAAGAGAAATGATTTTTTACCACCCTATTTTTTTAAATATCTAATTAATTCTTATTATTTGTTTTAATTTCATTCATTATTTTGTCTCTCTTATTTATCAAACTACAGCTAATACTTTGGAATTAGGATGCACAAATGTCATTTCTATTCCCATGAATTCCTACAATATAGAATGACAGTAATCTCTCCCAACAAAGCCTCACCCTCTCGAAGTCCTCGTCCACGTTTGTTTTTAAAGGGCCTCCCTCGCCCACGTGAATAAAATAATCTGTTCAAAACACCTATGCCTACGCATCTTAATAGATGTAATATCAATAGTTAGTGAGTTTGTTAGTTTTCTTTTCCTTTATTTTTTGCTTTATATGAGCATCTCCCCTTGTATTCTGTAGATAGTTTTACACTTCAATAATATTTTTCTCTTTACATTTCTTTCTTTGTTTGTTCTCTCTCTCAAACACACTGTGTGTGTTCTTCATCCTCTGGGCCTGATACCTCACATGGTATCAGAGCTTTGTAAAGATCCATGGAGTCTCAATCTACAGCAACCAATGGAAATGCAACATCAGCAATCAATGAAAATGCAAAATCAGCAAAGCACATTATGAGAATTTTTTCCATCATAAATGCAGATAAACTTGATGAAGATTGCTTTCTTCCATGGCAACAACTCGCCCTTGCAACCATAAATGGTCATAATCTGCAGAATCACCTCAACAAAGAAAAGATCCTTACCCAATATTCAACACCAAAAAATCCAACGGAAGAAACTGAAGCTTATGCAAATTGGCGTCAACAAGATAATCTTCTAATCTCTTGGTTACTTTCCTCCATGAATATTTCTTTCAAGAATCGAATGGTTGGATGCACTTTTGCATATGAAATCTAGAATAAACTTCAAATCTATTTTGCCTCTCATACTCAAGCAAAGGTAAAACAATTGAAAAATCAACTGAAGAACATCAAAAAGAAAGGCCCTGCATCTGAATACCTTCTTGAAATCAAGAAGACAATTGACTCTTTGGGAGCTGTTGGATCTTCTTTAACAGATGCAGAATACTCAGAAGCTATTCTTGGTGGCTTAAGTGAAGAATACACTCCTCTAATTACCTCTGCAATGTCTCGATCTCCTTCTTTTTCAATCATTGAATTAGAAGCTTTCTTACTTGCTCAAGAAGATATGCTTGACAGGTTTAAAAAATCTGATCCTACTCCTATTCAAGCCAATTTTACTCAAAGATCTATGCAACAAGACAACAATGGTGGCCGCTTTTTTGGAGGAAGAAGAGGCAGAGGAGGCCGTGGTTTTAGAAGTGGTAGAACTCAAGGCAATTCTTGGAACCAAAATCGTTTGCAATGCCAAATCTGTGGCAGACAAGGACATCCTGCTTGTAAATGCTTCTACAGATATGATTCTAATTTTCAAAACACTCAACCCACTGCACCATCTCAACAGAATCCTAGACCTCCTCCTCCTCTACCTGCCTCTTTTCATAATCCTGCAGCCTACATTGCTGGCCCTGCTTCACTCACTGATAGCTCTTGGTATCCAGATTCAGGAACCACTCACCACTTGACTAATGATCTTAGTAACTTCTCTTCTAACTCTGAGTATAATGGTTCTGAGCAAGTCCATATAGGGGACGACACATGTATGTCTATTCATCATGTTGGAAATTCCTTTTTAACATCATCCACATCTTCTTTTCCTTTCAAACTTGAAAATTTATTGCATGTTCCTCATATCACCAAGAATTTAATCAGTGTTTCTCAATTTGCCAAGGACAACAAAGTTTATTTTGAATTTTATCCTGATTTCTGCCTTGTTAAATGTCAGGCCACTAAGGACATTGTTCTCAAAGGGAAACTCAACGATGGTCTCTATCAATTTACCAATGTTCATATTAATCCCAGGCCATCTGTTCCCAAATCCCCTATATCTTTGTACATGAAACATGTCTCTTTTGATCTTTGGCATAAAAGATTAGGCCATGCTAATTCTCAGAGTGTATGTTCTGTTCTTCAACAATGTAATTTTTCATTTTCTCATAACAAATCATCTACTGTTTCTTCTGTTTATGAAGCATGTTGTTTAGGTAAAATTCATCAATTGCCTCATCCCATTTCCACTACTCAATATACTGCTCCCCTTGATCTTATATTTTCGGACGTATAGGGACCATCTCCCATTGCTGGTTATTCTGGTAGCAAATATTATGTCTTATTTGTGCATGCTTTTACTAGATATAGTTGTCTTTACTTGCTGCACAATAAATCTCAGGTTTATCAAGCTTTTTTACAATACAAAGCTATGATTGAAACTCTCACTAGATTAAAAATAAAGTCTCTCCAAACTGATAATGTTAAGGAATTTACCTCTAATGCTTTTACTGATTTTCTGCATACTCATGGTATAACTCACAAACTTACTTGTCCATATTCTCACCAACAAAATGGTAAGGTTGAAAGGAAACATAGACACATAACTTAAATAGGCTTAGCTCTTCTAGCTCATGCTAAACTTCCCTTATCCCTTTGGGATGAAGCTTTCTCTTCTGCCATATACATTATTAATAGACTTCCCTCACCTGTTACTAAATCAAAATCACCTTTTGAACTCGTACATCACCATAAACCTGATTACAATTTTTTAAAAGTCTTTGGTTGTACTTGCTTTCCTCTTCTTAGACCCTATAATAAAAATAAACTTGATTTTCGATCTCACAAATGCTTATTTTTGGGTTATGCTATTGATCACAAAGGCTATAAGTGTCTTTCTCCTACAGGTAAACATTGTATTTCTAGAGATGTTATTTTTTATGAATCTGAATTTTCTTATCCCATTCTATTCTCTAACACTTCTATTGCACCCACCATTCCTGTTTCTGCTTCTATTCCCACAATTAGTCTCATCCCCCAACATTCTACTGCATCTCATCCTTCCCCATCTCCCAATACACCTTCTACTTCCTTACCTCTTACTGTAATATCAGATACTACTAATGTTGTTTCAAGTTCTCCTTCTTTAGGTCCAGGTTTAGCTTCTGATTCAACTCAACCTTCAATAACCACTGCCATTCCCAATACCAGTACCACAACTTCCCTCATTTCCTCTCCTCCACCTCTTGGTCATGGTCTTCACCCTATGCAAACTCGAAGCAAATCTGGCATCCATAAACCTAAGACCTATGCTACTGCTTTACTCAATTCTCCACCTGATTTAGCCAATACTGAACCTCAAACTGTTTCTCAAGCTCTCACTTGCCCTCATTGGAAGCAAGCTATGACAGAGGAATTAACTGCTCTGGTACCTGGACTCTTGTTTCTCCTCCACCTAACATCAAACCTATAGGTTGCAAGTGGATATTCAAAATCAAACGTCAACCCAATGGTACAATTCAGAAATACAAAGCTCGACTTGTTGCAAAAGGTTTTCAACAAAGGGAAGGCTTTGATTTTACTGAAATCTTCAGTCCTGTTATAAAGCCACCCACCATTCGGCTCATTCTTTCCATTGCTCTCACAAAAGGCTGGTCCATCAGACAATTTGACTTCAATAATGCTTTCTTATGTGGCACTCTTCAAGACACTGTTTTTATGCAACAACCTAAAGGATTGTCAACCACCATTCCTCATCTTGTTTGCAAACTCAACAAGGCTCTCTATGGCCTCAAACAAGCTCCTCGAGCTTGGTTCAACACTCTTAATCTCACTCTCCAACATTTTGGTTTTCACAGTACTAAGTCTGATGCTTCCTTATTTGTTCGTTTTACCTCTGCATCAACCACCTACATCCTTATCTATGTTGATGACATCTTAATCACTGGTAACAATCCCTTAGAAATATCCTCCCTTATCACTCAACTTCATTCCATTTTTTCCCTCAAAGATCTTGGCTCCCTGTATTACTTTCTTGGCCTTGAAGTTATATACCCTTCTCCTACATCGATTCATTTAAGTCAAACAAAATACATCATTGATCTCTTAACCAAAGCTAACATGCTTTCTGCCAAACTCATGCCTACTCCAATGCTTTCAAATCAAAAATTATCCTCTAAAGGTGACACCGCCTTTTCTGATCCTACTCTCTATAGATCCATTGTTGGTGGCCTCCAATATGCCACAATTACCCGCCCAGACCTTTCCTTTGCTGTTAATAAGGTCAGTCAATTCATGCATAAACCTCTTGATATACATTGGAAGGCTGTTAAAAGAATTTTAAGATACCTCGCAGGCACCATCAACCATGGCCTCATTTTTTATAAGTCCACTGATCTTCGTTTCCTTGCCTTTTGTGATTCTGACTGGGGATCTGACATTGATGATAGAAAGTCTACTAGTGGCTTCTGTGTTTATTTTGGCTCTAATCTCATCTCTTGGTCCAGTAAGAAACAACATGTTGTTTCTCGATCTAGCACAGAAGCTGAATTTCGTAGCTTAGCTTCCACTTTAACTAAGATTACTTGGCTTCAATCTCTCCTCCATGAGCTTCACATCACCTGCAATGCTCTCCCAACTATGTTTTGTGACAATGCCAATGCTGTTATGCTTGCTGCCAATCCTATACTTCATAGTAGAACCAAACATTTTGATATTGATCTCTATTTTGTCCGTGATCGTGTCATTCAAAAACAAGTTTTTATTGAACATATTCCTGGTACAGAACAGGTTGTTGATCTCCTCACCAAACCCATCTCTGCTGCTGCTTTTCTTCGATTCAAAGACAAACTCAAAGTCTTCTCTTTGCCACTGAGTTTGAGGGGGGATAATAGATGTAATATCAATAGTTAGTTAGTTTGTTATAAGTTTGTTAGTTTTCTTTTCCTTTATTTTTTGCTATATATCAGCATCTCCCCTTGTATTCTGTAGATAGTTTTACACTTCAATAATATTTTTCTCTTTACGTTTCTTTCTTTGTTTGTTCTCTCTCTCAAACGCACTGTGTGTGTTCTTCATCCTTTGGGCCTGATGCCTCACACATCTCAACACCAGTGTCATCACACTGCTAAAACAAGTAAATAATTAAATAGCAACAACAAAACACGTCACTTCACTAATTGCCACGTATGTCATCTGGAAAGCACTGACACATTGAAACAGAGCACGTATGGAGTCCGACATGCCGACATGCTCTGACACGGTGTCCAACACGCGGTCAACAAATCCGACTCGTTGACCGGTTTCAACACGCGATGTTGATCGTGTCCGACACGGTCAAAGGGCAGTTTTGTAAAAACTATTTTTTTTTGAGAAATTTATATCTCTGCCTTACCTTACTTTGCTTCTTCACTCACGATTTGCTGCGCTTCTTCAGGATTTCAGTCTTCGCTATTCGCGCTTCTTCACTGACTTCGCATTCTTCACGAGCCTCTGACCATCGTTCACTTCTCGTTTAGCACCATCGTCGCTCATCACGTTGTTCGCTTCTCTTCTTGGCCCATCGTTCGCGTCGCACAGTCACTCACAGGTAAGTGCTTTTGCACCTTCTCTGATATGCTTGCACTGTTGAACCTTGTCTCTCTCGATTTGCTGCTCCCAAATGGATATTTAGCAGTCTAGCACAAAACCCCTAAATTGATTTTTCTTTTCACGCTTTCCATGTTCTGATTATAGTGGTTTCACGGTTTGATGAATTGGTCCAGCATTTCTGGGTTTTATTTGTGTAACCATAATATATTTGCTTTTCACGCTTTCCATATATATTTGTCTCATTCCCATTTGTTGCTCATATGGTTATGTTGTGTTAATTTGCAAATTAAAATATTATTGTAATTTTCAATTGAAAATAAAATAGGCCGAGAGAGAGAGAGAGAAAAAAAGTAATAAAATAGCTTGATTGATGTTAGAATTCTATCTATTGGGTTCTTAATAGAAATATTAATATAATATTACATATTGTCCACTTTCTTGGTTCTTATTTTTGGGGTCAACATCAGAATTCTCATTTTTTTGGATAGCCTGTAGTTTTGTCACTCTTCTATTTGCTTTTAATGCATTGGTCTTTTTAACATACACCTATATTTGTTTTTCATTAGAATTCAGAAATGTGTTAGGAAAAACACTATTATTAGCTCTGTTATTTGTATCAAATTAAATTAGGAAGAGGTGTCTTCTGGTGCCTAATTTCAATCTGGTAACATACAAGTTTTAGTTTAATTGCAAGACTATATATATGTATGTTTGGGACTAAACCTTATGGTTTATGCTAACTTTATTTTTTTAGAATGGATTCAAGTATTGGAAGTAGTGGAGATGATGAATTGCTAAGGAAGCCATTATGGAAATATGTACCAGATTAGACACTAGAACAGAAGCTGAAGGAAATATATCTTGGAAATGCAAGTTTTGTGAAAAGGATTTTAAAAGTTCATATACTAGAATAAGGGCTCATTTATTAAAATTATCAGGTAAAGGAATTGAAAAATGTTTACATGTGCAGACAAAATACTTGCTAGAGATGGAGAACTTAGAACAAGAAGTTAGTGATAGATTGAAGAATAATGCACCAAAAAACTTTCTTTTACCCCCTTCTAGTTTTTCCATGGATTCAAGCTCGAAAAAAAGAAGAAGTGGAAGTGAGGGTGTAAGTTCATCTAGAAATCCTATTGAGAGGGCATTCAATGTTGGGGCACGGGAAGAATTGAACAACTTGATTGCTAGGATGTTTTATTCAGCATGATTGCCATTCACTTTAGCAAGGAATCCACCTTCACTTATGTCGCGGATAATAATATTAGAGGTTATTTGCTAGCAGGATATAACTCCTTGTGAACCACTCTTTTGCAAAAAGAGAAGGAAAATATTGCTAGGTTGTGTGCACCTATTCGAGCTGGGTGGAATGAGAAAGGTGTTAGTATTGTCAGTGATGGATGGAGTGATTCACAAAGGAAGCCACTTACTAATTTCATGGCAGTATGTGATGGTGAAGCTATGTTTTTGAAATTAGTTGATTGTTCAGGAGAGACTAAGGATAAACATTTTATTTTCATGTTGTTAAAAGAAGTAATTCAGGAAGTTGGGCATGAAAAAGTGGTTCAAGTAATCACGGATAATGCTGCTAATTGTAAGGGAGCAGGGCATTTTATTGAGCAAGAATTTCCATCTATTATTTGGACACCATGTGTTGTTCACACATTGAATTTAGCTGTGAAAAATATTTGTGCTGCTAAAAATGTGGAGAATAATCAAATAACATATGAGGAGTGTAATTGGATTTCCGATATTGTTGGAGATGTTACTACAATAAAGCATTTCATAATAAATCATTCTATGAGACTGTTAATGTTTAATGAGTTTGTGGGATTGAAGTTGCTTTCTATAGCTGAAACCCGCTTCGCTTCCATGGTTGTGATGCTAAAGAGGTTCAAATTGATAAAAGGTGGTCTCCAAAATATGGTAATCAGTGAAAAATGGAGTGTGTATAAAGATGATCATCTATGGAGAGCAAAATTTGTTAAAGAAAAAATATTGGATGATCTTTGGTGAGATGCAATTGATTACATACTTGCTTTCACTGCTCCCATTTATAATATGATCAGGATTTGTGATACTAATAAACCTTGTCTTTATTTGATTTATGATATGTGGGATGAGATGATTGAGAAAGTGAAGAAAACTATATACTTGCATGAATTGAAGAGGATGAATGAGACCTCATCTTTTTATGACGTGGTCCATGGCATTCTTGTGGATCATTGGACAAAAAATTCAACTTCACTTCATTGTTTGACACATGCTTTGAATCCCAAGTAAGCTTTTAAATATGAATGGATTTAATACTTCTCTTATTTTATATAATTTGTTAATTGTTTTTCTTTTTGTTTTGTTTTAGATACTATAGTCAACAATGGCTTGATGAAGATTCTAGTCGAGTTCCTCCACACAAGGATCAAGAGATTAATCAAGAAAGACAAAAATGCTTAAAGAGATATTTTCCTCAATTGGAGGACAGAAATAAAATAAACTTGGAGTATGTAGACTTTGCTAGTGCAAGTGGGGGTTTTAGAGATTATGATGCCATCCAAAATCGATATTTTATAGAGCCCAAAGCTTGGTGGGTGCTTCATGGTGCTTGTGCACCTATGCTTCAAAAGATAGCATTATGACTTGTTGCACAACCTTCTTCTTCATTGTGTGGTGAACGCAATTGGAGTACTTATTCTTTTGTGCATTCTGTAAAGCGGAATAAGATGACTCCAAAACGTGCTAAAGACTTTGTTTATATAAATAGCAACCTTCTGCTCTTATCAAGAAAGAGTCCACAATATACACAAGGGGAGAGTAAAATGTGGGACACCGCTGGAGATACATTTGAAGATGTTGGAATGCTTGAAGCTGCTACTCTTTCACTTGATGAGTCAGAGATGGAGTCAAATGCTATTGATGAAAATGCTCTATGAAGGTGATCAAATGCAACCTATTTGATTTTTTTTTTCCGTTCAAAGTCTGTTTTAATATTGAATATTCTGTTTTGAAGATTGAAATGCAGTCTCTATGAATTTTTTTAGGTTACATTGATGGGTATTATTAGTTTAGTTTAATTTTTTTTGTTAAATTATTGAATATTAAATGAAATATACACTATATAAATTAAAAATATTATTTAATATTAAAACGTGTCGAAATCCATAATTTTTTAAGATTGACGTGTCGTAGAGTTGAATCGTGTCACGTGTCTCGTGTCGGTGTCGGAGCTACATAGTATGTCATACTACATGGGTGATGCAACTTCTTTCAACCCATTCCAAACTCTCACATTCCTCATCCTCATCACCATCCCTTTCATCCTCGGTGACGATGGCACTGCCACCACGTCATCATCCCCGGTTACCTCAACCGATCCTTATTCCAATTTGGACCCCTTCAAGCTAAGCACGGGCGTTATATTGGTCGTGTTAATCACCACCTTTTGTCTCACCTTCTTTTTCCTCATCTTCATCAAGCACTGCTACGACACCAACACCAACACATTAAACATTACCACGAACTCTCGGCCTTCGCACGTGCGGAAGAACTCCGACGTTGACTGTGATGTTCTGGAATCGTTGTTGGTTTTTAGGTTTAGGTCGCTGAGGGGGAAAAAGAACGGTCTTGATTGGGCGGTTTGTCTCGCCACGTTTGAGGATCCTGAGGTTTTGAGGTTGTTGCCCAAGTGCAAGCACGCGTTCCACGTGGAGTGAGTGGACACGTGGCTCGACTCACACTCCACGTGTCCTCTCTACCACTACAAGGTCGAGCCCGATGACGTCTCGTTTTTGTGAAAGACGACGACGACAAAGCGAAATCTCCAGAGGGAGAATTGGACGTCGAAAGAGGCCAAAACGACGACGTCGCCACGGGAGCAAAGGCCGCAACAACTTCACTGGATGGTCTGGAACACAGTGTTTTTTATCCTATGTCAGAAATCACAGACCCTGTGGTCTCTAACCTACAATAATACGATGCTCCAACATGTGCAGAACACAAAATTTTAGTCTTAGGTTAGAGATTGCAGATGTCGTTGTGGTCTCTAAGACTCTAACATACAAGAATGAGGAATGTTCAAGGTTTACTAATACATACTGTTCTAAAGCGATACTACACTATTAGGGTTTAGAGAATTTATTGAGAAGCAAGTAACAATAAATTTGCGATGTGAAGCCATAAGCTTCACAAAATTACTTTGTAGTAAATCACATTGGAGATGTTGAACCAAATACATAGTACACTATTAGTATTAGGGTTGATTTTTTATTGTTGATTAAACACAAAAGTTAGAGATTAAAGAAAATGTTATACGCGATTGATTAGATTTTAGTTGCAGAGAAATAATGCTAGAGATCGATTGGAGAGGATGCCATTTTTGGACCTGAAGGTAATGCTCATTCTCTCTATCTTGCATTCTATTTTTTGGTGCTTGGAGAGTTGGAGTAGCATTATTTTCCCACTTGTCGTTCCAAAAAGATGACAAGAGTAGATGTTGATTAAATGAGCTAGGAGTTTTTAATGGTTTTTGCTTTCTATCCTTTACAGAAGCAATCTTGAAAGTATAAATTAAGATATAATTTTAGTTGTTGAGATTATCAAAAGATGGTTATTTTAATTTTTAAAATTATAAAATTAAGAATTTAAATACTAGCACTTATATATATTAGTCACACGTAAAATTCGTAATTGCTTTGTTTAAAGTTATAAAAATTGAAGTCATCTTGGTTAACTCATTTTATATCTTTTTTTTTTTCAATTCATTCTATCAATTAAACTTTTCATGAAGTATTGTAAAATACCAAAATTTACATCATGATAACTTTTATCCATTCTTTTATTTGTAGGAATGACAAAATGAACCAGTACGTCCACCAAAAACGGATTAGTTAGGCTGATAGTAGTCCATCAAAAAAATGAGATGAGCGGGGTTGGTCCACTTTGCAAAGTGGGCTAGCATTTAAGGTACGTTGGTGGGCCAGCGGGCTAACCTATCTAAAAATAAAATAAATCTAAAAAAAGACAAAAAAATTATAAAAATAAAACAAATGTAATTAAATTATGCTAAAAATTAATATAAATCCTAGCCTGCAATCATTTTAATATCTTATCTCACATGAGAAGCAACAGAAATAAGTCCTACTACAAGATCCATTTAGCTTCCAAGAACAACATACACAAGTGGAGAAACAAAATTAGAATCTCAAACATATATGCAAAAACCAACCTAGAATCCATGGAAAATGAAATTTACTAACATTAGATTAATACATTAAAAATTCAAGTTAGTAAAGGAACATCCATATATTAAATTTAAAAGTTGCTAAAAACAAGTTAGAAATATTACAACTTCCAAAATGCAAAATGATTAAATTCAAGAAATACTTGCATATAAGCATCTTCAATAGTTATAGTATTTGATCCCTTGAGGTCGTGAGGCCGTGACTGTGAGGGAGAATGGCAAATCATGCTCAAATTTTTGTTTTACATGACATAATCTAATTTTTTTCTATAGAAAGAAGGCCAAAAAGAATGGGCGAACCAATTCAGCCAACCAAATGGCGGTAAGCTATGAAATGACATGTTGAACAACAAAACTATTCAAATGTTGGCAAAGCAGAACCTATAAATCATTCAAAATTATATAAAGACAACACAACCATGTACAAATTTGATAGCAATGCTATCCAGCCCAAGAGGACACTACAGATGTCATCTCAAGGATTATGTTTGACACCAGCTAGAGATAAGGACAAGAATTACCAAATTGCTGAAGATTTCCCGTTGCTCTGTCAGCAATCTGTTATAACAACCTAAGACTTATTTCAACAAATTCTGTTATTTTATTCTCTGCATTTAGCACATGTACAGCTGGCCAATGATTGGCAGCAACAATCATCAGCTATGCTCCTATATATATATATCATCTTCTATGAATAAAAGGGACAGAGAATCTTCTGTGAATAAAAGGGACAGAGAATATTTTCCCAACAAGATATCTTCTTACAGCATAATATAGCATAGTAGCAGCACCTAACAAAATTGGATTCTTTCCGGAGGAGTCCATCACTTCACCTTAGCAGCCGCCTCTTTTTCATAGGTCGTTCCTTCCAATGATCAGGTTCCATGCTGTCAATTATCAGAAGATCATCATCATCACATGTGAATTTGTCATCTAATGCATTAGAAATTTGATCCATTTGTATTGCCGGTGTCTCTTTACAATAAAAGCCTTGACCTTCATTGTTGTTGCTGACACACATTGGATTTGACCATTGAGAAAATTCCACGAGAGAATCAGGAATTTCTGGAAGATGCTCAAAGAAGTTTTCCATGGCTGTATTATTGTATTCACCTCTTTGGTCATCATAAGATAACCCTGTTTCATTTCTAATTGGGAAACTTTCAATGATAGCCATGTTGTCTGGATTAGAGGATGTATAAGTCGATGTAGATAGAGACGACTTATTCTTGTCATGCTCTGACTGTGTACAAGATAAGTCTGGATTTTCATTCTTGTGGCTGACACACATTGTATTTGGCCATTGAGAAAATTCCATGAGAGAATCAGGAATTTCTGGAAAATGCTCAAAGTAGTCTTCTATGGCTGTATTATTGTTTTCACCTCGCTCATCTTCATAAGATGATCTTGTTTCATTTCTAGTTGGGAAATTTTCAATGATCTCTATGTCCGAGTCATCTGATGCACAACTTGGTGTAGCTAGAAATGACTCAATCTTGTCATGCTCTGATTGTATAGCGATTCTTGGTCCGTGAGAAATCTCCGTCTCACAACCCCTAGTTAAGTATGTCAATGAAAATGATTGAGGTGAAACTTGAGCAACTTGCTGAAAGTTGGGATTTGCCATTATATGCATAGGCTCTTCATTGAGATCAGTGTCATCCTGTGAAAATACAGAAAACAGAACAGGGAAATTAGTTAAGTCACCATGAGTTTCTACTCTGTCATTTTCCCTCATGTGGTTAGTTTTATCAGTACAAAGCCCCTATTGGTGATAATTCTATTGACCAAAAAAAAAAAAAAAACGTGCGTGGGATCATTCTATTGAATCCAAACAACTAGAGATTGGCACTTTGATGTGAAATGTTCAAATGATCCCTGGCATCACCACTAAAACGTATGGATGAAAAAATGTAGCTTGTAGATCTACAAATAATAATATAAAACATATTTCATAGTCACTTGTAGACTAATAACACCATATTGATTTGATCCATCATAAACTTTTTGTTATTACACTTGAAAATATGATCCTAATGATAATCATGACTGACAAATTTAAGTTAGATGTTTAGTGCAAGTATCAACTACTAGAATCACATAAGTCTACATAAGCACGAGGATTCAAAACCTATGAGACATGCTATATCCAATAAAATATGTAGGAAGATGAAACTGCATGCTCCAAGGAAAGTTAGAAAAAAAAACTCACAACAAAAACACAAGTAGATAGATACCTTCATTGAAAAAATTGAACCATTGAGATAATGATCAGATGATTGCTGGTCCAAAGATTGGCAATGTCCCAGTGAAGTTCCAGCCATAGCCCCCGGTTCAAAATGCTCCTTAAGAACCATGTCTGAAGGGTTAAAAGATTGAGGATCCAAAGGGGGTGGTGCTGACAATAGAGTGAATTGCTTTCCCTGGACAGAATGGGAAATTGATGAGTCCCCATTGACTTCCAGACGAAGACTGTTAGTTCTGTTCTCATTATTTTCTGAATAGCGATGGTCTTCATTGTAGTCAGAGGGAAAACCTTCATGCAAAATGTGGTTTTCGTTTTCCGCAATTTCAAAGATTAACCTCTGGATAGAAGCTCGCTTGAGAGAAGCCTCCACAGGATAAAACCAGTCCAAATTGAGCTAGAAAATTTCAAGTTATGATATGTTAAATTTAAATCCATATAAGAAACAATATGAATCATTGTGGAATTTACTAGTTATTCTTAAAATTTTATGATATAATATATTGACTAGTTGAGGAACTAAAATAGTTGACAGAGAAGCAATATTTAATTTATAAAAAAATCAAGATAGTATAATATATTTTTAAAATGAGTTGAAGCTGAGAAAACCACTTACAAAGTTGGAGAACTTGGTTAGTTTGAAGGGGTTGAAATTAAATGGAGCTTCATCCAGGAAGAGCTCTATAGAGTGAAGTAGAAAGAGACCACAATCAAACGAGTTATCTTGTTGTGGCGACTGTCAAGGACATTCAGTCACAAAAACATCAGTAAAAGCATCATCAAGAAGAGAAATACTCACAATTAATAGTAAGAAATCTTTTAAAGAATGATCACTTTAGTGTTTCTAATCAGAAAATCATGAAAATGTTAGCATGTAATACCGGGACTGAGACAAAATGCATATTCAAGAATCTTGATGAAAGGTCTACTCCACATGTATCCTTCTGCCTCTCTTTCCATTCTTCCCACAAATAACTGCCAATTGATGAGTCAATGTATCACTCACTCAATAATCTTTTAAAGCGAGAATACAAAAAAAGCTGGGTATCAAAAAAGAAATATTCAATAGAACAAACATAGATAATAAGCAATAATATGTGGAGCAATTGAAGTAAGTGAACAGAAAACAGACTGCTACAAAAGAAACAGAACATGTGAAAGCATAGACTATGCAGCAACTGTAGGCACAAGAATTTTGGTATTGACTTTTCGTAATTTTTTTTAATCTAAAATTGAATATTAGAATAAGGAAACAAGTTCAAAATTCAAGCTGAATTTAAATGAGAAAGCTAAAGAACCTTAATCATATAGCGCTACAAATTATAAGTTTCAGTGTGATGCTTTACAAATTTTTTGGATATCCTAATTACCAAGTTCATCATTTCCTCCATAATCTTTAGAAGTCTTAAATTATGAAATTCACCACTATACATTTTTGCCTTTTTTGGGAACAAGAACAACAGAAGGAAGAGAGGAATGGAAGTGTATAGCTGAGAAGTTCAAAAATACCTTTGAAAAATGTTTTTCAGATCACTATGATATCCTCTGATAGAATCAATATGCAATACACAGGGTACCTTAAGTGCCTTGTCCAGCTCTTTATCTGAAATATGTATCATAACATAATCTTTGAGAATAAAGATATTCTACAAGAAAGGAATTTAATAAGCAAATAACTCACCATTAAATTTAACCACTTCACCAGGATGACAAATCACGATTAAACTCCAGTGAAGTCTGTCATTATAGGGAGAAAAAAAAAAAAAAAAAACTTATTATTGATGAACCTCCAAAACAAATAATACAGATAGGCAAAGGTTTGATAGACTCTTACTTGAAATTCACAGGTATAAAAATATAATCTTTTTCGAATAAATTTACTTTTCTTGTCCATCTACGAACACGTTGAAATGCTGCTTTTCCATCCAAAGCACTGGATGGATTTCTGTCCATATCAACCAGCTTCCGAAAGAAAAAACTATTCAAAAAATGGTATCTGTGCCTTTCCTCCTTTTGTATCTTGCTCTTCAGATATCTGCCAAAAATTGAGATTTTTGAAATTGTTATACCCCTCTTTTATGGAAACAGTATGAATCAGAACCCAAATTTTTCTTTGTTTAATATTTTCTATACATTTAACATAACGTTTGGAAATGGAAGGCAATTATGATATGGTTACACGTGTTGGCTACACATATGGTTATTTATTTTCATTTGTAAAATGCATCTAAGAATATCATATCAATGCTTATAGGTTTAACAAAGCAAAAAATATTTTAACCACCAAAATTAAAAGGCAAAAGATAGAGCTCCATGGTTCACAGATAACAATTTAATAACTAAATGCAAACAAAGAGAACAAAATAAAAGTGAAACAATTATTCCAAAGCATTCTTAAGGAAGGGATGGATAACATTTTCAACGAAAACATAGAACAAAAAATGTAATGTTCCAAAGGAAAACATACGTATAGGAACTTACTGGATGTAAAAATCAACAATCGTGTCATTGATGAATGTGCCTGGTTTTAAAAGATCAAAATCTTTCTTAGTTACGCAAACAGAATTAAGGTCCCCTTTTGGATAGTCAACTTTCTCAAAAGACTCCTGGAAACTGTTTCAGATATAAAATGAAAGAATTAGCCATCATACAATATTTAGGCCGAAAAGGTAATAACAAGTGAGGGTTATTGCAAATTTGCAATAGTATCAAATAGGTATAAACAAGATATTAAGAGACTTTACATCCACCGCAATCATAATAAAAAATTAAAAGGACCAAAAGTATTAGAGGATTTATGCATAAAATTTAGCCCAAAATTAACAATACACAACTCTCATTTCTACTTTTCAAGTGTAATGGATTTTGGAAAAATTAAATACCATAAAAAGGAACCACGGACTCCAATGTACATTTTCGACAAACAGGTATCAAGGTAGTATTAACAAAATATCTCAGCACCATGCATTAAATAGAATGAGCTATAAGATTAATAAACAACACCATGTACCATGGAAACGAAAAAGAAATATGAAAATAGAAAACACTAAAGAGGATATTATCATAGCCAATGTTATTGAAATTTACTTACTTTGAGAATCTTGGTCCAAGTGGAATTTTTTTGCCGTTTTCCACATCCATACTACAAGAAAACACGTAACTGAATGTTTAATATGTTAAATTAAATGACATTATACAAACTAAAATTTAGAATATCAAAGAAACAAAAAAAGAGGCAAGTCACAAGGATATATAATAATCCACCCCACAAACCAGGCTTTCTCTTTCACAACTAAATGTAATTTTCAATCTAATAAGTGTGGCAAAATGAAACCATGCATCACAAGTTTATATCAACACAAATATTGCAATCAACAGAATCCTGTCAAGACTCATAGTGGAAATCTATGTATAGCAGATGGAAACCATTAGCCTAAAACTGCAAACTTGCATTACAGAAATAAACCATTTATATAAGTAATTGACCAAGGAAAAATACAGAAATACAAAATACAATTGTATGACTTACTCGGACACAGTATTCCAAATAGTCAAGTATTTCTCATTAAGAGATGTGATCTGTTCATGTCTCAAGGACCAATTGCCATCAACCAATACAATCTTCAATTCTTCAATATCTAACATAAGTGTGGGTATGAGGATAATCAGCAAGAGGAGGAGCAACTATCTGCAAAGACTGCTAACTTAACACTAAAGAATTACCTAAATAAACTTATACTTACAACTAATATGCCAAGTATGCCAAGCTATTATGAAGAAATTCATTCTACATTAACAAACTGCATTAATAAGTAATCACATTTACCTGAAGTGCAGCTAATATGATTTGATGGAGCTGCATTACTTGATACTGCACAGAGCTTCATTACTACCATTCCACTCTGATAAAAGTACACAATATAGTAAATTTACAATTCACCGAAGAAGAAAACAAAATTGGAAATAAAAGTGTTCCAAATTCCAACAGAACTTTAAAACTGACCTTTGGAATTAAAAGACATTCGATATGAACAAGATCATCAACTGCCCATTCAAAGGCCCCTTCCCCTTGCTTTGCACATGCAGTTGAATCACTGATTTGGATGTAACATTGTGAAAAGCATAACTTTTTTCCCGTATAATAATTGTCCTGATATATAACATAATCAGGATGAAGAACTACTTTCATGTTTGTGTGATCCTGAAGAAAGAAAATAATAGTCAGTTCAAAAGCTGAATCAGTGCAAAATACACACACATATATTATAATAGATATCTCAAATAAGAGTGTTTTTAAGAGTTTTCATTTAACGGGAATATTTTTAGGGATTTTTCTTAACCTGGCTTTTCAATCTATTTAGTCTTTATTTTTAAATTGAATTTCAATGTTTTTTATTACAAATTATCAATAATTAAAAATAACTTTGTATCACAACATACATTTGCTTATCATAAATTTAAAATATTAGTTAGATATTAAAAAATATTCATTTATTTATTCTAATTAATTACATATTTTAGTTATATAAAATAAACATTTATTATATATATTGCACGGTTTAAAATACTGCTGTGTAAAGGATGTGCATTTGTTTCAACTTTGACATAAAAATTATTTTTCTTATAGAATGTAGGTTTGAAATTGAACTTACAAACAAAAGAGGAGGGAGTGTGTTTTTTCTTTTTCTTTTTCTCCAAAATTTAAATTTCCTGTTTCACGATCTTTGTATGTATCATTGTTTTTTCTTTGATACACGAAAAACATGATCATGTTCCCAATGACAATGAAAGTGTCGACGAGAATAAGATTATATTCTTCGAGTATCAAAGAAATAAAACAATGAGTTATGCTAAGATCATGAAAAGGGAAATTTAGATTTTGGAGAAAAAGAAAAAAGACACTTCCTCCTCCTTTGTCTTTGGGTTCAATTCCAAACCTACATTCTAACATAATCTTAGAGTTTATCCTAAATCCATTTGTCATCTATGCACCAAGCCGAATATATAGTGTTAATGTTTCTTTGAATGTGGATTTGAGTCTAACTTAACCCTTAACCCTTAATGCTAGGTCTAAAATGACACCAATATGTTTAGCTTGTGATTTTTTTTTTTAAAAGCCTATCTAATTGTTATAAAAAATTTAAATATGTTTTTAATTAAAAAAAATATTTTCTTTAAAAAAAATCACAAACAAATGGGCTCTTGAGCTAAGAGAAAGCAGCGCATGCAGATAAAAAGGATTTTATTTCAGCTTATATATATATATATTCAGGGATGAAAGATTTAACAGGTATCTTAATCAAAATATATAAACTGAAATAAATTACAAAAACAGTAAAAGAACAATCACATCTAAAATATGGCATTCGGTGAAAAAATTACATGTAATGTTTAACTATTTAGCACAAAGATTCTGCTAATTAATGTTAAAATAATTACCACATCAGAATTGCCGATGCAATGGTTAAATACACAACCGTTCAATGAAGCTGAAATTTACAGAAAATTTAGTTAGTATTTAGTAAACAAAAATGTAACACTTCCACAAAAATGTCATGAAGTTTATAAGAATTAGGAATCCAGGATTACCATAAAATGAACCATTCTCTGCAATAGACAGAGGGCTTGAAGGAGTATTCTTGTTCATGCACTCATCATCAGCTTCTAAATTAATGATAGCTGATTCAGTCTGCAAAAAAAATTGAACATAGATATTAATCTGGCATTTAAATCCTTCTTCTAAGAATGTGATATTACAGATAGAAGTTACGATACACTGGATGGAGGCCCTGAAGATACACCACCACTGGTAATAGAACTGTTACATTCTAGATTATCCAATTTAAAATGGGGATGATTTTCATGAGTGGTGCAATTTGATAGTTTAAAAGCTTCTTCCGAATTAGAATTCCTTTTGCCATCACATACATCCTCCAATGTCTCCGCACTTGTCTCCATAATATAGTTACCGCCAACTGCATCAACATCAACACAAGAAAAACTGTGAACATCCTTTACACTGACCTTAACAATTATATCATGGAGACCATAACAACATCAGAACCTC
Source organism: Glycine tomentella (assembly GCA_007407185.1). Classification (NCBI taxonomy): domain Eukaryota; kingdom Viridiplantae; phylum Streptophyta; class Magnoliopsida; order Fabales; family Fabaceae; genus Glycine; species Glycine tomentella. The sequence continues at coordinate 1,052,844 of PYAF01004732.1, read as the reverse complement.
ATACAAGAAGAAAACCAGGAGGTAGAGAACAACACAAAATAAGAAGAAAAAAAAAAACATTTCAAATTGAATTAGAATGCTAAAACATACACTAAATGGCAAAGCTAAAGTATATATATCTTCAACAATAAAAATCAGAACTCTCAAAACTTCAAAATTGGAACTCATTTTTCTTTCAACTTTGGTATAAAGTGCGTGCAAATAATTTTGGGTTTTTCCTCGACATATGACCTGATTCAAAAGCCTGCAGTATATATGACCCAACAAGATATTTTCAAGAAGATACAAAATATATAAGCAACAGTTAGAAATTAAATGAACTGGGATTAGGGATTGAGCCTTGATCGACTAATACTTGTAATCTCCATTGATCAAAGGTGAAGGCCCATATTTTGCTTTGGAGCAAATTAATCACACTAAGCTCCATGTCTATTTCTTTTCTACTTTCTGTTTGTTCCCTGGTTACAACAAGTAGTTTCAATTATATATGTTTCAGTTAATGTTTTCTTCCTTCAATTTAAGAGGCCATGGCGCAACCCAGGTTGTTTTATATTATATATGTTTTTTTTTTAACTGTGTTTTGGGTTAAAGACCATAAGAAATCCTAGGTATACATCTTTTTTTAGACACGACAATACTATGAGTGGGATTGAAGACTGATTCTTCTCTTTTCTATTTTCCCTCCAGGATATTTTGGTTAGGATGTTCATAATGTAAATTAATTTTTGGTTAAATTTCTCTTTTGTTTTGGGTTTCTCACGGGTCTTCTCCAAACAATTCGAGACACGGTCAGATGAACACTTCTTTCAGTGGAGATTTGAACCTTGATTCACCATGTCACGAGAAATTAGTCCCTTCTGCTAGACCTAATTCCATTGGTAGGTTAATTCTCTCTGAAAATTGTGAAGGATTCTATAGAAATTGCGGAAACATATTGGATCTAATTAGTTTGAATGTTATAAGATAATTCTCGTCTTTTTAATCATTAGGTGATGATGACAACTCATTTATTTTGTAGTCCCTTCTGCTAGACCTAATTCCATTGGTAGGTTAATTCTCTCTGAAAATTGTGAAGGATTCTATAGAAGTCGCGGAAACATATTGGACCTATTACGTTTGAACGTTATAAGATAGTCCTCGTCTTTCTAATCAATAGGTGATGATGACAACTCATTTATTTTGTAGAGCAAATAGGATTATTATATAAGAGACTAAAAAATTTAAAGATAAGTTTCTTGGACTCTTGTCATACACTTAAACCCAATAATTTTTGTATAAAGAGCATTCCCAACAAATCATCCTTGAGGTATGATTCCTTAATTGTATGTGATCAGTGATCACCACCATTCGGCTTCGTTTCACTGTGTCTACGTTTGAGGAGTTTTCTTTTTTCTCACGCGTTTTCACGTTGAAAAGAGGAAAATAAAAATAAAAATCTAAACTTGCAGCGAAGGAACACGACTCATACAGCTACATACATACACCAATGGAAAAACAAAAGAACAAAAGAAGAGAAGAGGAAAAACACAAAACGACATGCACCGAATTAATCGAAAAAAATTGAAGCTTTCTACCGTAAAAGTAATGGAAGTGTTGGAAAAAAAAAAAAGATCTTACCGAGCGGTTGATGATGGAGGAAGGTGGGGCTGGTGATCGAATTCGCATTCGCATGATTGAAATGAAGGGATTCGAAAACCCTAGGCAGAGCCAGACTCATGATCGTCTCGTCACCGATAAAGATAGATTTTTAGCTGTTTCGTTTCAGAATACTGTTGCGCGAGTGAGTTCAATATAAGATTCACCAAATTTATATATAAATGAGGCGCCAAAAGATAACGTAGACCACTTGCCGACGTCAAAAGTCCATTAAAGATCAAGAATCCCTTAAATATTAAATAAGAATAAATATTTATTGACTGCATTAAATAACAGTAATTAATAATAATAGTAATAATAAAAATAAGGTCCAAACATCTTCTTGACTTCAAAACTCTTCATCAATAATCAAGGAAATTTATTTAGTTTTGAGAGTTAAAAAAGTTATGCATGAATAATAAAAAATTCAAATATTATATTTAAAAAAAAAATTATGAATTTGTATCTCTTTGGAAACTATTTCCGCATCTGTAGTAACGAGTCGCGCCCCAACCAGGCGCAACTGGGGGTAAGCTCCACCAGGCGTGACTAAACGCGCCTCACCCAAGCGTGACTCTGCCCCAGTCACGCCCCCAGGCGCGACTCTGTAGGATAGAGAGAGGTAGCACTTTGCTCTGACTTCTCTCTACATCTTGCTAGTCTTGGATATCTCAATATTTGCTTATTTATACTTTTCTTTGTAGTTTTTGGTCATATATATAAAAATGTCTGCAGATTCTGATTCTATTCGTATTGTTCTATATGATAATGGTAGGAAGATTGAGGGCAGACGTGGTGTTGCTTTTGAAGGTGATAAAAGGCCAAGATGTATCAGGCGCAACTCAACTATTGATGAATTGCATTAGAAAATCAGTCAAAAAATTAGTTCTCAAAGGTAATCAATCTATCACTATGGTCACTGCAAGAATATGGTGCGATGATAAATATATTAACATGAAAGTAATAGACGACGAAGACCTAGAAATGGTAATAGGATAATTCTTCAACCAATCAAGGAAAAATTTCTTAGAGTTGTACGTGGATAGTGCTGAAGCAGAGGATGTGACTTTACCAGTGAGGTCAGTTGATTTCAATTATTCTCATAATGCATCAGCATCTACTGCTCCACTTGTTAATTTGTCTATGGAAGATGAAAATGACCCTACTTGGGTTATGGATGACGATATTGACGATGACGATGATGAAAATATCATAATGGAAGATCGTCTTCTTGTCGAGAATGCTAGTGCTTCGGACAATGATGAGGATGATGGTCGAAGCGCAACTCAAATACAAGTACATTACTCTTTTGTGGGGGAGTCTCAAATCTAACCACAAGAGGATGCAGGGGAGTCTCAATTACCACAATAATCTCAAGGTGTGTTACCAAACAATAATTATTTACATATGTGTCTGATTTTTGTTTATGTATTTTTTTGTAATAAAAATGGGAAATTGCACATGTAGGCGAGGGTAATAATACTTTTTGGGATGGAATCCCACATTACACATACATTGATTGGGATCATCCGAGTGAACAAGATTCTAGCACTGATTCAGGTTCAGTTGAGGGTCCATGGATATTAGGGAATAAGTTGTTTGTCAAACAAGAATTTGCATCAAAACAAGATGTGCAAATGGCAATGAAGAGGAACCTCATGAAGGAGCATTAGGAAGCTGCTATGGTTGAAAGTACGCCAACAAAGTTAAGCATGAAATGTCGTGCGCATGACCAGAATTGTCCGTGGAGGGTTAGGGTAATAAAACCAATGTACGGTGAAAGATGGGTGGTTACCAAATGGGGTGACAATCACAATTGCTTAAATGATCACATTTCTCAGGATCACAAACAACTTGTTGCTGATGTTATTGTTTCACTCGTACTAGGTACGTTATTGGATGACATGATAATGATGAGAATTAATGAGTTTATTATTATTATTAATGTTAATGTGACATTTTTTATTATTAGGGATGATAAAGCATGATCCATCATGTTCAATTGGACTAGTCCAGGAGAGGATAACCCATTCCTATGGATACAAAGTTTCATATAGAAAGGCATGGTATGCAAAGCAGAAAGCAATGACAATTATCTATGGTGATTGGGAGGAATCATACGCATTTTTGCCGAGGTGGTGTGACTATATGCTTCACTTTTCACCAGGTTCTGTTTATCATCTTCAAACAAAAGATTATTATGCGGCTCATAGAATCGTTCATGGAAAACGCATGTTTCACCGCATTTTTTGGACCTTTAGACAATATTGCGAGGCTTTCAATTTTTGTAAGCCGGTTTTTCAAATTGATGGCACTCATCTATATGGCAAGTACAAAGGAAAATTGTTGATTGCCACAGCTCAGGATGAAACTAATGAATGTTTGCCACTTGCATTTGCTATTGTTGAGGGTGAGACGTTGGAAGCTTGGGAATACTTTCTGGATAACATTTGCGCTCATGTTACACAGAAGACAAATATTTGTCTTATTTCTGATTGGCACTGAAGCATATTATTTGTAGTTGAGAGGCACCGTGGGTGGCAACCACCGCATGCTTATCATGTATTTTGCCTTCGTCATATTGCGAGCAATTTTAATCAAAAGTTCAGAAATGAAAATTTGAAGAGAGAGGTTATGAATTTAGGTATGGTTAATAACTTCATCTTCCAATTTTGTATGTACAACTAAATTTTAATGTTATTTAAAATTTGTGTGCAGATTATACTCCTTCTATTATTGATTTTGAGATAGCCTTCGCACATTTTCATGATGTGAGTCCTGAGGTTGCAAACTGGATTGATAACATCCCAAAAGATAAGTGGACACGTGCATATGATGTTAAGGGACGAAGGTATGAACATATGACAACAAATTAGGCCAAGTCAGTAAACAGGGCTTTAAAGGGTGCAAGAAACATGCCAATAACCGCGTTGGTTAAACACATATATAGCAGATTGGTGGAATATTTTGTTTGCAGGGGGAATCGGCTGTTAATGAATTGCAAGGTCCTTATCCTCATTGCAAAAATTTGGTTGCTATGTTGAAGGCCAATGAGACCAATGCTACTGCTCATTATGTCCGTACATATAATGTTGAACAATCTGTATTTGAGGTTGATGATGGTTATGAGAAATCATATTCGATAAACCTCCATGAGCGGTTCTGTCAGTGTGGGAAATTTAAGACGTTCAAGTATCCTTGTAGTCATGCCACAGCAGCCGCTTTACATGTTCGTCGGGCACCGGCACAATATGTGGATGACGTATTCCTTATAACAAACCTGGTACAAGCTTACTCATTTCCATGGCAGCTAATTGGTAATGAGCAAACAATTCCACCTAGTGCAGATCCAGTGGTCATACCTGACAGATCTAAGTTGCGTGCAAAGGGTCATCCAAAGTCAACTAGAATACGCAATGAGATGGATGAAGTTGAATCTAGTCAAAGTCGTATTAGGTGTGATATATGCAGATTACCTGGTCATAACTGTCGAAATTGTCCTAGTATTCCATCTACCTCATGATTTCTTTATATTGTTGTCAATGTTTTCTTTATGTTGTTATATTTCATAAGGAACATTTGAAAATAAACCAAACTTCCAGTGAAATCACCCATCTCAGTTATATTATACGCTACGATGAAATTAAAACATGAAAATAACAAAAAACATTAACAATTACATAGATAAACATAATCATGAGAACCTAATAAAATAACAGAACGTACAAACAATCGGAATTAGAGAGACAAACACAAAAAGTAGAACATTAAAAAACAAAAACAACGAAACGTACTAACAACAACAATTGAAACATGAAAATGAAAAAACTAATCATAATTTGAAAGATGTTGTGCAGCGGACATGTCATCTTCCAGTAGCTGGATTACTGGTTTGTTAAAAATAACTAAAATTTCTATTGGAGAGAAACACTTCCAATAATTAGATTCTGCTAACACCTTCAATACATCTTCATCATTTTGCAGTTGTATTATTTCATATTCGACTAAGTTTTCTGAATATTTTGCATGGCCTAGTTGTTGGAAGAACAATTGTTTGACCACTTGTGATTCGTGAATTCCATGGGGGGGAACTCCTAGCAGCGCAACTTGCTTGATTATATCCTTGAGTGTTTCAATATTTCATCGGGAAGGAATTTTAAATCTTATTGGATTTGTTCCAGTAAAGGAGTAACCCAAAAAATTGTCTTCTCGTGGTATGTTCCTCTTGCCATTGTAATACAACATTGCATCATGAGTAGGAGTGATGGTGGACCGAAGTAGGTTGAGTATACCATCGGGTGTTCTGCTGATGATACATAATAATTCTTTAAGACCAACACACGGGAGTTTTTCATGGCACACCAACATTGTGCAAACATCATCATCATTTTTCAGTTGCAGAGAATGAAAATAATATTGCTGACCTGTATTGATAGATGGTTGTCGATAGTAAATTTCATGCACAGATTGGTCATTGGTGAGCAGAAGGGTGTTGTGCATTCTACTCTTGAGTGACTGAAAAGAACACTCATTAGGAACTCGCATTGGTATTGGAGTAGGACATTGAAAAGAAACACCAGTTTGGTTGTGTATGATTGATCCATTCAGAAAAATGGATGCTTATTTGGAATTAACAATGGTTTGAGAGCTTGTTTCACCTAAGAATGTCATACTATTGAGATTGAATTTCGTTTGCGAAGGTATGTTGTGTGGGAGGGTGTGGTTATGTTAACGGGGTATATATAAGGGTGCAAAGTCACGCCTGTGTGGGGCGTGACCAGTCGCGCCTGAATGGAGCGTGACTTAACTCATGTCATCATAATGTTGTCAATGTCATTGTACAGTCTCATATGTTGCAGCAGGTATGCATTCATTCAAATTTATTGGCTACAATATAAAGGACCACGAAGTGTTTTAATTGCAATCGTCATAGTGTTGTCAATGTCATTTTACAGTTCCACACGGTGTAACAGGTATGCGTCTTGTCAAATTTATTGGCTACAGTATAAAGGACCACAAAGTGTTTTAATTGCAATCGTCATAGTATTGTCAATATCATTTTACAGTTCCACATGGTGTAGCAGGCATGCGTCCTGTCAAATTTATTGGCCACCGCATGATTTTATTTTCGATATGTTAATGTTTTCTTTATCTTGTTATATTTCATAATTGACTATGTTTGAGGTGTACTTTTTTCTTATATGTTGCTTTATGTTTTAACATAGTCTGTAGCAAATAACATATTTCATAACCTAACGACGTCCATGACAAATATAGGCGATAAAAAGGTCTATAATACCATACCTAATACGAAACATAGTCCATAATAATTAACAAATTCAAAATACAAAGTCTAAGACTTCGAAGGCCACTGGTAATGACGCGCCTGACGATCAGGAATTTTGTGTCTACCACGTCCACACTGAAACTGTGGAGCATGAGGATGTGCTGGAGATGGCACTAGATCCGGAGGTGGAATGGCCTCGATCGACGACTGTGGATGATAGCCTGATTGTCGAGGTGGTGAAAAATCTATATGGCTATACACTTCCTCAATAGCCATATCATCCCACGACTGAGGTCCCTGACTACTCGTCCCTGCCTGAGCTCCCTGACTACTGCTCCCCGACTGATCCCAGGATGCCATGGGTACTGGACTATGCTGATACGCCTGTTGGGTTTGGGTGTCCCAAGGTGGCCAATCTGGCTAATAATATGTATGTGCCTCCGGCTGGGTAAGCTTGTGAAATGTCGCCTGAACACCGTACTCACGACCTATGAAGGGTGGCCTAAACCATCCACTCACCGCCAGATTGGGTGCATGAATAGGCTCAGGAACTGGTGGAATAGGTCGGCGACGATGTCCTATCCCTCGACCCTCTCTCGCACGACATCTCACGTCGATAAACAATTGTGCCTCCTCCGAAATTTGGGTCAGGGGTGCCTCTGGACCTGGCTCCTCCATTCGAGCGGTCTCTCTGAAAACAATTATCAAACGACCTATTTTCTCGTGTACATTGTCCAAAATGTGGTGCGGAAATTGCTCAGGCATGGTGACAAAATATAAATTCTCCAGACCATCAACCTATAAGTCACAACATATATACATATAGAAAAATTTATAATAATAGTAAATAAATGCTAATTCCAGTAAATGACTTACACAACCTCCTAATTTGGCAACCCACTTCGTGACATATCGCTTGTCGGACAGTCTATACCAAGCCATGTACTTATGGTTGAGTAACATAAGACCATGTATTTCAGGAGGCACTTCAACATGTTGAACTCGCCTATTCCATCTTTGTATAAATTTTCTTAACCTGCAAGCCCAATTTTCTTGGGGTTTTCCCTGAAGGGTATAATCATACACTCCTTTCAATTTCCTAGGCCTGTGCGGTATCGGTTGATCCGGCCCAAATTGGCTCATGCATCTATCAGGCTGAGAATACTCAGCAATGTGAAAACAAATAATAGGTGTCCTAGCCATCCACAAATACTGTGTCAGCAGATGCACCCAAGAATTCGTAATCTCCATAAGGTTGTCAAACCACCTACAAGATTAAAACATATATAGGACTCAATTGCATATTGACAATAGTTTAAATAAATTATATTTGATTCAAAAAACATACATCATCTCTGCATAAGGTATCTAGTCTGTCTCGATACTAGTTTAATGAGTTAATTCTGAATCGACCTAGAGCATTAAACCTAGTTTCCAGATTCAACATTCAAATGTTAATCGCAGTACACATAAATAAATTGTGATTTAAGTAATACAAAATAAACATACCTGTGTCTGAAGTGGCGGTCCAGCTTATGCAAATCAAGCAAAGGGGGAGCAATGGGTGAAAATCTGAGCCACGCCTAAATCTACAGAAAAATAGTGCAACCACCAATGTCTTTTCTATTTGGGTCTGTACAATCGCACAACTGTCTAAACAAGTTTGCCAGAACTGCAGACTCCTAGCTATATGAACCAATGTCAGCAAAATCACCACCAAGTAAGGCGATGTAGCGACATCCTACTACGCCCCCCCTCGATCTGTCGCATAGGATCCAAGATCCTAACATCCGTGCAATGTGAGCCTTCGTGAAGTATATCACATTCTGAGGATGATCGGCACCTGCATCCCATGTTGGATGTACTCTGCTGAAATATGATAGCTTCAAATTTCAGGAGGATAACTCAGTGGCCGCATCAGGCCCGTTACCAAAAACTTCATTACACAATTCTACTCAATCCATGCAAGTCTGCCCGGTAACGACTTGCCCATCAGTAGGCAATCCTAATATACCTGCGACATCTTGCGAGGTAATTGTCATCTCACCCTATGGCATATGGAAAATGTGTGTCTCTGGCCTCCACCACTCAACCATAGCGCTGATAAGGCCAACATCAATCAGAAAAATATAGTTCACTTATCAATTTATAAGTTCAAAATACACTAATTTCAACACATTAAATATAACAATATTGTAAGTGCTTCCCTGCATATATCGCATGCGAGCAACATGTAAGAAACCAGCCTGAGTCAAATATTGTGCGACTAGGTCTGGAATATCGTCGGGTCGGGGTCCACCACTAGGTCTACCTCCATGGCGAATCTTTAACTAACTTTGTGTTTCATCGTTCCAAGCAGCCTCTGAAATATGAGTGTGTTGTCTGCGCCTCCTAAGTATATCTCATCTATATGGTCTAGGAAGAACATGCGTTGTGGGATCGGTAGGCTCAGGTTCATGGTCAAGTCCAGAATGAGGTGACTCAAATGACAATGACTTGACTATAATAATATGCTAAAATTTAATAATCATATTATCATAATTTATTTTATTTGAAATAAAAAATATTTTTCAAAATTGATTATGTATGTCTTAGGTAGGTCCTTAATCATAACCTAGGTCACTAACTAATAATATTCTAAGCCAATAAACATGTTACAACTAACTAACTATATCTTAAAATTTAATAATCATATTATCATAATTTATTTAATTAAAAATAAAAAATATTTTTCAAAATTGATTATGTATGTCTTAGGTAGGTCCTTAATCATAACCTAGGTCACTAACTAATAATATTCTAAGCCAATAAACATGTTAGAACTAACTAACTATATCCTAAAATTTAATAATCATATTATCATAATTTATTTAATTTTAAATAAAAAATATTTT
>PYAF01004732.1:991806-1040017 GCA_007407185.1 Glycine tomentella | reverse complement strand
TCTTATAGAATAATTATAAGATTTCTTATTTTACATTTTCACAATAAATGTATATATATAAATTAATTAAGATTAGATATAAATTAAGGGTATAAATAATTAAGATTATCTTGAACTTTAAAAATGATAAATAAATAAAAATAAAAATAAAAAATTCTTTTAAAAATTCAACAATTATGATTTTTAATTGTCATTTTTAATTTTATAAAAATTAAGAGTATAATTGATATTTTTAATTATGAATTTTTAAAAGAAACTTAAAAATGAAATGAAAGATAAATTTTTAATTGTAATATTGAGAGAATTACCGCAGAAAAATTTAATACTACATATTCTAATTATTAACTATTATTATTTTATCTTAAAAAACTATTATTAATTAATATTTATTGTTATATGTTTTAGTTCTATCTTTAATATGTTATTGAATTTTTATTTAGATGTGATTAAATGATTTAAAGTATAAGAATCTAAGGTGAATTGATGGGGTGTTTGGTGGTATTAACATATTTACTACTTCCATTCATTTTTCTATTTTTTCTCTCTCCCAAATTAAACAGATACATTCATTAGTTCAATATAACTTAACTATCTTTATAGTAAAAAATAAACCTTAAAAAAAAAATGCCCCCTTTCCTCATGAAAGAGTGAGTAACCTCGCACACAGTACAGCTTCCTCTACCACCACCACCACCACCCAATTCCATTTCCATTTCCCCGTTCCGTATCAGAATGCACAGCGCAACACGCGCCGAAGCGGAGCGTCTCCTGGGGATCGCGGAGAAGCTCCTCCAGAACCGCGATCTGATGGGCTCTCGCGAGTTCGCGATCCTCTCCCAGGAAACCGAGCCTCTCCTCGAAGGCTCCGACCAGATCCTGGCCATCGTTGACGTCCTCCTCGCCGCCGACAAGCGCGTCAACAACCACCCCGACTGGTACGCCGTCCTCCAGGTCGACCGCCGCTCCGACGACCTCGAGTTGATCAAGAAACAGTACCGCCGCCTTGCCCTCCTCCTCCACCCCGACAAGTCCCGCTTCCCCTTCGCCGACCACGCCTTCCAGCTCGTCGCAGATGCCTGGTCCCTACTCTCCGACCGTATTAAGAAATCTGTTTATGACAAGGAGCTCACTTTCTTCTCCCGCGTCGATTTGTCCGTCCCTGGATGGGTCCAGCAGCAAGAGAAACTCCCCGTCCGGAGGACTGGGCCCGGGCCCGGGCCCAGTGCGTGCCGCAATAGCGCTGCTTCGGCCCGCGAGGACATCCACGCGGACGAGAATTCGAGGAGGAGGAGGAGTTCTACTTTCTGGACCACGTGTCCTTACTGTTACCGTTTGTATGAGTACCCTAGGGTTTACGAGGGTTGTTGCTTGCGCTGCCAGAATTGTGATAGATCCTTTCACGGCGTAACGGTTCCGTCGCTTCCGCCGCTTGTTCCCGACCAGGAAGCTTATTATTGCTGCTGGGGGTTCTTCCCCATCGGGTTTGTTGTTGGCAGCTTCGGTTCTCCTCCGTCGCCGGAGGAAGAAGCTGCTCCTTCGGCGGCGGAGGCACCACCGGCACCGCCTCCTCCGCCACAGCAACCGGCTTCTTCGCTGCCTAATTGGATGCCAGTGGCGGCGGAGAATGGCGTGAGGAGTGTGACACCGGTGGCATCGGCCAGATTGACGAGGTCGGGGGCGGCGGTGGCGAACGGGGTTGGATTGGGGACTGGGACGGGGAAGAAGAAACGGGGCCGGCCGAGGAAGTATCCGTTGCCGTCGTGAGATGGAGGGGGTGTTTTGGATTGTTGTTGTAGCCTTGTAGGTACTGTTGTGTTGTTTAGTTGTTGTTTTTGTAGATATGGTTAACTGGTTATTTTGTATGATCTGTCTCTTGAATGTGGGTATCTTTTTGGCTCTGTGGTTTTTTTGCTATGGGGTTTTGATTGTATGCCTTGTTGATGAGGAGGGGAAGATAAACAATGTGGCCGGTTATCTATAATTGAAATTATTAGATTCACAGGGCCTTAATGCCCTTAGCTTTGTTTTATGTGGTTTTGACCAAAAAACACAAAAAAAAACTTTGGCTTTGCCTAAACACCGGAGAGTTAGCACCTTTACAGTCATCAACATGGTTTTGAATTGTGGTTGTGTATTGCATTGTGATCCCTGGAAATGTGACTGATGCGATCATAATTATGGTTATATTGTACACTGGAATAAATGGAGAGGATCTTGACCCCTTTGTTAAACCTTGGTTGGTCATCATGGATTTGGTGCTGCCATTATATTTTCCTTAATCCAGTCATGAAATTGTAAGTTATGTTTGAATTACCGTTGCTTTATCATTAGAGGGTGTTCAACATTTGAATTCCCATTGCTTTACCATTGGTTCAACGTTTGAATTACCGTTGCTTTTACTATTAGAGGATGCTCAATGTTTGAATAACCTTTGTTTTACCGTTAGGGTTAGAGGGTATTCAATGTACTATTGAAGAAGGAACACTATGTATCAATTATTCTGAATGTACTTTTGGAAGATTTGCACCGATAATCCAATATTTTAAACACTTAAAATTCTTAACATGAGATGGGTGGGAAGCTCTACTGTCCCAAGCTGATGCTTAATTGCCCATTTGTGATTTAGATTTTGATAGAGTTGATTTTGGATTATTGATTGAGTTGTTGAATGTAACATGCATGTGTGTCCGAATTACTCTGAAGTGATTTTGACTTTGCTCTGTAATGTGTGTGGTGGCTTGTGAATTGATCATGCGTGTTAACCCCCACGTAGTCACTGCTGAGAATAAGGAAAAATGCTCAGAAGAGGATGAGTGTACCTTCACAATGAGATGGAGTTATAAGCTTAGTGGGTGGCCACCGTCCTAGAATAAGTCTTGAATTGAGTTGTCTGTAGCCAGCTACTAGGTCTTCTCCTTGTTGGGCTATGTGATTTCGTTGGAATGACTATTTGGATCTTGTTTTGCAACTGTGAACTGTCACAATTTTCTTCTTGCACATAGTGAACGGACTGGAATCGTTGGATGAAGATCAATCAATTCAAATTCTGAATACAAGTTTTAAGTCCTATTAATTGAGATAAAATATGAGCTGTAAAATCTTTATCCAACTGTTCCAATTCGCTCACTGCAGGAATGCATGGAAATTGTGAATCTGGATCCTGGATATTCATGATGACTATTTTTGGGATAATGAAGTGCTTTGTAAACTTATGAATCCATTTGAAAATACAAATTGGGAACATAGTTAATGCTCATTGTAACTTAACTAGTGTTCATCATTGTTGTAGTAGTTATTACCATGTCTAAACACTTCAGTTTCTTCACTTCTTTTGATATAGTTTTGTCTGTACTTAAGCTTATTTACCTTTTTCAGAGCACTTGTTTCATTGTAATAAATATCTGTTCTGAAGAAAATTCTTTTTAGAAGATGCTTCAACCTGAGATTTAGGTTTGCAGAATCAGAAGCTTCGAGTTTAGAAGTTTTACATTAAGTTTGTGTGTGTCTCACTGATGTTTGGGACTCAGTTTTGTAAAAGCAAGGCTTGGGGTATTTTGTTAAACTCAGTTTGCAAACTTAAGTTCAACTTCAACTTTAAGTTTACAAATTTTAATCGAAGCATACACTGATATCGCTAGTGAAGTTTATGGGATTCTCAAAGCACTCATTAGTAGCACAAAACCATTGCATTACTCGGGTGCTATATTTTTAGTTTTTACAAACTGATATTCTGTGTAAAAGTGCAAGTATTATGAGGATTAATCAAAATCCGAATCGTTGTAGCTTGATTCTGTACAACAATGTTCAATAGCTGATGGTGAGGTCATCTACTATCTCTTGTGCCGCAGACATATGTTGCACGGACATGGGTATATATAGTCGTATAGATCAGATATCAGATACAGAGAATGGGTATGTTAACATAAAATTTTGATGAATTTCATAAACATAAATAGAAATACCTATAGATAACATTTGTAATAAAAGAAATGAATAAATTTACATCCCACATGTAAAGATGAATGAGTTTAATTGAACAGGAAAACAAAATTGGGAAAATTGAACGGAAAATACCCCTAATTTTAATTGAAACAAAATTTGTCACTTTTGTTGGGGGGAAAAATAATCTAACAAGTACATAGAGCAAATTCAGCCATATCTCAGGCCGCAACTACTCCAATCCGTGGCATATCCAAGTTATGTATTTTTTTTTAAAAAATAAAATAATAAGTACCAAGACATATCTAAAATATAACTTTACTTGGTACAATCCTGTTGCAGGTAAAGTTAACAAATGAAGTTTTTTTTTTTTGGTGAGATCACAAATGGAGTATTCGAACTGTGGTTACAGGATATTGATAAACGAACAAGTTAGGGGTGTTAATGGTCGAGTTTTTGTTTTCTTTCATGTGTATAATACATGATTCATTTGTACTGGGAGGGAGAATTAAAGTGAGGGAGAGATACCTTCTTCTGTTTATAAAGGGAAAACGTTCTTTCCAAAGTGAGAGGAAGTTGGGGGGAGAAGGGGCAATCAGGGAAAAGCATTTCCCCAAAGTCAGAAAGTTTGGGAGTGGAGGAGGGATGTGTCATTTGATTGTTTGCTTTAGTTTTAATTATTTTAATATTAAATAGTTTTTTATACAGCATAAAAAAATTAAAAAACAATTTTTTATTAGGAAAAATATCATGGTAAAAAGTTTTTTTTTGTCAAATTAATTATTATTATTAAAATTAATTATGTAACATATATAATGAACGTGAATGGTAGTAAATAGTATATTGCGTTATTTCTTATTTTACTTTGGTTTGTTAAATTTGAATAATTATTAAAATTTAAACAAATGAAATTTAATAATAATGAATTTAAGAATAAAATATTTAAGTAATAAGTTTGAATTTGATTTAGTTGATTTAATTGTTTTTGTAGAAAATATTATTAATGTATTTCTTTTGGAGTCTGAACTCAAATATAAACAAAGAATTTATCTGGCATATTAAACTTAAATATAAATAAATATAACTAATTTTATTCTATTTAATGATGTCATTTTCTAAAACACGCCTCATATTATTGTAATTTTATTTTTAATGATTCTTTTTTGTTTATAATATCAAATTCCAATGAATAACAGTTTGAAAATAACATTATTATTTTTTACTTGAGACTAGCAAAATTAAATGATATCAATTAAATTTTTAATATTGTGAAATTAATTAATTTTGCTTTGACCGTCTCTTATGGAGAAAAGTGTGGCAAGGGGATGGCATGGTGCGTCACCTTCTCCAATCAACAAATGCGGCGGGGTTGGGCTGCAACAACTGTTACAAGGACCTATGATAACGGGGAACTGCTTCACTGACGACGGTGAGGACGACGGTGAGTGCGACGGGGAGAAAGGATTTGGGGTGCACAACGACGCTCGAGAAAATAAGGAATGCTGTGTTAGTGTTCCTTTGAGAAAGGTTGAGTGGGATAAAGGTATTGAAGGATACAAACATCTGTTTATTGTGTAAATAATTTCATAGGAGGTACACCCATTGTTTTTTATTTATTTTTAATTCACTTCTTATTTTTAAATAGAGTTAAATAAGATTTTGGTCCTCCAAATATTAAATTATATTATATTGGTTTTAGTCTTCTGAAAATAATTTCATTGCATTTGATATCTGAAATTTTCAAATTCCCTTTGAAGTAATTTATTTAACTTTGTTTTTTTGTTGTTAAATGTAAGTCACCTCTACCTCTTATAGATAATATGGCTGGAACTCAAACTATTACAATTAATGCACTTGTTGATGTTTATTCCCAGTATCTAGTAACTGGTTCCATCAACAACAAAGACAATATACGAGTTTAGTTATATATATTTGTTTGGGAATAATAGAGATGTAATATGATTTTTTTTCTATTCTTGAAAGGCATATTGAATGTTAATGTTAGAAACGAAAGTGCTAATGTTAGAACAACAAATAGCGTAAACTTCTAACAAAAAAAAGAGTTAAATAAAGGACTAAAATGGAATTTTTTTGAAATTTTCAGGAATCAAATGCAACGAAATTATTTTTGAAAGACTAAAAGTAATATGAGTCAATATTTGGAGGACCAAAATCATATTTAATCCTTTTAAATGTACTTAAATAGTTAAAAAAAATTAGCCTCTAAAAAATGGACATGTTTTGATTTTGATCCCTATAATTTTTTTTCTTTGTTTTCCATCTCTCTAATATTTAAAACTATTAATTTTAGTCTTTATAAAATGAAAACATTTTGGTTTTATTCCCTGTAAAATATAAAATATATCTCCCCCCCCCCCCCCAAAGAATGTACTATCTCTAGCCGTAAATTCACTACACGAATATTTAACATATATTTAACATATGAAAGATAAATTTTAACTCCTTCAAAATTTAGAATTATTATGTTTGATATCTAAATTTCAATTTAAGATACATAAATAATACTTATTTCATGGATCAAAAAAGTTTTTTTTTTATTAAATATATCACATGTTGACATCATACCACAAAACTAATAATTAAATATTATTTGAGATTGTCACTTCACCCTTCTTTTTTGTTAAATAAATAAATTATAAGAACATCTTTAGTAGTAGATTTTAAATTGAGATCTTAAATTATTTTTTGGTAGATCCTATAATGTCATATAGGATTAAAGATCTCTCAATCTTTTTCATTTTTTTCTTTAATGATAAATCTCATTTTGAGATCTTAGGAAAAGAGAAAAAGGAAGAAAATTTATTCTTTTTTGAACAATGTGTAGATCTTAAGAGATCTTCTATAAAAACTCATTCTCCATATTGAAGATCTCTTCAACTCCTTTATTAGGAGATATAGTGAAAATCAGATCTTGAACTCAAGATTCTATCAAAATTTTCATAATTGGAGAGACAAGAGAAAAACTTTGTATATAAGTTCATCATTGGTTAAGTTAAAAGAGAAATACATTAAAAAAAAGGTAATGTATAATTTTATTTTATTTTTATATTTTTTACTTTTCCAATTCCAAGTCAATCCGACCCCATCATATATAGGTTAGCTCATGTTAACAAAATTTTAAACTGGATCAATGACTAGCTTATTTAAATTAAACTTCATTTCGTTCAATGTGACACTCAAAAACACCCTCTAAAAAAGGTACTAGTATTCTATTATGTCTTTATAATGTTGTGCTGGAAATGAAAGGGAGAAATCGTATTAATGATAACCATCATAAATTTTGTCTTAGTTGGCCACCACCAACTAATTAAGTGGGGATATTAATAAAATATCTTTTTCCTTAAAAAAATTATATCAACGATAAATGAATTTATTTCAAGGAAAGAGAACTAGTTTAATGTTTATGAATTGATAATGTAACATAGTTTTATACTATTTTTTTAATTATAAATTTTTGTTTGAATTATTTTAAAATAATTATTTTAAAAGTTAATAAATTTATCATATATGATAAAATTACGATTAGATGAGTGTGTAAATTTTTTTAGACTATTAATATATGACCATTTTTCTCCATAGAAAGACTAGAGTAGAGTGGAAAATATATCCGAATCTGGAAAACTCTGGAGCTTTTTATCTTCCAGGTTTTTATGCAAATTTCCGTCATTCTTCTCTGATGATGGGATGTTAAAAAGGTTTAATAGACATGTTATTAGTGTGATTTTTGTACACAATTAAATAACTAAAAATAACTATTAACATGTTTTTTAAAATAATTATTAATTTATTATAAAAACTAACAATGCAAAACTATCATACATATTTTATGATTAAATAAATAGTTTAAAATATTTTTATATAATGTGAGTGTATATATTATTTATTCATATATATGTTAAGAAAAAGAAAACAAAGCTTACGATAAAACTCTCATATATGATAGCCAAATACACATTCATGAATATTAATGTTTAGAATATAACTATTATGAAGAGGAACAACTCTCAAACTTTTCTTACATCTAATATAGTTTATAATTATCAAAAGAGAAATAAGACTGATATGTTATTTACACATTACGTATATAGTGTACCTCATGTGTTTTCACTGTACAGTATATATCGTGTTCAAATTTTCTTTGTCTCACGCCCTTCACTTAAAAATATATCCATGATCAAATATATAAAACATTAAAAATCTATTCCTTGAAGATTCTTATAATTTTTATAACCTTTACAAGCTAAAAAAAATTACATTGATGTTCTTGTGGTATTAAACTAACAAAAATTACATTGACTAGAAATCAAATCCTTTTTAAAATTATATTATATACCGTACCGGTAGTTTTAATTTCTTTTCAAATATGTATGTGTTCAATTCGCCACATAACGCATTGCACTTTAACCATTGTGATCCAATCCAAATCCAAAAATATATATACATTACACAGGGACACTGATGAGTACACCATGATTAATTGCATTTTTAAGCGCATGATTATTACATTATTTTAATAGCTAGGACATGTACCTTTAATATGTACTTCTTATTTTCTTTTCAGTTCTCTAGAGTGTTGTTTGTCGACAATCAAATTTTAATTATTAGATACCAATAATAAGTCATTGATCCAATAGAATCGAGTTCAATATTTTATTTTCAAGTAAAATCTTAAATTTAAAAATATGATTATAAAAAAGAGAAAACTTTACTAAAAAAATCAGTTTAATTTATTGACAAAAATTAATCATTTATTGATGAATATATGCTTAAATTTTTTATTAGGTTAGTGTTTTTGTTTTTGGCTTCTATTTATTGGTTGAAACATGACATGATAGGCGAACATACTCACACTTGGTAGAGTTGAGAGATGGCATAGCGACAATGGGGAGGCATGCAGCTTTTAAGGGACAAAAATCAGACCATCCGTATGGTTTGGTACTGTGAGAAATTCCTTTGCCCTAACAGTTCACCCCAATTTGCTAGATCAGTCACACTTTTGCCTCACCTTTTCCCCCTTCCCCCTTCTTCTTACTTGCATCTTTCTTCCTCCCCCCCCTCTGAATATGGGAATTTGCATTGGAAGCAAAAGCTTTCTTTGTGAGCAAACTCTTTTTTTCGTCTAAATATTAGTGTCGTCTCATTAATTTTTTAATTATTAAATTAATTCTCAAAAGTGTAAAACAGTTAATAATAATTAAATGATCTAATTCAGACTATTGATTGAGTAGATTGTGTGAGTGTTATAAATCTTTATTATAATATTTAATTCCTATTGATTAAAAAATAGAATAGTTAATAAATGATTGTTATTATTATCACTATTAAATGCTTTAGATGTTTCAAGAGTTATTTTTTGTGAAAAATTAAAAATCCATGAAAAGCTACTGTGCATATTCTTCTCTTCATTTTTATATATCAAATACAAACCCCTCTTAAATTAAGAAATCAAAATGATTACTAACTATGAAATACCTCTGTGTGTTCGTGTGTGTAGTTAAGCAAGAAGGGCATCAAAATTATGGAAGAACTTTTCTTCCCCAAACCCACAAGGATCTAGCTACATTCCCACGCCTATTTTAAGACCTAATTTTTAGTTCTCCTTGGCTAAATTTTTAAAACCAAATTTTCTCACTAATTACTATGAGACACGATTCAATATATATAATATCTATACTTGTAATTAATTTAAATACAACTTGATCCAATATATATATATATATGTCACATTGTAATTGATTTAAATATAAAAATAATATATGAAAGGAAATTATAATTTTAATATATTTTAAAAATAACATAAAATAATCTAGAAATGTAACTAAATATATCCACAAACATGTAAACTTTTTTTAACTTTTCTAGTCTCTCCCTACCCTTCCTATATCATCAACCTCTACAAACAAGGAACAAAAGTTTGCTCTAGTCAAAATCAATTTTACCTGAATCCCTTAATACATCATTGGCTTCTCCATTCACGTTTTTGTTTTATTATTGCAAAGGGCATGTGGATCAATAGGTAGGGGCTCACCATATTAAAGTTAAAAAATGAGTGCTGCAACAAGCTAGAAGAGGGTGGGGTCGAATTAGTAAGCATCATGCATTCGAGACAGATCGAATCGAACAGTGAGCCTGGGAGACATGCTCATTGCATCATGGAGATGTCAAAATCATAGTATATATGAATCCAAACTACAACTGTTTGAAGGACTAGGAAAAAAACAATATACACGAGAGAGAGAAATGGAAATAATTATATGATAAATGTTAATTAATATCTTTAGAATATTGATTAAAAAATTAAAATTAAAATAATTTTTATTAGAAAACATAAAATTATATTATATATTCATTACTTTTTTTTTTTTACTTTCTTATGATTTACATTAAATATCTTTTCTTTTTAATTACTTAAACTAATATTTTAAGAATATAATTAACAACAACTTTATATATATATATATATATATATATATATTTATATAACTAATTAATTTGTGGTCATGCACTTAGCATATATGATCATATTTAATTATCTGAGCATAGTTCAGCTGTATGATCTGCCTTCTGCCTTCTGCTGGTTGGGTGATACCATCTAAAGTCTCATCTGCTCCTTGCAGCCGGAGCACTGACATAGGATGTTGATTTTTCGTCCTTCATTGTCATCCTTTGGTGGGGCCCACCCGACATATTCACATGCATAATGTTCAGATTTTTTCATATTTATTTTATTGTTACAAAAGTAACCTAGCTAAACTAAACTGCCACACTAGGAAGAAGGAAGGAAGGAATGCGGTAAACCAATAGGTGAGGGAAGAAAGAATATACATGCATGTCAGTGAATAATGGAGTGACCAAATAATGTATCCATCCAGCTTTATCTATTTATCTATCTGCTTCTCACCTAATTAGGGTACGAGGGAAGATATTAGTAAGAATATTTAGATGCATATATTCCTTATTGACCTCTTGTAGAATAGAAGAAATTCCTTATTGACCTCTTGTAGAATAGAAGAAAAGTTTGTGTTGTTTACGATAGTTTAATTTGGGGTGAGATCAGAAGATTAATGATGTACCATCTGTTTTTCGAATATATATAAGATGCAAAGTGAATAAGTTAACAGCACTTCAATATATAAGCTCCCAAATTGTAGTAGTAAGTATTCTGTATATGTATATAAAATTTACGAATATGCATTTGGACTACAATTAATTGGCCTAAATCTTCAAATATCTCTACGATTCTTGGAATCATGACAAGTGGCGACTGATAAACTTACTGTAATTTATAATAAACCCTTGGTCAAAATGCTGTTGGACAAATAAAACTAAACTAAACCAAAAGTTTGATACAGTTGGAGTTGATAGATAGATATAGTTAGCTTTCTATAGTATGTTAATTAAGGCTTATTATTTCATAACTATATGTGTGTGAAAATATTTTGTTGTGAATATTTACATAAATTTTTCTGTTATTTTCTTAAAGCATAGTGATATTCGTGATCTACCTAAAATGGAGTAAGTTAAAGTGGAAAAAAGAGAAAGATAAAAAACGATAGAGATATATAGAAAATTATAGATGCAATAAGTAATATAATAATATCATAAAACACGTGTAACTGTGAGATTGTTTTAGAATAATTATAAAATTGAGTTCAAGTTTTAAATACACAATCTGTATTGAATATTTTTTTTAAAAAAAAGTTTTATCATCCATAAAATATGACCTTACCATGCTTGAATAGGAATTTCGTATGGTGGCAGATATTTATGGTAGATACAAATTAAAAAAGTAATATAATATGAAAAAGTAAAAAAAAGAGATAGAAAAGAAAATGAATAAATGATTATAATTATTCTCTTTTAAAAGATATCAATACTAGTTTTGTTTTATATATATATAAAAATAACATGGCGCTAGGTCGTATATATGGGATTAATATAACATGTACATGAAATGATGAAGTGAAGCTAGACATCACGGAAATTCACAATTTATACTAAAATACGGCTATAAAAAAAATACCATCTGTGAGCTCCAGATGTGTACCATGAAAAAAACACATGGAAGCATGCATGCAATACATATATCCATGCATGTATGACTAGTGTAAAACCCCATTCACTTTTCATTGGTATTTTTCCTTTTAACCCCTCAACTCAAGGATAAACAAAAAGTAAAGAGTAAGAATTAATTAACTGAATCGTTGTCTGAGCCAGAAGAGCCAGAAGAGCCAGAAGAGCCAGATGAGGGCATGTATGCAACTGAGTATATGCTACGAATTGAATAACAATATACACTGCTATATAGATTTGGGAAATGGTAATTAATACTATTAAGATACCATAGAGAGACAAAAAAGTGGGTAGTGTGAAAGCGATACGTAGAAAAGACTGAGTATGCAAATACCTACTACTCTAATACAAATTATTACAGAACAAGCGATCCAAAAGAGGTTGTCGGCTTAGCACATCATCACAAGTTCACAAAACCTGTCCCATTTTTGATTCCCTCAACAAAGTTGTCGGCGCCGGCTAGCTATTAAGTAACAGTTCCTTTTGCCCCTTTGAAAATGATTGCATTATTCCCCTTCTTTCCCTTTTTGCACCCAACACCACCACTATCTTCACTCCATAATTTGCCACATTTCACCCTCTCACTATCCCTTTCCCACCGCTTTTGCCAGCATTGGTAGTAATCAAGTCTTCTACTTCTTCTTATTCGCTAATCCTTTTATTCCCCTTTTTATTAAGTCCTCGTTGGAGATACATCATTCAATTGTGTACCCAGATTGTATCATGAGGACTTTTCAGTTTTTTAGTATTATTCAATTCAATAACCGGTTTTTTCTTAATTATATGAGCAAATAGTTTATGGAGTACTTTTTTTTAGATTCGGGGTCCTATTTTAATAACATAATATGATAATGTTATAGAAAAATATAAATTTTGTTTGAATAGGGATCTAATTAATACTACTATATAAAGATTGGAATGATTTTGAGAATAAAATTCATCTTGATTAAATTGTTTTATTAATGAGTCAGTAAAAATACTAAATAAACTTCAAAATATATAATATAATTTATATTACAGTACTATCATATTTCTTATCTCATGAGTCTTCGATTAGTGATGACATTAACTTTTGCGGGTATATAAGCCATGGATATCTTCTACGACATATTTCCAAAATATTTAATTCACTTGTATATTTAAGATTGAAGTTTGATTAAGTTGGAAAAACTTAGACTAACTAACTGATTTACGTGTTTGATCATAATATCATTCTTTAAAATAAGAAAATCAGAAGTTAATTACAAAATTATATTAAAACTTCAAGTATTAACAATTTCATAAATATATAGGCTATACTGTTCATATAGAATCAACTTACAAAATTATTTAAAATTGATTAATTTAAAAAAAAATCATTTTTTATTAATTCAATTTTGAATTTATTAGTTCAGTTGTGATATTTATATTAAATTGATTCGATTCATACTCACTCTCATAATTCAAAAATAGGAAAAAGATTCGACTTTATTTTTTACCGCATACATAAAATATCAATCACCTAGCACCAACAAAACTACAGTCAAATTAATTCCAAAAGGATAACATAACACCATTGAAAAAGCCACGACTTTTGATACTTCATTGTCTGCAAACAAACAAGAGAGAAAAAAAAAATGTGTATAAGTGAGTTCTGAGCAACTCCCTGTCTCTCATCGTAGATACATGTACAGGCACTAATTTATTCCCCGGTCTCTCAAAGGTCACTCTCATTTCCTCACAATACATTCCTTCACTTCTTCCACCTCGGGCAACACTCCCCCTTCTTCTTTAATTCCCATTTTATTTATTTATTTATAGGTAAATACCACAAATTTCATGTGAGACATTACTAAATTAATGCTGATAAATAAAAAATATAAAAATTATGATAAATTAATTTTTTAGATAATTTAATAATAAATTAGTTTCTAAATTTATAATTATAAAATTAATTTTTAAAAATATAATTTATTATCAAATTAATCTTTAAATATTATAATTTAAAAATTTAATAAAAAAGTAATTTATCACATTAGTTATACATTTAAAAATAAAATTTATATTTTATCATATTCAAGAATGAATTTGTTATGACATCATCATAAATTTAATTATTTATCTTAAATATATTTATGTATTGATGGATTGATTTTGCAACAAAATAGAAAAGTACCCCCACCCTGCTCATTTGTTGGGATCCCATTCTTCCACAACAGTTCAAAGTTTGCTCCCTCATTCCTCACCCCTCCGCCTCCTCTCAAGTACACACTGTTTCCACCTAAAAAGCTGCTACCCAATACTCCGTACACCGTATACCTAAACCACCCCCAACTACAACGGACACTAACAAATTATTATTACTATTACTATTACATCACATTCTTCACACACTCATCAAAATCAATCTCGTTCATCATTTTCCATATATATCGCCAGCAAGATACAAGAAGAAAGAAAGATGCTTCCGTTTCGGAGATTCTACGGGTTCGAGAGCTGGCTAGACCACGACGCTGGCCATGCTCCGAGCTCGCTTATTAAAAAGGCCGTGGAGTTGGACGGCGCCAGATCGAAAACGGAGCGGAAATCAACGGAAGCGTGCAAGAGTCACAGGGAAGCTGAGAGGAGACGCAGGCAGAGAATCAACTCTCACCTCTCCACCTTACGTTCCCTCCTTCCTAACGCCGCCAAGGTTATTAACTAACACTTCTCATACTCATTATTTCTTCTTTCTTCTTCTTATCTGTTTTGTTGTGTGTACATAAAATTATATTGACAATTTTGTTAAATTCTTATATTATGTCAAGAAGAGTTGATGGAAGTGATTAAAGATCTAAAGTTGATTTTCTTTCTCCCTTCTTCTTTTACATATGAATTTTAAGGTTGATTTTCCTTTGTGCTACTCAAATCTTGTTTTGTTTGGCGGACAGTTCTTCTAAGAAAATCATTTTGCATTTAGAAACTAATTACAACAAGATAGAAATGCTTGCTGTTTAATATATACAGTACACCAAGCTCTTAAATATCGATCCATATTGCGTTGTGATTTTGTCGCGTTTGTTGATACGACGATAAATTATAAATTATAGACAAGAATACGGGTAATGCGGTCGTTTTACGGTTGTGAACAATTAAAAACCTTGATATTTTTAAAAACCTTGATATACACTAAAAGAAAATTCTTATCTTGCTGAAAAATATATTAGTTTAAATTTCTCTAATAAAATAGTACTGAATTGCTATTATAGAAGAATGATTGTGAATTGAATATGAGGTTGTTTTGCATGGTTGGAGGGCAGGGTGGTAAATTCAAACTTTGTGTTGTTTTGCAGTCGGACAAGGCGTCGTTGCTGGGGGAAGTGGTGGAGCACGTGAAGCGGCTGAGGAAGCAAGCCGATGACGTGACATGCGGGGACTCGTCCTCCTCGTGCAGCGGCGAACCGGGTTCGGTCCGGTCGGAGGCATGGCCGTTTCCGGGCGAGTGCGACGAGGTGACGGTGAGTTACTGTGACGACGAGGACGGGGAACCGAAGCGGGTGAAGGCGACGGTGTGCTGCGAGGACCGGGCCGGTCTGAACAGGGACGTGTCCCAAGCGATCCGGTCGGTTCGGGCCAAACCGGTTAGCGCGGAGATGATGACGGTTGGGGGAAGGACTAAGAGTGTTGTGGTGGTGGAGTGGGAAAAGGAAGAGGAGGAGGTTGGGGCGCTGGAACGGGCTTTGAAGGCTGTGGTGGAGAATCGGGCTTTGGTGGGCTTTGGAATGGGCCCTGTCATTGTGGGCCAGAAACGGGGTAGGGATTGCTGTGCTTCGCCTAGAAATGAGGTTGACTCTGACTTCTTGCTGAGGAATGGGAGCTTCTGCTAATTCGTAATTAGTTTCCTTTTTTGGTAAAAGAAATAATTAGATGTTTAGTTAGTTTTCGGGTTGGTAATATTGGAGATGCCATTTTTATTTATATAGGCATGATGCTTTAGTCTATACCATAGTCTAAAATCTATAATTTACAATAATATATAATTGTGGTAATTTTATTTGATCTCTATTTTTCTTTAGACTTCTTTGTTACTTAATTGCACACGATAACTAACTCTTCTCATGTTATAACTGAAGTTTTATCTCTCAATTGTACAAAAAAAAATTGTACATTTACATTCTTATTTTTTCTTTAACTTCTTCATTCTCTACTTTATTTTATGTTTTTTTTTTGAAGAAAATGTAGAGAGACATTATGTGCCCTTTTTCTCCTAGTGCATCTATATAAGACTGTAACTCAAATAAAGGAAATACTCCCTATATTTTTTTCTTTTTTAAAAGAGTATTTTACCTTTTAATTATTTACTCTCTAAATTACTCATTATTTTACTCTTAAACTACAGTATACTATAAACTATTCTCTACACTCAATTACTTTGTAGACTCTCATGCCAAATAAACTAAATTAAATTATTAAAAATATGTGGACAGACAGACACAATGTTTTTGTCCTTCCATTTATAATTATATATAACGGAAATGAGATATTTTGGTGCCTACTTTTATCTTTCTATTTTATTCTTATAACTACCTTTTTAAATCTCTTTTTTACCACTATCACTTTCCTCTTCAACTAATCCACACTCCACTATTCATAAAAACTGCCCACTATTATTTTACTTTTCTATTATTTTTATTTTTAAAAAATTGGAGAGGCACGAGTGCCTTTTTTTTCCTAGTTATTGTAATGGGAATATCGCATTTAGTTTATAATTTTTGGTTGATATTTTTATCCTTATTTTTATTAAGTAATTATTTATGATGAAGTTAATTACTTATTCTCATTCCTAATTTAACCTCCTCCCCTCCCCCCTTTTTATTATTATTATTTTTTCAAAAAATATATAGTGCCAATAACGTTCCCTGTGTTTGGTTTGTGAATTTTCTTCTGCTAACTGTTAGAATAGTGATTTGAAAGAATAAAAAACTGAGAAACACATAGGAAGATATAGTGGTTCGGCCATTTTGGAGCCAACGTCCACTGTGAAGTATTTCTCCCCCTTTCAATAATGATTTGTTAGGGGGGTTTCATTCCCTTTTAATAGTATTTGGTACAATGAATTAGCCAGATTGTCAGGCATATAATTTTGAGAATACAATTATTTCTTTTTATCTATATTTGCAAGATGAGTGGCAAAATTTGGTTTAATTGATTCCCAACAATTTTCTTCGTAAATATGGCGTGAATCTTCAACACTCCCTCTTCAAGTTGGTGCGAAGATATCAATCAAGGTCAACTTGGTAATGTTATTTTGAAACATGTTTTCTCGATAGAGCTTTTGTGAAGATGTCAGCAAGTTGCTCTTCACTTCGAATGTATGGGGTTTCAATTATTTTCTTTTGGACCTTTTCGCGGACAAAGTGGCAATCAATCTCGATGTGTTTAGTCCTTTCATGAAAGACTGGATTTGAGGCAATATGGATGGC
The DNA here is from genome assembly GCA_007407185.1 of Glycine tomentella. NCBI lineage: Eukaryota > Viridiplantae > Streptophyta > Magnoliopsida > Fabales > Fabaceae > Glycine > Glycine tomentella. The sequence goes on along the minus strand of PYAF01004732.1, from coordinate 1,022,543 downwards.
CGACTGATTATCAAAGTATAGTTTCATAGGATTGGCAGACATCTTGGCTGTTAGATCATTTAAAAGATTCTGAAGCCAGATAAGTTCACTCGTAGCTGAAGCCATAGCTCGGTATTCTGCTTCTGCACTTGATCGAGCTACGACACTTTGTTTCTTGCTTTTCCATGTGACAAGGTTTCCTCCTACAAAGGTACAAAGTCCAGAGGTGGATCTTTTATCAAGAGGATTCCCTGCCCAATCTGCATCAGCATAGCCTATTATTTTTGTATGATTATTCTTTTTCATCCAGATCCCCTTGCCAGGACATGATTTCAAGTATCTGAGAACTCTATCAACTAAGTCTATATGACCACATGTTGGATTGTGAAGAAATTGACTAATGTAGCTCACCGTATATGATATGTCTGGTCTGGTTATTGTTAGATAGATTAGTTTGCCAACTAGTCTCTAAAACTGCCTCGGATCTGAGAGGAGTAGAATTACCATCAAACTTGCTATTATACTCCATGGGGGTGTCAAAAGATTTGGCTCCAAGTTTGCCAGTTTCTTTTAACAAGTGTAACACGTACTTTCTTTGTGAGATGAATAGTCCTTTTTTGGAAGTTGCTACTTCAATCCCCAAAAAATACTTGAGGTGACCCAAGTCTTTGATGTCAAATTCTCTATTGAGGTGTTTCTTTAACCTGTCTATCTCAAGCAAATCATTTCCTGAAATAACTACGTCATCTGCATAGATCAGCACAACTATGGTTTTAATAGAGTAATGTTTGATGAAAAGTGAGTAGTTAGACTTACTTTTGTTGAACCTGAAGGAATTTAGTACAGTACTTAACTTACCATACCAAGCCCGAGGAGATTGCTTCAACCCGTAGATTGCCTTTTTTAATTTACATGCTTTTCCTGGAAGGTTTTCAAGAGGATGTCCAAGAGGGATATCCATGTATACTTATTCTTCGAGCTCCCCATGCAAAAAAGCATTCTTGACATCCATCTAAAATAAGGGCCATCCGAGGTTTATAGCCATGACATTAGGACTCTTACAGTATCCATCTCTGCTACTGGAGCAAAGGTTTCTGTGTAGTCTACTCCATAGGTCTGAGTATATCCTTTTGTAACTAATCAAGCCTTGTAACGTTCAATGGTACCATTACTCTGATATTTTATTTTATATATCCATTTGTAGCCAACAGTGCATTTTCCTTCAGGAAGAGACACGATTTCCCAAGTTTGGTTTTTGTCAAGTGCAGTCAATTCATAAGACATAGCTATTTGCCATTCAGGTACTCTCTGTGCTTCAGCATAATTAGATGGCTCATAATGATCACCAATTGTGGTTAAGAATGACCTGTATCCTGCAAAAATATTATTATAGGAGACATGATTTTGAATAGGATGAGCAACAACTATGGAGACAAAGTCTTTTAAGTATTATGGATGGTTTGAGGGTTCTGTTTGACCGTCGCAGTTGTTGATTTCCCGCTTCTAGTGACCTATGCTCACTTGAGCATCTTACCACACTATCTTATTTGGTTAAAGCTTGTTGATTAGTTCTTGATGGCTTTTCTTGGTTTGGTGTTTGATCTTCCATATATATTTGATCTGTTGGCGGCACCATGGACAAGTCATGAGTTGTTCTTGAGTCATTACCTTTAGCTTGGGTTTGCTGCTGATCTTTTTCTATCACAGTGATAGGTCTTGGAGGGGAAAAATCAAGAGTGGCTCGACTCTCCCCCTGGTTTTTATCCCTATGAGCAAAAAACATGGAATTTTCATCAAATATAACATCCCTCGAGATATATAATCGGCCAGTCACCACATCAAAACACTTGTAACCTTTCTTCACAGAAGAATATCCTAAGAATATGCATTTTTTTCCTTGAGGTTCGAATTTATTACCTGTTAAAACATACACAACCATAAACTCTTAAGTGAGACAGATTTATAGTTTGACCAAGGAGGACAGCCATGGGAGATTGATATTGCAACAACTTGCTAGGTGTTCGATTGATAAGGTAGCAACTAGTAAGAACTACATATGACCAAAATTCAAGAGGAAGATTACCATGGAAGAGTAAGGCACGGGTTACCTCAAGAAGGTGCCTATTTTTTCGTTCAGCCACTCCAATTTGTTGCGGGGTACCTACACACGAGAGTTGGTGAACAATGCCCATTTCTTTAAGAAATGTTTGGAGGGATTTGTTAACATATTCAATACCATTGTTGCTTCGCAGTAATTTGATCCCAAAGCCATACTAAGTTTTAATCATATGGTAAAATTCCTGAAATATTGTCCCTACTTCAGCCGTAGATTTCATTAGATAAAGCCACATGCACCTAGATTTATTGTCAATAAAGGTAACAAACCAGTTGTAAGCATCCTGTGATTCAATTGGGGCAGGCCTCCACACATCAGGGTGGATTAAGTCAAATAATTAAAGAGAATCATGAGTGCTATTATTAAAAGACAATTTGTGAAATTTAGAACATCGACGTGTCTCACAATTACTAGAGTCAATTGAAAAATCAGCACTAATATATTTTAAAATTTTGTCAGATGGGTGTCCCATCCGCCAGTGCCAAATTTGTGAATTTTCCTTCTTGCTTTGAGTTGCATTAAGACCTTTATGCAGATCTCCCAATAAGTATAATCCATTCTGTAAGGTTCCCTCACCAATCTTCTTCCCGGAAGTGATGTCCTGAAATATCACCTTTGTTGGAGAAAAAATTAACATTGCAGTGCAGGTCATTAGTGAGTTTGGCAACGGACAATAGATTAGCAGATAATGAGGGAACGAATAATATATTTGACGGTCTATCACACAGATTAATTCGTCCCATACCCTTTACTGGGACTTGTTTCCCATCGGCAACCGTGATAGAAGCAATATTGTCAACATCAGAAACATCATACAATAATTTGGAGTCATAACACATATGTTTAGTTGCTCCAGAATCAATAATAAAGGATCTACTAATCATGGCAAAGTTTTTACGTGTTTGAACCAAGTGACTTGCATAATTCTGTTTGCCTTTTGAATTTGAAGAGATAATATCTTGGAGTTGTGTTGCTAACTTTCCCAGTGTGGTATGAAGATCCCCTGAAGATTCAGTAGAGTGGATAGTTGGGGCAGAGGCTCCTATAGGCCTGTTGTTGCGAATTCAGCAAGCGCAATGGATAGTTCCAAGTAATAAAGTGATAATAAGAGTATTGTCTCCATGAGGATTGAGACATCAAATTTATTGTGACTATTATCTTTAAATTGGATGAAATAAAATTGAATTGAATTGTAATTTGTATTGTGGATTGAGAAATTTAAATAACAGAATTAAAATGCAATAAGAATTAAAAACAAAGTTAATTAGATTTGAAGAATTTATTAAAAAGAATTGTAGTTAGAGCACATTCACCTTTTGATCCCTACCTTCTTTACTTGGATTAATTACTAATTTAATTATTCTAATTGTTTAGATAATATGTCTTTTCGTTAAACTAGTTAAATCCTAATTTCTTAGTGACTTTAACCCTTTAATCCAATCAAAATCCTAATTCCTTAGTGATCTCTCATAAATTAAGTATTAAGAAAATACATCTATTCATCTGCAATCATACATCCTTATCCCTAGGTAATGTAACAATTATTATTTTACTCTTGTCAGAAATTAAAGTTCTAACATTTCTATTGTAAACCCTAACTCTCAGAACTTTATTAGAATGATCAGTCCTAATAAAGATATAATCAATGCAACACAAAATAAAATAAAATAACTTAGTATAAAAGAATAAAAAAAATCAATTCAATTACAGAGGAGTTCATATTAGGTTTTGGCCCTAACTACAATAAAGAGGATTAACTAGACATAATTATGTCTAGTTTTGATAAAAATAGATAAAAGTGGATCAAGAAGCTTAAAGAAGAAGAAGAATAATCAAACCCCTCAATCTTGACAATTGTTATTTTACTCTTGTCAGAAATTAAAGTTCTAACATTCCTATTGTAAACCCTAACTCTCAGAATTTTATTAGAATGATCAGCCCTAGTAAAGATATAATCAATCCAACACAAAGTAAAATAAAACAACTTAGTATAAAAGAATAATAGAAATCAATTCAATTAAAGAGGAGTTCATATTAGGTTTTGGCCCTAACTACAATAAAGAGGATTAGCTAGACATAGTTATGTCTAGTCTTGATAAAAATAGATAAAAGTGGATCAAGAATCTTAAAGAAGAAGAATAATAATCAAACCCCTCAATCTTGAATCTCAATCTTCTTGACCTAATTTTAATCCCTCAAGAATGTTTCTCATTCTTGTTTTGCTCTATGTAAGTATGTATGTAAATTTCTTTTGGCCTCCTAAATTCCTATTTATAATTAGGGTGTGAAAACTCTTATCTTTTATCTTTGTGAAATCTTTAATCAAAATCTTGAAATCCAAAGGATTTTTTATTTTACTTTCTTTTCTTTTTTTCTTGGTTTCCTGTTATAAAAATTTAAAAAATAAATGATAAAGATAATATAATAAAAACTTTCATTTATATTAGTATTTATTGATAAATTATGATTGATTTCTTGATTCTTTTAACATAAAAATTACTATATATGCTAGAAGCATATTACCTGTCCGTAGGGGTTTTGAGATGAGGATGAAGGATCCAACAACGCTCTTGGGTGTGACCATCTTTGTTGCAATGATCACAGTGAAATTTGCTGTTGTGCCGTCATCCTTTCCCTTTACCAGCAAAGCGACTCAAATTACAGTTTGAAGAGGTAAGGGAATTGGAATAGGATGAGTTAAAGGGATCTCCTGAATTAGAGTGATGTGCTGAAAATTCATTTATATCTTCTCTGGTTGAATTAGTGGAATGCGTGACTCTCCTCCGAGTTTCCTCATTGTGAATAGTGTTATAGATAGAGGAGAATGAGAGTAAAGGTGTAGTCATCAGAATTTGCCATTTTACATCTTCATACTCTGGCTTAATACTTGCCAAAAGCATGAATATTTTCTTGCTCCTCAAGATTAACATATTCTTGTACAGTGGCAGCTTTTGGGCGATACTGTCGCAATTCATCCCACTTCTTTTTCGTCTGGCCAAGATGATCTGTAAAAGATTGAGAGGGTAATTGCTTGGCCTGACATACCTCTTGCTACAATTCGAAGACGAGAGGCGTTGTTCTGGTTACTGTAGTGCTCTTTGATGGAATCCCATAATTCCTTCGCAGTCTCAGAGTAAGCAATTATTTCGTACACATCGGGCTCCATAGAATTGAAGAGCCATGTCATTACTTGGTCATCACTAGATTTCCAAGATTCGTACCCAGCATCAGACACTCTTGGTGGGTATGCGGTGATATAGCTGTTCTTGGAACGACCACCCAAGGCCACTGTGACGGCTCTTGCCCATGGCATATAGTTTCTGCCATTAAGGAGCGTGACAGTGAGACGATTGCTGGTCTCGTATTGACTGCTTCTATCAACATTGGTTGTGCTTGCCATTGAAACACAAGTGCGATGTAAAAGGGATGTTGGAAGGTTTAGATAGAAGGGACCCAGGTGAATGATGCTGTGTAAGGGAGATAAACACAGAAGAGCAAGCAATGAAACCTAAAGTCTCAAAACGCAGCGTATAAGTTTTTTGTGTTTTGGGTAAAATGGGAATAACAATAGAAAGAAGGGAAAAACAAATGCTGGAACGGAACCAGCTCGGATACCATGTTAGAACAATAATTTCAAAAAGAATAAAAAACAGAGAAGCACACAGGAAGATATAGTGGTTCGGCCATTTTGGAGCCTACGTCCACTTTGAAGTATTTCTCCCCCTTTCAATAATGATTTGTCAGGGGGTTTCATTCCCTTTTAATAGTATTTGGTACAATGAATTAGCCAGATTGTTAGGCATATAATTTGAGAATACAATGATTTCTTTCTATCTATATCAGCAAGATGAGTGGAAAAATTTGGTTTAATTTTGAAAAACAAAACTTGCTCAGCCCTTATTGAGTAGAAGAAAGCTAGTAAACACCATTAAAAAATTTATTGAAATCATAAACTATCATATTTAATAGGTCTATCTATAGGCTTAATTGCTTACATAGATCAACATGTTTAATATATTTTTTTAATAAAAAAGTTATAAAAAGAAAATAGGAAAGCTTTGTTATGCCCTTTTTTATTTTTTAAATGACCTAAAACCTAAGGTTTTTCTTAACGGACCAGACTTTTATAAAAATCTTACATAATTTATTTTCTAAAAGAATATTTGAGTGTAGTATAATTTGATTTACTATTACCCCCACTTCGCCTAAAGTAATATTTGGTTTAGAGGGATGAAACATAGATGAAAGTCATTGTAGCTTAACAGAAATGAAAGTGGTAGGATATGAATGTTTGGTGTGGGTGTGAAATTTTTGAAATAAAGGTGGGTCCATGGTGTTTTGTTTTCATCACAAAATGAGATGAAATGGGAGTGAAAGTAAATGGTATGCAACACCCACTCACCGTACATGAAGAAAGAAGTTCCCAAAATGAATCTCTCTATTCCTCTTGAATCTTGTGTATGGTTGTTGACAACATAATTAATTATATTTCTAACATAATCAATTAGGTGGTCACTAGAGAATAATTTACTTTTGGGTGACTTCAGATAAAATTACATAATTGATTATGCAATTTAAATAATTGATTATATGCATTAAATTTGTTAAAAGCTTAATAACTTAACCAAATTATTTCTTTTGTTAAGAAGAACCACACTTTTACCGTGCAAAAGAGCTGTTGGTTATCGGAATATAGAATTTTCACTTTGACATTAGATTAATTTTATTTAAAGAAATAATTTAAAATTTAACAAAAATTTTAAAAATATGATTATTTTTATTTGTAAAGATTATCAAATATATCACATTGAACTAAAATTTCATATTGAAGATGTTGTGTTTAGATCTTACATGGAGCTTCTCTAGGAATGATCTTTGGTCGGTGATAATGGTGATCTTATACATATATAAGAGGGGTTTACTTATAGAGACTACGACACGCAAGTCATTCAATAAAATAACAATATTATGTCAAAATTGTATGTACCTAGTGAAGATTATAATGAGGTATTTATAAAGAAGTAACATGTTTAATGACTCTTGATCATCACATTGTCATGTCTGCTCAAAAGATTAGTTGCACATTACGTCAAGTATCCTTCACGCACAGCATTCATGCTTGTGACAGTGTGGTTGCATGATTTTAGAGATTGATTATCAAGTGATTATTTCTTTGAGGATTAACATTCATAGATGTGAATCGAGTGTATAATCAACATAGGATAACAAACTAATGAGGTGATTTATTATTGAGCAAGATTGCTCCATCTTTGTATACTTCCAACAGAGATCTATATTGAGGATTCACATTTTCTCGTGAATTGATGTCAAATTTCTTTTTAAAAGAAATGTTATTTGTACAACAATTCATATAACAAATTATATGATTAAGTAAATAAAAAAATTTGTGCAACTAAGAGAGAGAAAAAGAGAAAAGAGAAAATGAAATATAATAAATAATGTGATAAAAAGGAATATACACAAAACAAATGTTGTATAAAATGTTATAATTTAACATGACTCTTTCATAAATAAAAACAAAAAAACAAATATTACTTGGTTCATGCTTAACGCAAGTCTATGATTATCCAATGCCCAACCAAATACAGATATTGAGTGGTGAATGCTTAGTAACATTGTTAATTGAAATGACTTATTTATACAATAATATCATACAATTTTTTTTATAATATTGTTTTTTTATCCTCTCTTTATCATATTATTCGTCAAAGGAAAATATTTGATAAACATTGAATATGTTATTCAACACATAAAGAGAGAAGAAAAAGAGAGAAAAAATAGAAATAAGCTATGTTCGACAAACTAATTGAAGATTTAGCTATTGAAAAAATTAGATGAAAACTGAAATGGTAGCTGCAAGGACGAAATCAGAAAAAAAAAATACTAAGGGGGCGAATTTTTTTAATAACATTAACAATACAACTGCAAATATTTTTACAAACAAATAACATTAAACAAATCTAATAAGTTAAGATAAAATTTAATAGAACTTTTCTAGTATGACAAAAAATTGAGAATAAAATAATATTCAAAATAAAGTTCATTAAATTCAACTTTTACCATATAAAATTCATAAATTAGAATTTTTTTAATTTATTTTAGTTGCTTAACAATTCAATTACAACTTATGAGTAAAAGTGTCTAGCATATATTATAGATAGGGATAAGGAAATGAGTTTCATTGTCTGTAAAGTTAAAAAGTTAGGTTAAAAATTGATTTTTTTTAGATTATTTATAAATATAAAACTGAGACTGAGAGAGTACCCATGATTTTTTTGACTTAAACTGTGAGGACCGATGATAAAAACTAGAGGCTTCTTTCTTATTTCTTATAAATAAATAAAAAGTTAGCAAAGTAATACATGGTCGACCATCCCATTCCAAGCTACAAATAGATTTATTTTAATGGGCATTGAGCCAAATATTAAGGGGGCAGATAATCTTTTCTTACCGGAGTATTAAGAAGTTTATCATCTTGGAGGGGAGCGGCTGCTCCTGCAGCCACTAACTTAGTTCAGTTTCTTGCTAATTGATAATTGGAAGTTAAAAAATTAATTTATTATATTAAAAGTATTCAGTTAAATTAATTATTAAAGTAATTAAAAAATATAAAATAATAAAATTATAATTTATTTTAAAATAATAAAAATGAATAAATATATTAAAAATAAAAATAAAATAAAATATAAAAAGTTAGAAATTAATGTTTTAAAAAATATTATATTAAATAGTATTTTAAAAAATATTAAAATTATTAAAATTTTTCTAAAAAAATTATATATCGAATAACTAAATAAATTTTTTAACTAATAAAAAAATTAAAAACTAATTAAAATATTTTATAAAACATAATTATAATAAAGTTTTTGATGTAATATGAAATATATATATATATATATATATTAAATGTTTAAAATAAAAATAATTTATATATTAGTATTCAATTATCAAATTATGCACAATATCCCTTCACTTTTTTTTATCTCTATTAAATAATTTTGTGTACATAAATTTTGTAATATGAAGATCGGCACTACTAGGGTAGAAATATGTTAGACCAGATCAGATTTAGTTAAGGCTGATCTTGACTTGATTTAAAAATATAAAGTTTGGTCTTACCTATTTACCTGTCATAAGTTTTTTTTAAGACTTGACTTGGTCTATTTAAAAGTCTGGTTAGGCCTACGAGCCTATTAAAAAGCCTATTTTAATAAAAAAATTAATTTTACAAAACACTTTAAATCAATTTCACAAAGTTAAAGAAATAATTTTTAAACAAAAAATATTTCAACATCTTATTTATATTTTCAAATAAGTAATAATCATTTTATAAAATTTTCAATGTGATTTTTTGAAGTGATTGATCATACACATTCATAATAAAAAAAAATATTTTTTAAAAAATAAATATATTATTTTTAAGTTTTAATATAAAAAATTAGAAACTAATTAAAATATCTTATAAACCATAATTATAATAGTGTTTTTGATGTGATATGAAAAAAATAATATATATTAATTAAATGTTTAAAATAAAAAATAATATATATATATATATATATTAAATAGGTTAGTGTGATAGGCCTAACATAATTTTTTAGAGTTTGAATTTGATCTTTTTATTTAAATATTTAAATAGAGTTTTTAAAAAAAATTTAGTCTAATCTTTATAATAAATAAGTCAGACCTTAAACAGGTTAAATCAAAAACTTCTTATAATTAGGACATGTTTGAATATAAAACGGAAATACTTTTAAAAACTTTTTTACTAAAAATATAATATTTTTTAATAAAAAAACTTTCAAAAATAATTTTAACTTTATATCTATACATGCTCTTATACGATCCATTTTCATCTCTAATTAACACGATGAGACGAGCATATGGTGCACATGGAGTTTGGTCAAAGAAAAAAAAAATAGTTGATAGCGTTGCCAACTATGAAAGTGACTGGAGAGTGGAGTCACTAATAAACATAACATACCGTACCGTAGAGTAGATGTCTGGTTGTAAGGAAATCCCAGAAAATGGGATAACTACATGGTACGTGTAACCACCGGATAAGTCTCTATAATTGAGTGTTTTCCATGTCATCCTTCCCACCCTTATCGTTTTGCAATGAATACCCACGATCATAAACATTAAACAATAACCACAAAACACATTGATTAATAACTGACATGAAATTATCTTAATTTAATTAAAATTTTAGATTCGAGTCAGTCTTGAGTATGTTATATTAAATATTTAGAGAAATTTCTTTATCATTTTATAGTGATCATATATGATTCATATATGATCGCCTTCATGGTTTTAGACAATAAAATAAACATTTATCGATAAATTTTTATAACACGTCAATTAATTTAATTATAATAAAATATAAAAATAAATATGGCATGCGTTGTACTTCAAAGGGAGTTTGCATTTTGTAGTCACTAATCACAATTTGTTGGAGAGGAGAAGAGATGGTTTGGCAAATTAGTGAGTACATTGCTTCACCTAGCAATTTTCAATTGTCTTGTCCGCAAATGTTGTTGTTTTAATTTTTTGATGTAATTAAGTTAATATTATTTCATTGCTGATGCATATTACAGGGTCCAGAATAAGTTTTCTTCTCTGTTCAAAGGCACCTTTAGTTGGTTCATACATCTATGACTCATGTGGGTGCTTACGCTTTTCTGTTCCAACCAGCTCCTCCATAACAAGGCCTTGGCCAAAAATTGTGAGTTTCTCCAATATTGTCCTATGTTAAGCTGTTAATCAAACATTACTTTCTTAATTTTTTTCCTTATATTTTTGTTTCAATTCTTGGTTCTGATGTATTGTTGTTTGATTTCCTCTTGTCTTGTTGGATTGTTTAGATGGATTGGGTACAAATGGACCGTTGCCGTGCAGCAGCATCGTTACCTTCGATAAAGTAAGTTGAAGTTTGTGATGTTACCTTCATGAATTTTGTTGAAGCTTTTGGTGTTTCACTTTAATTAACACCCAATTTTGATAAATTAGATTTTTAACTGATGTGAGTCTAAAATAGTTTCAATTAGAGTGAATTTGTGTTTCCGGAAAGATAACTACACCTTTTCTTTTTCTTACAATTCTGATGGTTAAACTATTGTTTTATATGTACTTTTTTCTTTGACCAATCTGTGGCAAATTGTGAACTTGGCTGAATGATTTGGATGGGAAGTAACCTTTGATTATTACAATTAATTGTCTTCATTAACTGTAGGGAGAAACAACCAGAAATTCATAGTAATCGTGTCAGACTCGGTCAAGAAAACAAAGGTCTTGATGAAGGGAATATGGCTGAAATTGATGGCTATCAAAACTTGTTTGGTTTGATGAAACAGAGGTTTCTGAGTTTCAAGAACCAAAAATATATGTAATAGTCTGGTTGTACATTTTTTCAGCTTTGCAAAAATTTGTTTATTCTTGTTAGTATAGTGTCTTATAAGCTACATTTCTTCTAGACAGAAAAGAGTTGGAGCATTTTCAAGCTCTTGCTGAAGCTCAATTTCCAAAGGTGATAGCAAACAGATTTACCCAGTCCATTTAATTTTCTTGTAGTATAAAATTATCGCATTTTAGCTTAATTTATTGGGTATGCTGGTCTTTAACTGATAAATCCAAGTACAGTTTATGGTAATTGCTTGTGCAGACTCTAGGGTATGCCCCTCTAACATATTAGGATTCCAACCTGGAGAAGTCTTTATGATACGTAACATTGCCAATCTTGTTCCTGTGATGAAGGTGTTTGCATAATTGCTTCTTTTTTTCCTGCCTAAATAACTAATGGGAGCTTCAAAGTTCAAACTATTGTTAATTTCTATTTTTCTCTCTTCTTTTTTCTTCTTCTTATATTGGAGAGCAGAATGGACCATCAGAATGTAATGCTGCTCTTCAGTTTGCAGTAACTACTCTTCAGGTACACTTATTTATAAATCTTGTCTTGTAAGTTGTAATAATCATACATTTCTCTGTAAGTTCCTAAACAAGAATTTCAAATAAATGTCTAAACTGAGAGTTTGATTGAGGAATATTCCTTTATTATGAAAGGGGTGGAAGAATACTTGGAAGATTTTGTATGTTTATTAGGGCATGCCCTATATAACTGCAAAATTCAAAATGGTTGTTGAAATGTTTTAGGTTGAGAATATATTAGTCATTGGTCATAGTAGCTGCGCTGGAATTGAAGCTTTGATGAATATGCAAGAAGATGCAGAATCAAGGTATTGCTAACTACTACACCTCAAAAAATTTATTTCACCATTAAAACAGTTGTTATTATATCTCTAATTCTCATTAGAGTTCATTCATATCCTCTAGAAACTTCATACACAAGTGGGTTGCCAATGGAAAACTTGCCAAACAAAGGACAAAAGCTGCCACAACTCATATTAGCTTTGATCAGCAATGCAAATTCTGTGAGAAGGTATCCATCATGTAACTGCATTATGCTCAGCCAAATTATTAGTGTGTTTGGATTAGCTTCATGGTGAGAAATAATCAATTAATTTTTCATGATAGAGATAAAGCAACAAATAGTTCTATTTTTTCATGGTATCACAGATTTTGTGGGAGTAGAATTGATTCTTGTATATTATCTAAACTCACTATATGTAAGGTTGCCACTAAGACATTGACTTGAATACTGTGAAACAAAATCAGATGTACTTAGAATAGTTCTGTGGCACCAAGTAAATTCTAGTTTCTGAAGGCAATTAAGGTGATGTTCATTCAATTTTTGACAGGAATCTATTAACCAATCATTATTGAACTTGCTCAGCTATCCTTGGATACAAGATAGAGTGAGAAAAGAGTTGCTTTCTCTACATGGAGGATATTATAATTTCTCTAATTGCTCTTTTGAGAAATGGACCCTTGATTTTAAACAATGCAATGTTGAAGAAGGAAGCAGTTATGTTGTCAAAGAACTAGAATTCTGGTGCTGACTGTTGCAATACCAGGAAGCTTGAAACATCACATTCATGACAATGAAGTCAAATTCAATTTGAGTATACATTATACAACTAAATAAATCTTAATGTTAATGTTAGTCTCTGCCTGAAAATGAATCAAAGAAATTAAATGATTGATTCTGAATGCAACTTTCTCATGATTGTAGCATTTAAGGAAGCTACTGTATAAATTATTGTTTTAGGAAGCAACACAAATTAGAAGAAGAAAAATTCCCCTCTATCTATATACTATGCACTAGAGGGCTTGGCATTTCTTTTTCTTTACATCTCGCTTTTCATTACCATTGTTCCCATTCAGATACCATACAAAATTCATATATGCACACCCTAATAAACGAAGTTATAAGATTGATTTGGTGATTGATGAGAGAAAAGAAAGAGAAAAATGTTGTAGATTCAAATCTTTCTTTCTAATTAACAAAAATTAATGACTAACATCAACGATAAAAAAATAACTGTGACAAATCATTGTCTTATGAAGACATTTCATTGCTTCATGAATCTCCACGTGTTGCTATTGTTCCTTAATCACAGTTTCAGATTTTGATTCTGTTGCAACATATCTAGTAACACAGGACGACGATGAAAAAAAAAGAAATAAAGGATTTTTCTAAAAAAGGAAAAACTTAAGGGGAGTCGTCACCAACGTTTATCTTAGGAAAACGTCAAAAAAATCAAAGAGATAAGACATGGTCTATGATTTGAGAGAAAAAGAGTTCGGGAGTCATTTACGCACGGGGAAGGTGATACTGTGATAGCACCCCACACATTCGTCATGAAGACGACAAGCTTTAATCGAGTGTGCTAAAAATAAAGTGACTTTTTTAATTATTTGTCTTCCCTTAAAGAACATGACTGATGTTTCTTTTATTTTTGTTTATTAAGAAAAATAAATAAAAAATTTATTTTTAGAAAAGAGAAGATTATATATATATATATATATTTTTTTTTTTTTAATTTTTTAGGTCGATAAGGGGTTTGTCCTCGCTCCTACGTATCCCCAAGTGCAATGAGGAAATCAGACTTACGTAGTTCTTTGTATAAAAAAGCTTGTGTGTTGGATTGATTTTATCTTTTTTTGAAAGATTTATTTTAATTATGTGAAAAAGAGTCGTTAAGGCGTTGGATCTTGAAACAATGTTGAATTTAAAGAAAAAGCGGGAAGAATCGCTTAAGGCATTGGACTTGGAAGCATTTTAAAAAAAATTGTTCCTTTTTTTTTCGTTTTTTTTAACTTTTTTTTTTTGGATACTTAAATTAGAATATGACAGATTTTCCTCATACAAAGCGAAAAGATTTTGACAGTTTTATCTTTTATGTAGTTAGAATTTAATTCTTATCAAGTAGAAAAATCTATAAAATAAGAAAATAAAGAAGATAACATTAATTCGTATTAATACATATGATAAACTTAATTTACTTTAAATAAGGATGAATGTACCTTTATTTTTATTTTTATACATATTTTTACTTTAGATGATCCAAATTCAGTGTGACAACGGATAAAAAAAAGCCGTTAACATACGTAAAAAATAAAAAGGAGATAAAATAAATAATAACACAGAAAATAATACGAGATAAAATAAATATTATAGTAAATAAAAATAATTTAAAAATAAATTTATGTATAAGTTTGATTAAAAGAACATGTATAAGTTAATTTTTTTTACAAGTATTATTATACCAATAAATTTTAAATCCATCTAGAAATAAGTTAAAAAATTATAGTAAACGAATTCGAAAATGATCTGTAGTTAAAAATGCTATATATATATATATATATATATATATATATATATATATATATATATATATATATATACAGCCGTTAATTGCAACGAGTAATGTTCACTGCTAAGAAAATATCAAAATAATACTACTAGCCATTTACAAAGGCAGCAGCTGCTGGAGGTGCGTGCATCGAGCGGAGCCATGATCTCGCAATTCTTCGTTCTGTCACAGCGTGGCGATAACATCGTTTTTCGAGATTGTTAGTTCTCTCTCTCTCTCTCTCTCTCTCTCTCTCTCTGAATCACACTCTTGCTTCGCGATTTTTGTTTTCTTTGTTTTTGGATCTGGTGCTGGTTGTTCGATCCAATGTTTTGATGGATTTGTATTCAGCTACAGTGTTTTAGTTCATCTTACTGATCCTTAGCAAGATTATTTCTAACTCAATAATCGGTAATTCGAGGTCATGCATCCAGATCTTACTTACTTGATTCACATCTTGATCGAGTGCTGATTAATTTTTAGTTATTTCCCTGGCAAAATTGAGAAACACGAATGTTGCGTAGCTGATTACTTTTTGAAATATCTGAACAATGATATTTCGAATGAGATATTTGCACCGTTAATTTTTGTTGCACGAGCTCGAGCTAATTGGAATGCATGTTGATTCATTAGAGTTAGGAGACTGTTGAAATGCATTTCATGATATGATAATTGCTGAGATCTGTATTGGACGCTGACCTATAACACATTGGGAGCGATTGCACTATTGCTAGCCACGGAATTTCTCAAACCATAGTTCAAAATCTAGTTGGTGCTTATGATTTTACCTTGTCTCTGTTTTAGTTTCCTTGTTGTATTTTTCCTATTTTGTGTAGCTGCTCTTAAAATTAGATATCCTAGGTCAAGCAAATTGATCGTTAAAAATTAAAATATTAAGATATACTGTGGAATGGAATGCAAGCATACGGCTGCTTCTAATCTGTAAGTGTTTTTGAGGAGAGTCAAGGGTGGACAGAGTGAAAGTAAAGCGAACATTATTATCACTAGAATTTTATTATTATATCAGTTTTTATATTGAATGAAATTATATCTTATCCCAATCTGATGTTGCTACTTTATTGTGTTGATTACAGATCGTGGTGAAGTGCAGAAGGGAAGTGCGGAGATATTTTTCCGCAAAGTAAAGTTTTGGGAAGATGGGGGACTGCAGGAGGCACCACCTGTCTTTGTAGGTATTATCTTTCTGAATCAGGCAGAGCATATTAAGCTTGAAAGAGTATGGAACGTTATTAATAATTAATAATTGCATCTCTTTGTTTCCCCTAGGTCAGTTTTCTCTGTATCCTATAATGTAGTTACTTTCATGGGACATCAACCACCTTAGAATACCCACAGTCCTACGTATTTGCTTTGCATTATACAATTGAAAAGGTTGGAATGTTTAGAATGGGGAGGGTGAAGAGAGATCCCGATCTGTTGGTTCTTGGTTGATGAATGACCAGTATTGCTAACTATTGCTATGCCCTGCCTTCAATTTATATATCATATGCAGAAATGCTAGTTCCATTTGCCATTATTGATATGTATTATTGTCAATGTCATCCGCTTATGGTTTTGATAGTAATATAATGTTTAATTTACTCAAACTAAAATTGTGTATAGATCTCATAAAATGGCTTTAGTTGAAGCTGTGAATTTCTATTCACTTTATTTCATTTGCTACACTTTGGTAGAATATGCTGATTTCTTTTGTGTTGTGTTCTTGTTCATTGACAGAATGTGGATGGTGTAAATTACTTTCACGTGAAAGTTGTTGGCTTATTGTTTGTTGCAACTACAAGGGTTAATACATCAGCTTCTTTTGTCTTGGAGCTATTACAAAGAATTGCTCGAGTTATTAAGGATTACCTTGGGATTCTCAATGAAGACTCATTACGGAAGAACTTTGTGCTTGTGTACGAGTTACTTGATGAAGTTATTGTGAGTTTCCTCTCTTGCTCTATTTGGTTCTTTCCTTCTTTAAAAGTCCCATGATTTCTTAACTTTAATGCTTCATTGAATTAAATTATCACTTTATCCAGGCTGGCTCCCTTTTTTTAATCTAATCTTCACTCTTGAGGCTCATTTTCTTCACTGTTGAGTGTTGATACAAATATTTATTTTTTGAACAGTTAATATCAGTAGCCTCTGATAGATTGGACAGATATGTTTACAATTTTTTTCGGGTAGGGTACAACAGAAAGTACAAACCGCTGAAAGTTCTGGTGAAAGTTGTATCTGGTTTTTCTTTTTTTAAAAAGAACTGAAGAGTCTATTTGCAATTGTTTTTTTTTTTTTTTTATGTTTTACTCCTATGACCTGAGATTCATAGTCAATCAGTCTTGTTTCCAAAATTCTTACTTATGAGTGATCTAATGACATTGTTTGAAGGATTTTGGTTATGTTCAAACAACATCTACTGAATTGTTGAAGTCCTATGTTTTCAATGAGCCGCTTGTAATTGATGCTGCACGTCTGTCACCTCTTGGACCTGCTGCAATTTTTACGGTATGATGCTTAATATGCTTAATCCCTACTTCCTAAGTACAGAATAGATGATACAATCAAAAACAGCTTTATTAAAGCTGAACACAGATAATAAACAACTATTCTAACACACTTGTTTATGGTATTATTAATTCTTAATTTTGGTTGCATGCAGCAAGGAACAAAAAGAATGCCAGGAATAGCTGTCACAAAATCTGTTGTTGCTACAGAGCCTGGGGGTAGAAAGAGGGAAGAGATTTTTGTAGACATAATTGAGAAAATCAGCATCACTTTTAGCTCCAGTGTTAGTAAATACATCTTAAAATATTAAATGACTCTGAATTTCATTATGTTGTTCCATTGTTGCTTCATCCATCATGTATCATGAGTATAGATGCTTTGCTTATGGTTTTCAGGATGCTAATTGACAAAACATAATTATGATGTATTGAGAGCATGTATATCTGAGATCAAATTTTACTCTTGACTCTAGTGTCTGAAACTAAGTTAATCCAAGTAAATAACCATCAATTCCAATTAAAATTATTTACCATCTAATTACTTAAATGCAGAGTGTCTAAGCTTAACTTGTTTAAAGAAACATAATTAGTCAATGCTGGATGAAATTTTTTGATGCATCATAGTAAACTAGCACTTTGATGGTACCAAATCGTTAGTGTTAAAGTTCCAACATATTGTGGTGGATGAATGGGCATACAAGAAAAGATAACATTAGAAATGAAGGTATTAGAAAGTAGAAGTAGCACCTTTTGAGGAAAATATGGCAGGATTTCACCTAAGATGATTTGGCCATGTGAGGATAAGACCAATAGAAGCTCTATCAAAAATAGCCAATTAGATGGAGGATAGTTGTTACAAACCCAAAAACAAAGTCTGACTTTTCCATGAGAAAGGACTGAGAAAGAAGAGAAAATCGAAAAAGAAAACACAGACTGTATGAATTATCAGTGTCACTAACGAAAGTAGAGAAGGGAATTCTCCTTCCAAAGATTTCCCTTTTCAAAAGCAGGCTAATGCTTGGTTCTCACAACACTGACAATTCAGAATGAAATCTTCTACTCCCCTTCTTCTATCTGTCTGCTTTGCTTTAATGTTTTTCATTCTTTTGTGTTGGGTCCTATCGATAGCCTAATAGAGGTAGAGGAAGGCCAAGGAGAACTCTTAAAAGAGAAGCCACTTAAAGGTCTAGATCTATGCACCTATAAAAACTCTTGGTTTTGAACAAAATGACAATGTTTAATCCATTTACCTGATCCCCTAGTATGTAAGTTGTTATCTTGTTAATTTGTGTTTGATGTGCTACTTAGTGTGATAAGGCTTGTTTATTGTTGGTCGTATTTTCGAATGATTCACTTGTCATATGTTTTGTTCATCATTCTTAGTATTTTTAATGTGATTTGATCAGGGATATATACTGACTTCTGAAATTGATGGCACCATACAAATGAAGAGCTATCTTTCTGGCAATCCTGAAATTCGATTAGCACTTAATGATGACCTCTCCATTGGAAGAAGCCAGGAATCAGCTTACGGTAAGTTTCAATTTTTTGTTGGTTTTTAATGTCCAGTTCTCTCTGTTCTCCTTCACAATTGAGCAATCATGCTTAGGAATTCATTCTCCTATTTCAAATGGACAAATATGACTATTTTATGTATGGATGTTTTTTGGGGCAGTTGAAAGTTGAAACCATATGTTGATCTTATAGATTTTGTTTAACAACTAATATTTCCTTGTATATGAAGGTCACCAATGCTGCATATTCAATGATGCTTTTTCTATGAACCTTTTCTTTGACTTAACTTTGAGGGCATTGTGTTAATTTTTTTTTTCCTACTGTTCATTATTGCTGCTTTTGTATATGTTCCTATTGACTTTCTCAGACATTCAAGTATTGTTTCCTGAGGTTTTCCAAGATTTTTAATTGTTTTGATACTTATTTGGAAATGTTTCTAAAGCAGGTTATAGGAGCTCATCTGGCTCAGGAACAGTTATATTAGATGACTGTAATTTCCATGAATCTGTTCGTCTTGATAATTTTGATATAGACAGAACTCTATCCCTGGTGAGTAGTGAGTACCAAAGTAGTCTTGAAAATCATAAAATTTTAGAATATAAAAGTTTTTTATTAACTTGTTTCCTTTTGATTATTTATTTTGATGGTACACTGCCAATTTCAGGTACCACCGGATGGTGAATTTCCAGTCATGAACTACCGTTTGACACAGGAATTTAGGCCTCCTTTTCGTATTAATACTTTGATTGAAGAAGCAGGGTCGCTTAAGGTGATGCCTACTTTTAAAGTTATTTTCTTTGTCTTGTTCCTTATATGTCCTCTTTATAACTCTCTTTGCACCAACTTAACACTGAACTAATTTTGTGGATGTGTTAGAATATATCAAATTCAAATAAAATGTTTCAAATTATGAAGATGTTATAAAAAATTTCCCTCTCCTTTATCTTCATCGTATCAACACACACACATATATCATTTGTCTTTCTTTGCAGTCACCAACACTTTTGAAGTTGCTATTGCAGGCAGAAGTAATTCTTAAAGTAAGTGCCGAGTTTCCCTCAAGTGTGACAGCAAACACTGTCCAAGTGCAGATGCCACTACCAAAATGTACCTCCAGGTGTTATTCTATACTTCTCTATATTGTTGAAAAAATTACTAGAAATTATCTTTGAAAGTGATTTTCCATTAATTGGAAACATATTGGTATTTTCAGCAATTGATGTCTTGTGAAGTCTTGGGTATAATAGTCTTACTAAAGTACCTCACCTAATAGGTTTTGGAGTTGGACATGAGTAGAGCTGGGTTTATAGAACTCCTCAGGAAGGGATTGTTGACTGATTTTAGGAAAAAATATTTAGAGGGAACTAATTATAACATTTAATTAATTAAAATTTATTATTTAACTCCTTCGAGCAATAGGGTTGCTTTTGACCACTGGTTATGCTGAAAGGAATTTTGAACACAATTAATTGTCAATTTTTGTGTATGACTAGACTCTATAGTTATTATAATCAGATCATTTGTTGTATTAGTTGCTTGTGATCATTGGCCCACACTCACTAGGTTATATATAAAACTACTCATGTGCTTTCACCAAATGTCTTGAGCTTTTGGGATAATTGGTTGATATGATATTAGGACCTCTATGATCATATGGTCTAGATTTTAATTCTTGATGCCCTTTCCAAATCTAAGTTAAATTTCAGCACAAAGTAGGTGGGAGTGTGCCTTGTCCACACTTCAATTTATTTATTTTATTATTTTTCGCATTTGGATTGAAGAATTTAATCAGATAGTTATGAGTGCAATAAAACAGCTTCTTTTGAATATAATTTATAGAATACTACATTTCTTATAGTTAATAGAAAGGATGATGATTGATCATGAATTTTCAATAGAAACTGAAATGTATTTTTCCTGTTCCTTGGTTGATGCCCGAGCAGTTAATGGGGACGGATCGTAAATTTGTTGGCAATATGTCTACACTGGTTCAAATCCAGCTCGGCCCAAGAATTTGCTGACCACTTTGTCAGATATAGTAGGCCATATGGGGATTTACCCGTTTTCTCCCCCGATCGAGATATTCTCTCTTTCACCCCCGAAAGAAGAATGATTGAATCCAAAAAATTGGAGCGTGAAGTTTAATGAACTACAATTCTATCGACTTTTTTTATTTTTAGAGGGGTCATCCAGATTATTACTCGAAATTATGAAGGCTTTAGTGTGAGGAGCCATGCTACGTATAAAACCATTCATGTGTTCTCACCCAACAAGTCATGACATATATGTATGAAATCTGAACTTGTGTAGTTGGAAAAAAGAGTTCAAGGGACCATTATATCAATATTGGAGGAATCAAAGGCTTTTGTGTCAAGGACTCTCTTAAAACCTTGAGCTATTAGGTCAAGGCTTTTTTTTGCATTGCATATGGTAGATTTTAACAAAGCAATTAATAAAGGTCAAAGAAATATTATCAAGTATTTTGAGGAGCACTTTCTATAACTGTACTGTGAAAGTTAGCATATCATGCTTTTTGTTCATTTTGCCCTATGGATAAATGATGGCTGGTATTATAGTTGCTAATGTAAGTTATATGGAAATATTGCAGGGTTAGTTTTGAGCTGGAACCTGGAGCTGTAGGACAAACAACTGATTTTAAGGAAGCAAATAAGAGGCTAGAATGGAGTTTAAGAAAGGTCATATTTCTTGTCATTTCCCTGACTTTTTTTTTTTTTTGCATGTCATTGACTGTCATTCTTCAAACAAACATTAAAGTGTATGATTTGGGTCATTATTTTTTTCTGGAGAAAATGGTCACTCATGTTCCACGAAACAGATTGTCGGGGGATCGGAGCACACTCTACATGCAAAACTAACCTTTTCTCAGGAATCTCACGGTATTTATGCTTGTAATTGGTGCATTCACAAAATGGATTGTTTACTTTTTCTTTGGTTGAGTGATTAAAATATCATATTTATGCAAATTTATTTTTTCACAGTTAATATAACAAAAGAATCAGGACCTGTTAGCATGACATTTACTATACCAATGCATAACGTTTCACGGCTTCAGGTAAAGTGATCATGTCAACTTGCTGGTTCTTTTCTGGTTTTGATTTGACCAAACACCTTCCTTTATCAAACTTTTTGTAGATTGATTTGATGGTGTTCATTCTGAGATCTCCCTAAAAGGCTGAAACTGTTTGTATTGAACATTAGTCTCATATTAGATGCATTACTGTGATTATTGTTCTCTATTTTGTTATGTGGTTCTATTTGTCCTTTTTTTGCTGCCGTGTTTAGTAGTCAGCTATACCTGAAGTTCCTTTTAATAATAATTAAATACTCAACATCAAAGAAAATTTCATATCATTTATATGAAATACCAGCTGTACCACCCATACTTTTGAGCAACAGCCTCCTCCCCCTTCCCCTTATCTTTCTCAATCAGGTTGGAAAAACAGACGATGTCTTGGGCCAGTTAACTTAGGAATTTTTCTAATATCAAATGTTTTGTATTTATTTATATTGATTGAGAAATCAAATTTATGAGTGCTAAAATCCATTTGCCAAAACAGAACATGGAAATACTTTGCTATCTACTTGTGTTGAGCATTGCACAACCGAAGTTCGTTTGAATATTCGGGTAAAACAAAAAACGAGTTTCATTCGAATGTACTGAGTGCTTAATAAATTTTCTAAATGCAGGTAAAGTATTTGCAGATAGCAAAGAAATCTGCAACGCATGAGCCATACCGGTGGGTTCGATATGTTACACAGGCGAATTCCTACGTCGCTCGTATATGATGCCGTTAAGAACACTGTCCCCTCCCCCTCTCTTTGCTTTTCTATTTTGTTTTCCTCCTCTTATTGCTCTTTACACACATGCTTTGTTTTTTTACTTTATTCTTTATTTGTAAATTACATTCTAAGTTTACATTCTAAGTCGAATATAGATGACGTTTGCAGTTTGCCTTATTTATCATTCATTACACAATAGCAAGCTGGTCATAAAACCTCGATGAATTACATCAGTTTTTTCTTCTTTCTTTCCCATCACATAAACGATCACTATCCCTCTTTTAAATATGTAATCTAGTGGCACCTCAATCCTTTAGACACAAGGTTTAAAAGGGGGTCGTCTGCTGACTAGCTCTTTGCTTGTGACTGAACAATTCAATTTTTTTTAATATAATTCAAAAATTATTTTGCACTTCAGTATTTTAAATCAAAAGTTATCTCTGGAGTGGAGTATTTTGGTAATTTGGTATGAAAAGGTAAACTATCCAATGCAATTTGGAAAAGGTGTTCTGGAATGCCCAATTGACGTTGGTTTAAGATTTCTGCTCAGCTGTTTTTCCTGTCCATTGAGACGTTGGTTGCTGATGTTCGATTACTTAAACAAATAAAATAAAGCTTAAAGTTTGACTTATAAATTTAAATACATAGGCATGGCAACGGGGCGGGGGCGGGGGCGGGGGCGGGTATTACATTTCCCATCCCTGTCCCCGCCCCCAAACCCGCTCTCTGCCCCTGCCCCATTCCCCGTCGGGTTTTAAAACCCATCCCCATCCCCACCCCTGCTGGGGGTCGGGTTTTCCCCGTCCCGTCCTGTCCCTATTATTTCATTAAAATTTAAAAAATAAAAAAAAATATAATTTTTTTATTGAAAAATTGGATAAAAAAGTTAATTATGTAACAAAATAATAAGAACAAAATTATATTTAAAATATGGGATTATAATTTTAAAATTACAAAATAAAATCAATCAATTCAATTAAAAAAATTAGAAAATAATATATTTTTTTTATTTTTTTATTTTTTTAATATTATTTATTACGGGGCGGGGAGCGGGGGCGGGGGCGGGTATCAGTAACCCCATACCCGCCCCCGCCCCCGCTTTTGACAACCGGGAAAAATCCGAACCAAAAAAATTCGATTTTTCCCTATTGAAATCGGGGGGATTCAGACGGGTACCCACGGGTTCGGGTCCCATTGTCATCCCTAATTATATTTAGTATAAAAGTTTAAATATTTTTAGTCGTTATAATTTAATTTTTTTATTTTGTTTTTTGTCTTTGTAATTTTTTATTTTGTTTTTGGTTCTTATAATGTTTTAGATAATGTTTTTTTATTATTTAAAGTGTTATTGAAGTGTTTTAATAACTAAAATTAGTAATTTTTTAGTTCTCATATCATTTACTTTCTTTATTTTCCCAATTAGCAATTTTTTTTCACTGAACTTTTCCAATTAGTTATTCTATTTTTTTTTTTTACAATTATCTCTTTTAGATATGCATTTCACGTACACCAACCAAAAAAACTTTTTTTAACCGTCTCAAACTACTATCCTATATGATTTTCTTAATTGCTTATATCTTTCGATCTATCTTTTTCATCTTACTTCTAAATTAAATTTAAATATTTTAAAAAAATTTGTCAATAATTAAAAATAAACTAGATATCAAAATGTAAATAATCTATTGTAAATTTAAAGCATAGTTTACATTTAAAAATATTTATTTATTATGAATTTCAATTATAAAATTTTATTTGAAAGACAAAACAAAACAAAATTAAGAAAAATATGAACGCTTTATGTTTCTAAGGGATTTGAAGGTGGGGATTTTCATAAGCTCCACGTAAGCTAGTATGATAAACTATCTTGGAGAGCTTATGAAAATAAATTAAAAACATCTGATGGATCAACCATAAGATATTTTCGTAAGTTCTCTCAAATACTCATAAGTACTTATAACATAAAATAAATTCAATGGTCTATTTGTTTAAACTTAGTTTAAAAAAATATTTTCTTAAATAAAATAAGTAATTTTTATTTATTTAAACTGTATTTCCTTTTTACTTTTTTTTTTACTTATAACATAAGATATTTACTTCTTTTTATTTATAACATAAGATATTTACATTTTTTTAAGAAACAAGTCTAACATACTTGTTAAAAAATTACTGAAAATAGTTTTTTTTTTTTAAAAAAGAACTTGTTTTAATTTTAAACAAAATGGCCCCAAATAAGTTGTTGGCAAGCTCTTCCAAACGGAGCTTAACTATTTGAATATTAAATTTTAATAATTCAATAATTTTTTTTATATTATCTCAACAATCATGTACACTAGTTAAATTTTAGATAAATAAAACATTTGTAGTTACATAATCTTATAGTTGATATTTACTTTTATATATATATATATATATATATATTAAATATGTAATATATTAAAATAAATTTATTCATTCCAATATGAAATAATTTAAATTTTTTCTACAAGTTTGTATACTCAAGTTAATTAAGACTTTTTATTTAATTGTTGAATATTAAAAATATGTATAGTTATTGAATAATTTTTTTTATAAATTAGAGAAAATTATAAAAACCTCCTCAGAAGTTTAAAAACATTATACATGTCTCTCATTTTTTTTTTATAAAATCTACACAAACTTTTTCTAAGATTTAAGAAAATTGTACATGTCTCCCGTTATTTTTAAAATATATTTAGATTTAATATTATTATTGTTGGTATGAGTTAATTAAGGTGATTTTGTATGTCGGATTGATGACTTGATTGATATAATTTGATTTGATTTTTGAAACCTATAATTATTCATTTGATTTATGAGATTTGTTGGAAAAAGGTTAGTTTAATGGTTTCATTGCTCATGACAATGTTGATTTGGTTAATAGATTTACTGGTGTGACAACTTTTATTGAATTTTTTGTAAACTTTTTTTATTAAAATTGTCTCATATTTTAAAAATGAAAACAAGTCTATTTTAAAAAAAAATATTCATTAAAATGCACATGCATTACAAGATGTTTGAACGATTTTTAAGGGAATTTGTATACTGTCAAATCTTACTCTCTCTCCACACTCAAGCATATATTATTCTTTCGAATATGTTAGGTCAAATATGATAAAAAAGGTCAAACGTTACCTGTCGATATCAACATTTTACTACTGATGAAAACTCTTTACGCTATTTTAAGGTACAATACCGACATAAAAAATTTTACAATCTAAACAAACCTGCTTTTTTTTTTTTTTTTTTTAAAAAAAAAGGAAGCTAAACAAAGCCCACCACAACTAAAAATAAATATGTGGTATATGTAATTCTCTTTGCTAAAATACTACTTATGCAAATAATACAACTTAAAAGATAACAATAGCAAACCACCTTAATAAATGAGGATAATTTGACGTAAACTCAATGATTCATGTTTGAATTTGCGAAGAAGTACAATTTAGAAAATGTCTCATGGGAATGATGGGACAGCAAAGAGGGAAGGTTTTGACGTCAAAATAAGTGTCTGATAGGAAGGAGAGCAAAGATTTTGAATTAATTGCAAGGGGCAGGAAAAGGGCACCCCCCCATACCCCGGAACCCGTCCTTATCAGTATCTGTACCAAGGTCTCCTCTCCATACAAACAAATCTCCTCCTTCTTTCTCCATGGAATAGATAATGATCCACATATAACTTTTTATTTTATGAGTAAATAATTAAATTTATCCTTAAAAATATCAGATATAAATTGATCTATAAAATATAAAAATTTAAATTTAGATTAGGATAAAATTAGTTAAATGTGAACAGTTGAAAAATTAACTGAAAATTGATAATTAAAAAATTAATTAGAGATTAATAACTAAAAACTATCCTATTTAAAAATATTTGATAAAATTAGATATTAAAGTAATTTAAATGTATAAAATGATAAAAAAATAATAATTAATTTATTTAAAAAATATAACAAGAAAATAAATAAATATATTAAAAATTAAAAATTAAAACTTAACATTTTGAAAATTATTATTTCTAGTACCTTTCAAAAAATATTAGAAATTAGAAAAATTAATTTTGTAATTTATTTGCTAAACAATCAAATAAATTATTTACTAAACGTTAATACTAAATTATTATACTTTTTGTATATTTACATATTAAATTTGTATTTTTCATATTTTTAAAATTAATTATCACCATCAAACTTTCAAAAATAGCTTTAACTATTTATTTTTATATTATATATTCTATCAACACTTTTCATTGATCGTATTAATAAATTATCTATCGTTGTATAATTTTTTTACTTTATCCAGATATTCAATTATATTATTTAGGTGTTTCTAAACATTTTTGTTTTCCATGGGCAAATATTTTCTTCTCTTGTGTCTTATCTGTGAGCATGGGCCCCAGCCTGGGCTCACACCAGCGTCACCATTAGTCTGTACTTGCTTCAATCTTCACCCACACCTCCCTTTTTCTTTCTCTCTCTCCATAAAAACCCCAACCCCACAATTCTCGCACAATCTCTGTTCCCATTTACACTCTCAAGACTTGCCAATTCAACAAACGCTTGAGAATAATAATATCTCAAGTCACATGTGATGAGATGAACCAAGCACAACAACTTCAAGAACCTTCAAGTTTCCACTCTCTCAAACATGTTCTCAAAGCTTCACCCACAACAACACCATCAACCTTTTCAATTCTCTCGGGAATCTCAAACGTCCGAGGACGATGACAGCCCAAGCAGCGGTGGCCCTAACGCGGCCGTCGCCCAAAAATCAGTTTTGGGCCGCGGAGGATGCAGCGAAGGGGCCACAATTGAAGTGGTGCGGAGGCCCAGGGGCCGCCCGCCCGGGTCCAAGAACAGGCCCAAGTCGCCTCTCATAATAACGCGCGAGCCCGAGCCCGAGCCCGAGCCCGCCATGAGCCCGTTCATTGTAGAAATCCCGGGCGGAAGCGACGTCGTCGAGGCCCTAGCCCGGTTCAGCCGCAGAAAAAACACTGGCTTGTGCTTGTTAACAGGTTCGGGGACCGTCGCCAACGTCACTCTCCGTCAACCTTCTTTCACTCCCGGCGGCGCCGCCGCCGTCACTTTCCGCGGCCGCTTCGATATCCTCTCCATGTCCGCTACCTTCCTCCACCACGCCTCCACGGCGGCGATCCCGAACGCCTTCGCCGTGTCCCTTTCCGGACCGCAGGGGCAGATCGTCGGCGGACTCGTCGCTGGCAGGCTCCTCGCGGCCGGCACGGTGTTCGTGATCGCCGCGTCGTTCAACAATCCGTCGTATCACCGGCTTTCGTCGGAGGAGGACGCGCAGAACAACTCCGGCGGTGGCGGAGGAGACGCGCAGTCTCCTGCTGAGTCGTTTATGTACAGCTGTCACCTTCCTTCAGATGTGATTTGGGCTCCAACCCCTAGACCACCTTTCTGATCATCATTTTATGTGAATCAATCGATCAATGAACTCTATTTTTAATTCGTCGTTGTGTTGTGAATTTTATTTCGTTAATTGTGGGGATTTTTGTTCGGTTATTGAGTTTTTTAGTTGTAATGCTGCTGTTAGCTTATTTAGCTCTAGTTCTAAATTGAAAAACAATGATTTAGATTTTTAGAGTCATGCTTAGTGCGTTAATTACTACTTGATCGTCGGTTTCTTTCATTACTTATTCTTTTTCATACTTGTGGAACGCTGTTGAAATTATGATTTTTGTTCCAGAGAGAAAATTTGAATGATTTAGTTATACTTGTTATGACTTCATTCAGGTAAAACTTGCTTGATCCTGAGTTTAATAAACTTTCATTCATTCCTGTTCTTGATACTTTTTTTATCATCCTGTTTTTTTTTTTAGTGCAAAAACTCAATGATGAATTAAATGACTTTTTATTTATTTTAGTTTTATTATTTAAACTGCGTTAATTTAGTTTAATTAATGATATTAACTTTGAATTTTAAATTGTCTAATTAGTGATTTTTCTGAGTTTTGAATTATTTTTTTTTCAGATTACATGTGATTTCTATTTTTATTTTTCTATTTGAAATTAAGAGGTTAAAATATAGGAAATTATTAAGTGGGATTTGCTTGGTTTATATGCAACAAGATGTGATTAGTTTATTTTGTGCTTAAAATATTATTACTTTGAAGAAGATAAAAAAAAAAGTTATTCAAATAATTAAGCAAATTTTAATATACTACTAAGTGAAACCGTCCAGAATGGAACTTTCTGGTGTATATGGACCACATTTGGCTTAGTAGAAAAGTTGTTGTTTTGATTTTAGACAAGAGGCTACAATTACAATTTGCATAGTGGGTTATACTTATTGGGAAGTTATTATGGGATAATGGTATTTGTGTGCATTGAAGACTGAGACTACTGGAATATCTGTACACTGATGATGCTGTTACAGTGCAGTGCAGTGTAGTAGTACCAACGTGAGCGTTATTGGATGAAGATAACATAACGCTGAGAGAGAGAGAGAGAGAGAGAGAGAGAGAGAGGTTGCAAGTTGGTGACTGGTGCTACTGTGGAATAGCTTTCTTGATTTGGAAAAAGTGTATGGCAGTGGAGAAAGTGGCATGGGTTGTGCTTTGCCAGTGTCTAGCATCACCAGCAGTCATTTCTTGTTCCTTCTGTTTGGTTTCTTGTGTTGCTGGTTTTTTTTCTCAATATACATTACTTTACCTATTTTATTTTCCAATATACACTTATTTTATAAAATTTTTCCAAAATACACCCTTTTTTGGTTTAAGTGAGAAGTCTGAGTTTGTATTTCTGATTTCTCAATGTGCATTTCAGGTTTTTTTATTTAAAAAAAAAATTACTACGTTGGGAAGTCGGGATTTCAGCACCTGACTTTCGTACAGCCTTATATATATATATATATATATATATATATATATATATATATATATATTTTTATTAATATTTTTATTTTATTAAATAATATTTTTTAAAATTAAAAAATAAATATGATTATTTTTTATTTTTGAAATGTTTTTTTATTGTTTTTTTAACTTAGGATTTTTTAATTTATTTAATTTAAAAAAAGGAAAAAGTGAAAAAGAAATATCCTTGAGTAATTTAAATTACGATTTATTTAAAAAAATTTTAGCGTAATAATTTAAAAAAGAGTGAAGTGATGAAAAATGAATAGATTAAAAATAAAGTGGAAATACAATGTTAAAATAAATAAAAAAATAAAAATGATTAATAAATAAATTGATTCAAAATAAAGTGGATATATAATTATGATACGTAAGTTAAAACATTAAAACAATAAAAAATAACAACACTTAAATATAATAGTGGAAATATAATAAAATAACAACAAGTACAAACATTAGTAATTAAAAAGAGAAACACAACCAACTGATATTAAAAAACGAAAATAACAAAATATACTAACAATTACAATTGAAACATGACAATGAGAAAACTAATCATAATTTGACAGATGTTATGCAGCAAACATGTCTTCTGCCAGTAATTGGATTTTTGGTTTGTTAAAAATAGCTAAAATTTCTATTGAACAGAAACGCTTCCAGTAATTGGATTCCGCTAACACCTTTAATACATCTTCATCGTTTTTCAGTTGTATTATTTCAAATTCGATTAATTTTTCTGAATATTTTGAATGTCCTGGTTGCCGGAAGAACAATTGTCTGACCACTTGTGATTCGTGAATTTCATAAGGGGGCGCAACTTGTTTGATTATATCCTTGAGTGTTTCGATGTTGCACAGGGTAGGAATTTGAAATCTTATTGGATTTGTTCCAGTAAAGGAGTAACCCAAAAAATTGCCTTGTCGTGGTATCTTCCACTTGCCGTTGTAATACAACATTACATCATGAGTATGAGTGATGGTGGATCGAAGTAGGTTGAGTATATGATCGGGTGTTCTGCCGATGATACATAATAATTCTATAGGACCAACACACGGGTGTTTTTCATAGCACATTAACATTGTGCAAACATCATCATCATTTTTCAGTTGCAGAGAATGAAAAAAATATTGCTGACCTGCATCAATTGATGGTCGTCG
>PYAF01004732.1:973106-985651 GCA_007407185.1 Glycine tomentella | reverse complement strand
GAATGCAATCCTAAATATATTCTATCATATTATCCAATGCAATCTTAAAGATATTTTATTATATTATGCAATGCAATCTTAAAAATATTCTATCCTTTTTTTTAATGCAATATTAAAAAATATCCTATCTTATTTTTGAATGCAATCTTAAACATTTACAATATCATATCTTTTTTTATTGTCAAATTATTTTTTTAATATTTAATATATATATATATATATATAAATAATAAAATTTATATTATTATTACGGGTTCACGAATCGAGTCATCGGATCAATGGATTTGTAAATCTAAACCCGTGACCCAACCCGTACATGAACGGTTTTGATCGGTTCGATTCGGTTTTGACCCAAATATATAAATGATCCAACCCAAACTGTTCGGATCGGTTCAGATCGGTTCGGATTCACAGGTGACCCGTACCCGCGAACACCCCTAACAGGACTACGGGGGATCCATGTTCTTATTTTATGATAGAATATTATGATGTAGGGGTCTCATTGATGGTTTAACATTTAGTTTTGTGGTTGTGTTAAATGCTTGTTATTTGTTTTATCTAATTCTCAAGTATTGGTATCATTTTTTTATATCTTTATCACGAAATATGGGTAGTTTAAGTCTATCACTTACTTTAGAAGGTGCTTTATTTCTTAGGATAATGTCATCGGATTTAAAAATATAAAGACTGCTTTATGCTATTTCTATTTTCTTATTTCAGAAATATAATTTTGCACTGGTTTACCATAAACAACAAAGCATGCTTAAAGTTTCATAATTTCGTTAAATTTATTTTGTTTTCACATAAAAACTCACATGTATTTAACTGACATTATATTCTAGTATGCATTACAAGTTCACATTTTTTTTTCACTTTTTAAACACATTTAATTAATTCTATCTTCATTATGTTTTTTCATTTTAGTCAATAATACTATTTTATTCTATTGCAAACTTTTATCCTTCAAAATTAAAGAAAATGGTTAATTTAATTGATAATTGTTGAAATACAAATGTGATGTAAAGTTTCACACAGTGTAGGAATGAAAATGTTAAAATTAAGAAAAATGGTAAATTTAGTTGATAATTGTTGAAATACATATGTGATGTAAAGTTTTACACAGTGTAGGAATGAAAAATGTTGAATATCATATAAGTGAAAGAAATATTTATAAACTTCAATCTTAAGGTTTTGAGTCAAAATGTAATGTTAAATTTATTTATATGATTATTCATGATTCATTGATAAGATTTTCTGTTTAATTTCATAAATTTTTAGATACCTAAATTTCTTTAAAATAAAGAATTTACTTATGTTTTTAAATTGGCGACTAAACATAGTACATTATTCTTTAAATTTTTTGTTCCAATTATTTTATATGATAATTCAACTGTTAGATAATGATAATTTGTCAAACTTCTTATTTTCTCCCTCAAAATATTAGAAAACTAACTTGTCAAAATGACAATTGACATATTTAGTCATGAATAAATCTCTTATTGATGGTTTTAGATATTTCATTATCTATAAAAATTCATGTCTAACATATATTTCCACACGTACAAAAAACATAAATTTCCAATTTTCTTTGATGACCCATCTTACTTCATTGAAATGCAAATGAAACATTAATCGCACTCTAAAATAATCTTAAATGAAAAATATTAGATACCTAAAAACAATGACTTGAAAAGGAGAGGACCAGCAGCAATAGTATACTAGTTTGATGCGAATCAATGTTGTCATGTTGCAATATACAAAAGTACATGGTTCCAAGTAGAATTTTATAAATATATGCTAAAAGATGCTAATGTAAATTCACCGAGATTATTATTGTGTATGGTCTTATTTGAATAACTAAAAAAATATGATATCTTAGTCAAATTAACTATGTAATCTCGCAAACCTTTAGCTTTAAGTTGAAAATAAACGTACAGATAAATGATCTCTTATATAATTATGAGCTTAGTGCGTCGATTAAGAGAATAATATTGTGAAAGTGATACTGAGAGAATATTTCAAAGGAAAATAAAAGAAAAATTGAAGGAAAAAACAGATAGAGAGGGCTCAATATATATAACATGTTCAGAAATGTGACAGTCCAAATTAAAGTCAAATTTGAGAGAAAGTGTTATTGACACACACATCAGTTTATACTAATTAATTTCTAAGTAACTCTAATTATCTCTAATAATTTCAATCGATTTCTCCTTTAACATATTTATTTCTCTGCTTGGGACTCTTATTATCATGTTTTTCAACGAGCACAAACTTAACGTAGCAAAATTAAAACTCGTAGGGCAAGGTGAAGCGAGGAAGACAAGAAAAACGGGTTACCTGCAAAAGATAAGATGGAGCGACCCAACAGCTGTGAAGCTTTGACTGGGCAAAACATTGAGCATGAATTTGGGTAAAAAAATTCAGCAACAAATCAAATCAAATTGGTCATATAATTTGAAATATTTTAGGATTCAACCAAAATCTGGTGGGGTCAAAATTCAGATTTCAGAATAGCTGTAATACATCCCCACTAAATAGTACTTTAATATGTGCTTTGAAATAATTTACTTCCTTCCATTATAATTATCAGATAAAAAAATATTTTTATCTTAATATAATTGTTATTTTAATTTTTTAATGTAACATTAAATATTTTTTTATACTTATATTCATTATATATTAATGATGAACTGCAAAATTTAGAAATAAATTAATGATGATGTACGATTAATTTTATAAAATTATTATTGTCTTTTAATTTATTTATCATTTTTCAATCATCAGTATAAAATAACTTAAGATGATAATTATTTTGGGATAGAGAAAATATTTTTTTAAGCATATTTTTTTATCCTTTCAAAAACTTAATTTAATTATTATTTTGAAAAATAATCAACACTAGTATTTTTACGTTGGGCGTTCGTCATTTAACCAACGGGAATAACATATTCAAAAACAACTACCATTGTAACCCCTGTGTGTGTGTGTGTGTGTTTTTTTTTTTTCAATTTCTTCCGGTACGAAAAAAATATAGATGAATGGAAATGATAAAGTAGTGAGACAATACAAAATTAAAATAATAAAATAACAATTATAATAATAAATATATGTTTTCCTAAAAAAAATATAATATATGTAAACAATTAAAATATTTTCTGAGACCATTAATAACAGAGTCAAATATAATTTCAAAAGTTCAATATGCAGATAAAACAATAAATAATAATTATAAATTTAGACAAGGTATAAATGATGATAATTAGAAGAAAAATATCAAAAGTTAATTAGAAAACAGGTTAATATATTTAAAAAATGTTTAAAATGAAAGGGAATAACGCTTGTAAAGAACAAGAAATTTTTAGAGATAAAATGGATGTAAAGTTAATACATAAAATGTGACTCGATATGAAGGGCTACAGATTCTACATAATAATTGGTGTCAATGTTAGAATTGAAGACGGAGAAGATTAATTGTTGTATTGATATATGCATGATATTCATTATAGCCAAGACAGAAAATTAGTTAAATGCAATTTTTGTGTTGGATAAATGCAAATAAATGTTTGTAAAATCAACATTTTATTTGCCAATAACACCCCGTTGAAGATATTATATATTTGCATTGTCTAAAATAGCAAGTGAAATGAGATGATGCCAAGAAACTAAAAGATTTGTAGGTTTTTATATATATTTGCTATCCATTTGATATATGAGGCTAGAATTATGCTTAATTTCATGGATTTACACCTTTATAATCATACTACACATTTTAATAGGGATGGTAACGGGGTTTCGCCCTCTTCATCCCTCTCCTCGTCAAAGGTAGGACAGCTACAGGTATAAATATAAAAAAGATAAATTTAAAATTTTAATACACATCTATCCGTAAATTCGAATATACTCACACGTAACTCATTATCATATTTATTTATAATTTTAATTTATTTATATATTTTAAATAATATATATTAATTCGAACAATATATAAATATAATAAATAATAAATAAATTAAAGTTAAAAATTAAGAATTCAATTATATTTTAAGTTTATTATTTAATTATTTAACTATTAAGTCAATTGATTTATATTTTTAAAAATTATAACAATAAAATCGTTAATATATATATATATATTGACAATTTTTTTTAAATGTAATAGTAATAGGTACATGTATAATTTGATCCTCATCTTCACTTAAATTATTCATACACTACCTATAATCGTATCTGATCAAAATAGGTATTGTTTTGTTAAAGTTGAAATAAATTTGAGACAATAGTACGAATTTATTTTTCATGCATATACTTTATACAAGATAAAAGTTTAGAACTTGGCTTTATAAACTTGCTAATCATTCGTGAATAATATATTTTTTGACTAATTTTATATTTTAACTTGAGAAAGAAGCTCAAAAACCTATCTAAGTTACATATTTGACAAATTTTAAAAGGATATCATAATTCAATCCTCTTTAAGACTGAGTTCATTGGTTCAATGCATTCCTTGGTCTTAACATCAACATTCATCTTTGCTTTGCATATCTCTCCTTTCATGATCTAGAAATACCTTTCCTTATTCCCACAAACAAGCCCCAAATTAATTTATCATTAATCCTAGTTTCATCTGACTCTCTTGCTAAGATAAAGTTCAGATCCGCTGGTGTTTGTGGGACATGTCTTATTACATCCTTTAGCATAACCTTGTTTCCATTTTCAAACATCAAAGTCACATCACCGATGTCCATCTTCACCATACCAAATTAAGTCTCCTCTTTGATACGATTACAAAAGCCCTTCAGAAAGGATAAAAAGGACGTTCTTGAGTTTAATTTGTTATCCAGATGCAATTGTCAGATGTAATTAACATTTAAATAATTTTCTTCTTGAATTAATAAACATTCTCATTGTCTAATGTCACGTACTATTGTAGTGGTTAGTTTTATCTTCCTTATTCCTCATTAATTGTTTTTAATATGATCAAGGTGGATTGTTTCAGCCTTTGGATCTTCCTTCAAGAATTTGCACTTTCATTTCTTGTGGCTTAAGGATTACCGTATTAAAGCAACTTAAAGCTTTGGTACGACACTTGGATCTTCCTTGTGATTTCTCATGGTCTCCTCACTTTTTCCTCTATTTTCAACAACATTGACTTGATAGTGGCTACTCAAGTTTTTTTCATTTCTTATAATGCATATAATCCTTTGGTACAAGATAAAGTCAGTAAATTAGTTGAATATGTTTTTTTTTTCTCCCATTAATTATACTGCACAACGCATCACTTATTTATATTCTTTCACAGTTTTCTGTACTTTAATGACCATATTCCTTATCCTAATATGTAATATCCTCCATCCACGGCGCTAGCTCTCTCTCTTGATCTCTTTTTTGTTTTTGCTTGAAAATTTTCCTTAAGTTAAACACTTTGAGCTACATTTCTTAATTTAAAGTAGGTGGGATCCTCCTCTATTAATCGTTGATCTCTTGATCTCTATTAATACCATTCCATTTTGTTTTTGCCCACTCCAAAACCTATTAATGATTCGTGCTTGTCTCGTTGTCTCATTCTTGTATTGACTTTGTTGCCTCTCTTCTGTGTCGATCGCCGAGTAATTTTCGAAGTCCACAATTTTTTCAAAACCAGATTCCACGTTTGGTTTATGCACATTATATATCCTTTGCATTTAGATTAGAAAAGGCAAAAGAAAGCATAAGATTTTCTTCGTTTACCAACCCACTTTAGCCTTTTTTCTGCTCATTTACTCTTTACTGTTGTTATATATGTGCGGTACGTTCCAAGGTTAGAATCTTTCCCCAACCACAAGGCCAACTCAACTTATTATGTTTCTAGAAACAACTTTTAAGATGAGATATTTTTAAACTATTAATTATTATTTTAAGTTTATCTTTTATGATTTTTTAAGATATATACAAAAGTATATTTCTGTAAAAAAAAATACAAAATTAAACAATAAGTTAATGTCATTAATTTTACTTTTGTCTTTATTTCAAGTGATAATAATTAAAGACATTTTATTTAAGTTTTACTAAGACATTATTTATCTTGAACAATATTTATAAACTAATTTTGATTTTTTTATTGAAATGAAAAAAAAAATGTTGACAATGTTTCACACGAAATATATGCATAATAAGAATTAACATAAGCATAAGTAATAGAATATATATTTTCAATTAATATGACTTGTACTAATTCATATTTTACATGTTTTAAAAAATCAATCAATATTTAATATTTTTAAGCCTTTTTTTGTATAATTTTCTATTGCTAGTACATTTCCTACTAAAATCATTTCACATAATTATATAAATATTTTTAATTTTAAAAATACTTTTTGCAATAAAAATGAGAAAAATATTAAATTAAATGTAACAACTTTTAAATTAGATGCTATATAGGGTACCAAAAAATTACTCATCATATTGGTGGCTATAACTATAAGCTAGTAAAGTTGTGGGTCTTGGCATTGGTGCTTATATTTAGGGTAGAAGGGACAAAACATGAAACAAGAAAGCTTTCTTTGATAGCGATATGTATAATGTTTGGTGATATGTACGTATTGGCAGCATCAAAATCCAATTATGTTTATGCCCACTGCCCACTTTTGCAACACATGCATCGTATCACCCCCCATCTTAATTTGCTGATCCTCGTTTATTAATTTTTTTATTAATTAGCGTGGGTGTGTGTTAAATTGTTATATAGTATATCATGTTTATTATAAATAATATTGACAATGGTAATTGAACTGCGAGTATTTTTTATGGTAATAATATTGACCAAACCTTGTTTGATTCTCATGCATGTATGATTCTCTACGCTGCAAATTGGAAATGTGTCAGTTTCCTCTTCTGGCTATAATAAACATGATTAGTAAAAAGTATGATATGTGAATCTGGATAAATATCTAAGACTTCAAAAATAATTTTGCATTTTTTAATTATAGTAATTCAACTGCGATTTTCATGCTTCTTGAAAACCAACAACTTTGTCCTTTATAGTGTCTATCGTATATCGCACGAATCCCAGAACAGGAAGAGTTAAAACCATAATCAAGCGATCTAACTAATGTTAAATAAATTGTGTTTATTATATATTTGGAAAGTACATTTACTAATTAAGCTATATATTGTGGATTTTTAAATTTATATTAGCAAAAAATATAATATCTAATATACCTATATAAAAATAAACTACTAGTATAATTACTAAATTGGACATTTTATATTAATAAATAACACTTGACAAAAAATAGGGTTAAAATGATAATTTGGCATCTCCTATCTTTTTCATTTTCCATGTGTTGGGTGTTCAGAAAAGTTAAATTTGCTAATTACACTCCCTTTTTAATAAGTATACTCCAATATTTCTAAATTAAAAATTGTTGATTGTACCTCTTTTTGATAAATGCACTTCAATATTTTCAAATTAAAAATTGCTCATTGCACCCCCACTTTTATAAGTAAATTAATATTTCCTTTTAAATCTTAAATACTCATTATATTATTTATTTCATCTCTCTTACACGTTATCTCTTTAACGCGTAAGCAGTTGTATTACCTGTGTACACAAGGTATTGAGCCAGTTACAAAAATACTAAATCACATTATTATTTTAATTTTTCCTTCCAAAGTAACTCTAAACCACAGATGATATAGTAATTTCTCTTTTATTTACTTGACAATTGTCTAGAAATTTGCTAAGTGCAGTGATTTCCTTTTATTTTATGTTATTATTTTCACGATCTCCTACTTTGAGTCCTTCATATTTCTTAATGGTTCTCATCTCAATTGACTGAGTCTAATTTAAGACTTGATTTCAGCAGAGGTGTATTATTGATGTATTATCACAAGAAGAAAAAAATATTATTGAACTTCACTTCTTTCTTTCTCTTATTAATTTACTTAACAATTGTCTAGAATGCAGTGGTATCCTTTCATTTTATGTTATGATTTCCACAATTTTCTCCTTTGGGCCCTTCATATTTCTCAATGTTATTGGTTCTCACCTCAATTGGTTGAGTCTAATTAATGGCAAGTTTGCACAAGCGTGACAAAAGATGGAACCTTAAGTGGATCAATTGCTTATGATCTGATTTCAATAGAGGTATATTATTGTAACACCCCGTAGGCCTCCGGTGTATTAACATTTATAATATCAGAATAGCACTTAATCACTTTAATTTAAAACTGGCGGAAGCAAAATCGAACCGTATTTCTTGATTACATTATGTATGGAATATAAAAACCCATCACACACAAAATCATCAGATAACATAAACAAGCCCCTGCTGATCCAGTATAACATAAGCATAGGCAGATAACCAAGAATTCATAACAGCTAAAATCAGGAGGAAACATCAATAACATAACATAGCTGGTTATGTACATATATACATCAGTATCAAGACCACACCCGTGGTTATACAAAAGAATGAGCCAACACTGGCCTTGGCCTCAAAGACCACTTCCTCACACGAGGGTATACAAAATCTATTCAAAGCATATACAAACATATCATGTGTGTACACACACACCTTCCCTCAACAGGGGTACAAGGCAAACATCACAGCAAATGAGCTATCCAGCTCTTCTTCAGCTGTCCTCAGCCAGGCAAACAGTGTCTCTACTGGGGCCTCCCGCCCTAAGACCGCTCCTCTCTGCTAGAAGCGACACCTGTAACAACATAAATCCCACACGGGGTGAGATATACATCTCAGTAAGTTCAGGATCCTTGGAGGCATCTCCTTCACCCTGGCTCACTTTCCATGACACAAACATAGGGCATCACAATCATACTGGCCTCCCGGTCCTCATAACAATACAAGCAAGTCATCTTGCTCTATGTACGGTGGATCAACATCAACACCAACCTCAGTGTGAGACCGGAACTCACACCTGTGTCGTCTCATCGGGAGCTACCCCTTACGCATGGACGCATGTATATGGTACCTCCGAGAATAGGCAATCAACCGCGGCGGGACACACCTATCTCTTGGTCTTAAGGGATCATCATCACCCTGGGATCATCATCAACCATGAGCAAACCAAACTAGGAGGTGCACTCTCCTCCTAGGGAGGTCCATATCTATCTTACTGGCCAGAAGATCTATCAACAGGCATCATACATGTTCAAGCATAGATGCAACATACATATCATTATGAGGATGCAACAACCAACAATGAATGCATCATGAATGCAACCATCACTCCCTCAGAGTGTGGTGGAGCACACAAGTGGGAAACATCCCCAAAGGACCAAGAACTTACCTGGCAAAGCCGAGCTCTGCAGTTCTTTCCATGCTCTGTGGCCCACGCCACTGACACAATCGGTGTCACGCCCTAATAAGGCATACAACACATATCACAACCCATTCAAGCATACAAAGCATCAACATATCAATCAGTCCTCAACTGCCTCAATGAAAGGTACCCCAGTCCTTTCCATAAGCTTTAAGTCATCTAACCTATGGTTCATTATAGTCCAACACACACTAGGCTTCTCACAGACCCTCAGAGGTCTATCACATCTTAATTATGACATTAGAGTCACCACAGACTCAATACAAATCAAACACAATGAGCTCAAAGCTCTCAACAACCCCAACTACACAGAATACACACAGAGCTTGAACGGTCCATATCACACACAAGACACCGTTCATATGGCCTCTCAGGCACATCAAAACCATCAACAGGGATCTTGCATGTCATATCCCCATCAAGTGACTCAAAAACACAAGTCACACATGCATAACTCAGAGCCAAGAACCAAAGTTCACCAAATTACAATCTGAGAGCTAATCCTTCATCACCAAACCGTTCTAAACACACTTTTCTACAGGACCCATGGCTAATTCTAGCCCCAGCTCAAGTGGGTCACTATTCACCCAATACCCCAAATCACAAATCAACCGGAGAAACTCGAGTTTCTTACCTCAGAAATGGTGAGGAAGGCCTCTGGACCTCTTCCCTTAGCCCGGGTGTCCGTGAAAAGTCGTTGTTCCTCGCCAAACTCGAGTTCTTCAACTTTCCCTCAAGAAAGGAACTTCTCTGATCAAGGGGTTCTAAGGGATTCTGATGAAGGATTATAGCTCACCACTAGATTTCCTCATGATTAAAGGTTAAAGGAAGTGATTTAGGTGAACTAAGGCTAAGAAATGAAGCTTGGAGCTTCAACAATGGAGGTGGGAGTCCAGAGGAAGAAGAAGAAAGGAAAATGGCCCAAGAATTCGTAAAATGCCCCTTTTATACTGGGCCTGACCGACATGCCGCACCGATCGCGCCATTCTGGCGCTGATCGCGCCAACTTTCAGAGCCCATAGCGCCCTCCGCGCCACACTGGCGCCATCCGCATCAACCTCCAGAAACAATGGCGACAACCGCGCCACTCCCGCGCCAATAGCACCAGACTCCAGAACTGTGGCGCCACTCGCGCCAACATCCAGTGGGCATGGCGCTGATAGTGCCACTCTGGCGCCATCCGCGCCACACCTCTGCATTGGTTTCTGCAGAAAACCAGGGCTATCGATGTCGATGCTCACGCCGTCCGCGCCAGGACTCAGGGTTATTATAATTATCACAAGAGGAAAAAATTATTATTGAACCTCACTTCTTTCTTTCTCTTATTTTGCTACACATCCATTTTGTCATTAATAAACTATGTTAGATCTTACAGTTTTTTAAATATCTTTCTAGTCTAAATGATATGTTATCTTAAATACTTTTTTAAAAGTTATGTGTGTCCAAATATCTTCCTTATCATCTTCTCTCTTTTCTCAACTTTGAAATGTTTTTCTTCTCTGATATTCTTTGTCTTCTCACCATTTTCTCTCTTCTCTTACCTTTTCATTTACTCAATTTATTTTCTCTCTCTTCTAAAAATAAACCAGTGAAATATCTTTTTACTTCTCTGTTAACCGTTCAACATTGTAACCCTCGCTGAAGATGCCTTTGCCAGCCACTGTGACTACAACTTCTTCATAATTTTTTCATGATTTATAGTGATATGTAGCAACAAAGGTGAACAATTTTCTTAGTTTCTATTTTCTTGATTGATTTTGGTTTGATCTAATTACTTTCTTTATTTTTTTTATCCTTTTATCAAAATTTGTCTAATATTGTGAATATGGACTAAATTTGTTAAAAATATTTATTTGTTAAAAATAGTTTTTAGTATTAGTATAATACAATTTTTATTATCAAATAATTTAATATAGTGGTGCTTTTTCTTTTAGAGAAAAGGATTCAAAACCCTACTAGAGAAAACGAAAAATCATTTTTTTTTTTGCAAGACCTCTAACCTTTTTTATTATTATTCTCTCTCAAAATTTATTTTAGGCCTTAAAATATGTTTGACTGACTCTGAAATTTAGTACTAACACTGTATGAATAAAAACATATGTATCACATACATGTTTTTTTTTTTTTTTGTATATTTATATATGCAAAGTATGTAAAGTAAAAAATGTTCTTTACACCATTTCAATTATAAGACTTTACAGGTACTACTGTAGAACCTTTTAAAGTCAACAAACTAATTTTGATAAGCACTTTCAACGTTATTAAGAGTTGCCTTTTCCTTTGCTTAACTTGCCTAAGAACTTGTTTAAGAAGAAAGTAGAGCACGCTTAAGAAAAAGAACAACACATAAATAATTACTAATCAGTAATTAGAGGCAACACCCGCAAGCAAATGGATAAGTATGTATATGCATATATATTAAATAGTTATAGTTATCAAATCAGTGATTAGACCATTGAGACACTTATTAGTTATTTCCCTTTCTTCTCTCATCACTCAATTATTTTAACCAAAAAATGAAATACAATAATGGGAACGCGATAAAATTGGTAACCCAAAAGGAAAAGAATACAAAGGGACAAACTTCAAGTCCTGTCTGTCTGTATGGAATGGATTGGATGCCCATTCACATTTCACAGTGTCCTCTTAAAATTGAATAGACATGATCTAAAGATTTTGGTCCCTTTTTCGGGCAAGTTGACAAATTGGGTCCACACTGTCTCTCTCATTTTATTTTTCCTGGCTCAGATATTACAAATATTCTTTAATTTAAATATGAAATTAATCTTACTTGTGATTTATGACGCGTGTGACTGTTTTTCTTATTCTTTATTGTATGCATTATTTTTCTCAATTTGATAATTTAAAAAATAGTAGAATTTATTTTTATTGTTTCATGTATTATTATCTCGTACTACCTTTTAAAGTATATCTATAATATTTTTAATTTTATTTTTCAAGTAGGCTCTATCTCTTTAGAGAATTTTTAGGTTAAATTAAATTTGACTCTTTTAAAAAAGGAAGAAATGTATTTTATTTGATGAAGTATAGTAATAATTCTTATTATTATTTAGAAAATTAAAAATTGAATTGTAATTAACTTAAATTTTACTGTATATATATATATATTTGATTTTATTACAATTCTTAATCATTGATTTGGTTTTCTAAACAACAATTTTGAGTATATTTTTATTTTCTAGAATATACTTTCTCATGTTAAG
>PYAF01004732.1:954795-973006 GCA_007407185.1 Glycine tomentella | reverse complement strand
TTTAAGTAAAATCAAATATTTAAGCGTAAAGTATATAATTATAAAGGTTAATTTATTATTTTTGGTACAGAATTTATTCTATACATCTTTATTCTTTAAGTATTTTTAAAGAGATGTCTTTATTTTAAAGAATTAATCGATTCCTTATTTCTTAATAGTCATTAAAATGTCGTTAATATTAGTTAAAAATATAGACAACTGTAAGAAATTTAATTGACAGAGATAATACGATTGAATATGTTTTTTATATTTTGTCCGCATTTGTGAACAAATCTTATTAAAGTCTTATGGGTTCTTCATTGATGTGCGTCTTGGCTAAAATGATTTTTTTAATAATCATTATTACTTCCATGACAAATAATTTCTAGGTAATAATCGCTAGCTATATTACTCAGTTTATTGAATGAAAACACAGAGTCATATCAATCGAAAAAAGAGAGTCTAAATAATGTTGATGTATCTGACTTTTTTTTTAATTACATATATATCAAATCCTAAGAGTCTTTCAATCCTCACGCTTTGTCTCATTAGAAATGAAATAGAAATGGGGAAATAGAAAATAGAAAAAAAAATAAAAGAAATAAAAATAAAATTCTATACTTGATTAAATGAGTAAAAGTAACATAGAAATAATAAATAAAGTGTAAGGAAAATATTTTTATAGTAATTAAAAATTAAACTTAATCTAAAGATACAAATCTTTACTTTATTATTTTTATTTTATAAATATTTATTTAATTTTTAAGAAACTAAACTAAAATATCTAATCTATTAAAAAAGAAAAAA
Organism: Glycine tomentella; assembly: GCA_007407185.1. Classification (NCBI taxonomy): domain Eukaryota; kingdom Viridiplantae; phylum Streptophyta; class Magnoliopsida; order Fabales; family Fabaceae; genus Glycine; species Glycine tomentella. Next base: position 972,220 of record PYAF01004732.1, on the reverse strand, counting down.
ATAAATAATATGATGTAATATAATTAATAGATAATCTTATTTTTTAAATATATGGATAAAGGTTAGATTCTAATGTTTGTGTATGAAAAAAATATCAGTTGTAAAAAAAATACCCCAACCCCGTTTTTACTTTTGTTCTTATAAATTCTCTTTTGTGGAGTGATGTGTCGCAATAACTTGGTGTTTTACTACTAGTTGACTTACAGCATCGCAGTTCAATTCCATTATATTTTGTCTCCAATAGGTTAAAACAAACTTTGGTAGGAATGTAGGATCCACCAAAATTATTCTTTTTCTTTTTTTTCTATTGTCATGTCAATCATACTATGAAGAGCTCCAATTTTTACCAGACTCTGATACTAAATATGGAGTTTACGATAATATAGATAACAAATAATAAAAACTTTTTGAATAAGAAATACACCATAGAACTTAAAAGTAAAAAAAGATACGTAAAGATACGAGAAATGTTAAAAGAGCTTACTTAATATTGATCAAAAGAATAATACTAGCTCGAAACAAGAAGACCTGTAAGCATTTGAATATAACAAAGATTTGGGACAAAGAGAGTGTTAAGTTCGTTTTGTCTTTCACCTCTATAACTCAAGCATAAGTATTTATAGAAAGGAATGAAATCTCAAGATGCTAATGTAGTTGTCTCTCGAGATTATGTAATTCTTGGTCCTAGGCTTGAGATGCTGTTTTAATGTGATTTCGAGCCTTGAAATATTGTTTTAATTTGGAGTAAATAATTAATTTGATCCTTAAACTCAAAGTATTATTGTTCCTTTTAAATGGTCCTTAAATTTTGAAAAATCATTCAAGTATCCTAAAAGTAATAGAAATTATGCTAAGCAGTCTCTTTACTATTGAAATATCATTCAAATTAGTTTTGAATTTTACTGAAATATATCATCAACTAAGAACTAAACTAATGAATATTCAATACTTTAGAAATTACTTGAATAATTTTATTGTTTTTAAGTACAATTTAGAATAGAAGACAATAGTTTGAGAACAAAATTAGTAGTTTATATTCTGTGATTGTGTCTTGTGATGCACACATATCGTGCAACTTTAGTCTTAGTGAAAAAAGAACGCCGCTTACAACAACACATTACATGGAGCTTCCATAGTTGTTATTTATTGTTCATGGCCTCCAAACCTTGGTATGGTGGTACTCAATCAAATTTTCAATCCGTTCTGTACCTAGACTTTGTACATGATACACCAGAATTTCTATCATTAAAATGGTTGGATCCTGCTCTCTGTACAGAATCAGTCTCCCTAAAACTACTGCTACTACTCCTACTTGTATCTAACTTCCTATGCTCTATATTTGTATCAGGATGAAAATGAGAAACACCTCCCCCACTCCTTTTAACATCCACTACTCTGTTCCTGTACAAAAGACCCTCTTCTGAAGAAGAGGGCTGGAACCCAGTTGAATGTGGCAAAACTACTGAATCATGTTGGTCTATATCAGAAGAGGGAAAATATCCAGAGTAGGGAGAAGATGGCAATGCAGGGGAGACGTTGGAATCAGAATTTCTCAACATGCCACCAGCACCACGGCCCACATCACCAAAAATATAATCAGCAAAGTCATCTGTACTGGTTGAATCGGCCGTGCTATCTGTACTGCAAGAACCTTCATCAGAATTGCTGCTGATAAGGGACGAGTTATCACTTGATGAGTCTTCTTCCAAAATCCTTTTCGAGTGGAGAAACTTCAAATAGAGCGTATCTAAGGAGGCTGAACCACCTGGGGAAGTCAAATTAACACCAGCACCAGTAGATAGTCGCCTCGACTTCATTGTGGCAGTTTTTCCATTGAGTTTCCATTTTGAGTCTGAAGATACTATACTGTTCCTGATTAATCTTGGGGCCCTAGGTGAGCATCTAGCAGGTGATTCAGATAGTCAGAGATGCGGATAAGACAACATAATAAAAATAAACCTTACACAGAAGCAAAAAATAAGATGTTAATAAAAAAAGAAATCAATAATCAGATGGGTTACCTTGAATAAAAAAGCATGTATGCTCCTTTTGCCAAGACACTTTCCAATTCAACAGCTGTTACCTGCAAGACAAGTATGAGAGATGATTAAATAAGTTATAAGCGCAGCTGCAGTGCAAATATAAATAGATCAAATAGACTTTGTAATTATTGTAGAGAAACAGTGTGTCTTAAATTCACAAACACACTGCAAGTCCAACAATGGTATCCTTCAGTGTAGTGGTCAAACTCACTAAATCTAGGGAATGACTAACCTAAAATTAAGTCTTCTATGCAATCTATGTGGGATTTAATATAGCCACATCAGAGGTTTATCAAATTTCCTATTGGCAGAATTAACTTTTCAATTGACTTGATTGGTTTCATGTAAATTTCAATGAATTAACAGACAGTTCAACCTTCACTTATTAGCTTAAGCTCTCCACATAGACTTCATTGCTACTTTGAAAATTGACGTTATTCCAACAGTAAATCTGAAGGTAAGAAAAGGTTTAGGAAGCAAATTGGCTACGGGATCTTTCATTTACGAACCTCTGCCAGTTTTTACCTTTTGTCTACCATGCATCAACATCAACATCAACAACACATTTAACTCAAGTTAATTGGGATCGGTGGTAGATGAGTCCAATGTTTGGATTAATTTATTTTAAGGATATAGTCACTTTTATTTGCAACTTAATGAAAGTGGGTAAAAAATCATTTCCCCAGAGTTAATCTTTTCTCTAACAATCAAAGGCAGAAATCTGAGTTGCATGTTCACACACTGAACCCAGAAGTAGCTCAGCTCTGAAGAAAGGGTTTTATGAAACAAATTTGTTTGTGGAGCTTTCATTATGGACTCAAATCAGGCTGTTATCCTGGCTTTAATCATTCATTGATGGAGCCCTGTTCAGGCTGTTACCTTGCATAATATTATTATTCAAAGTTCTAGTGTCATGTGCTATGGCAAAAGTTTTATTTGAATTATAAATAGAATTACTGTTAATGAAGTATAAAGTTGTTTTTATAGAATAAACAATATAAATCCACTAAGATTATTTACTTAAAATTTTACTCAAATATTGCTTATAACAACCTACAGAGGATCATTTTAGCTTATTATCTTATTGAAAGAACCACACCAAGGAAAGCATAAATCCATAGTACAATTAAGAACCAAAGAAATTTGCTCTCAAGATATGCAAATAATGGAAACTAAGACATACCACACTGTCATCAACCTTGAACCACCTGCTTTGGAAATTCTTCACATAGCACACATAATGACCCGAAAAAGCAGCATTCATGATATCCAGGTGAACAACTACCCCATATAGCCTGTATATAGGCAAATCACTAGTCCCACTCATGAAAGGTGCCAAGTCCAGTATTTCAGGAAACCGAATAGGTTTATTGAGCTTCCCAAATTTTCCCGACTGCAATAACACAACAAATATTAATATCTTCATACAAGATGGGTGATAAAATCTTATCCTTAAATGTAACAAATACCTGAAATCTCTTTAATGCAATAGTAAGAACATTAGGTGCCTCCGAAACTGTCATTTTCTTCTTGGCCTTCTCATAAGATTTACACCTGCTCAACACAGAAATGTAAGGAAACTAGTAGTCCAAACTATGTGTTAAAGATGACTATACTGAAAAAAACGGTAAGATAATATTGAAAGTTTTCATGAGGCTTCTCCAAGATCAACCAACCTGACACAGTGGTACTTGTTTTCTCCATCCAGAGTCTCAGCACTTGTAAACTGTCGAAGGGCCTCCTCCAGAGTTGCTATGTCCCCTTCTATCTCAACTGTCAGATCCATCATCCTTTCTTGACGCTCAGATTTCCCTCCACATTTTGTGCATTTTATCTGCCAATACATTATCAGCTTTATGTTCATTGCCCATCTTACTTGCACTAGTGGATCATATGACAAGAATAATAGCATTATCTATTTCGAAAACAGCCTAACACTGCATTTTTCAAATAGAAAAATGATTTTACCTTTGATTGGAGGTAACCTCCAAATGTTAGGCCCATTAAATTAGTTTCCTCTTTCAATGAATCTGACATGTTATCCCCAGATTCCATAAGGCAAACAGATTGCATTGTCTCAACAGCAATCCTGTCAAATGTATACAACTCATTAAATTGAAGTGAAATATGAAACAAGAATTATGAAAAATTACACTGATTCAATGATGTAAACAAAACCTTAGAAATTCATGTGCATCTTCTTCTCTTCCATTACAAAGTTGACTCCCAATATTCTGTAGTTGAGAGAGAATGCCCACAGGTGACATGGGAGAGTTTGTTGTGTCTTTTGACTTCAAAATCAAACTTTCAAACTCACAGGTGAAACACCATTTTTTATTTGCACCTGGAATTGACATTAAATCCAGGGAACAGTTAACAGTATTCAAGAATATCTGATGATTCCAGTATGAAACTGTGATTGCATACATACATGATTTAGAATGAAGTCCTTGAAGCAAATAAGCAGTCAGGGGAGGTGTAAATGCCAAGCACTGGAGTACAGCATTAGCATAACAGCTGCAAAATTATTGTAAAATTAAGAAAAAGGAAGTAAATCCTAAGGCTATATAAGTGGCAAGAGTAATATACATAATGCACACTATTTCTCATATGCAAAAAATCATTTCAAATTACCTGTTTCCACAGTTTATAAGACCAAATGGTTGCAACTCCACTCTGTTCCAGTTATAAAGCTTGACAAACAAATCATATGGAAAAAGACCCTGCAAAAAATATTAATAGACAATGTAAGATAATGGTTCCATAAGGCACAGAAGAACATAAAAAGACTTGTTCAAGAGTAACCTTATCACTGTATTTTCCAGTAATATCACTCCCAACAGCTGATGGAAAGGGTTTAGACAACTTTGATCCTCTAAGCTGATCAGAAACTTTTAGAACAGATGTTTGCAGCTCATTCTTAGAATTTGAAGTAGCACTGCCAGATTGGATGCCATTATTCCCATATTTTGTACTGTAATGTGAATGCTCTTCAGTTCTAGAAACTAACTTAGTATCAGCAAATGCTTGTGGCAGACATCTACTTTCAGCTGACTTCAAGGTGCTAGCAGCGTTGATAACATGATTTGATACCCTAGAACCAACTGTTTGCAAATTATGGATGCTCAAAGCATCAGCACAACCAACACCCTCATTCTCTGAAGATGCTGATCTTGCACATGGCATATTATTCTCAACCGACTTTGGAGCAGAATCATCATAGTGGGATGAAAGAGGGTCACTATTAGAGTCATCTTTTATCCTCGTTGAATCAAGAGTTGTATTCCAGAATCCAGAAGACACTGTAGAAGGCTCAATTGTTGCCCCTTTCCGCATACGCAAACCAGAACTACCATTTGATGTGAGCTTACTCTCTTCTTTACTAAAATCAGGCCTAACTTGATTTAACTTATGCATTGCAGGATAACCATCAACCGAATCAACCAAACTAGCAAACTTAGGTGATAATGGAATGGATTCACCAATGCTATTATGACTTGAAGTGGTATCAGAAATGTCATTGGTGGGGTCCACAAAAATATGTCCCTCGCATCTCTCGTGCTCATTGGAGGTGATACTCTCACAGACAGAAGAATCATCAGATGATTCACTAGCACCAGTGGAAGCTGAGAATCCAGAGCATGAGTTACTAGATAATTCAGAATTAGAGCTTGTAACATTTCCCTCTTGAAGAGACTCAACTCTTACACTATCATCCTTTGCACGTGAAATATCAGGAGAACACTTCATATCATACAATGGGGGTTTAGCAGATGATGTTGCATATTCTCTGCTTTTAATCTGAGACTTCTCATCATAGACTCCACGATAGTCTGGATCTGCTACCTTCTTCCCAAGATCACTTACCAGATCTTCAGTCCGGCAAGTTGGGCTGGGAGGATGGCATTTATCTTTGTGACCTTGACGCCAATGAACAATTTGGCACTTTCCAGAACTGAAACACATGAAAACAAAGGTAAGCAATATTAACATGATAACTTTCTTAAAAAATAAAAAAGACATAAATATGCAGAAAATAACAATGAATTTAAAACTCAGTAATATGGATTGGACCGTCATGTCAGCTACACCACTCAACAAACTGCAAGAACACAAAATCCAAACACCTAAATAGAGTCTTTAAAAAAGAGAGACCATGAACGCAAAATTTCCAGCTATCATATTTCATCCTCCAAACTTGAGAAGAAAATCATTAAGCGTATATTTGAGTTCGCAATTGCCAAGGGGAACTTGTGTTTCATACGTGATCTCTGAAGTGATCTCTGAAAGCTTCAAAGAGTAGTTTCTCCTTTGGACAGGGATGTGACGTGCTATACATATGTCTCATTGCACTCCAAACACACTCTTCTCCAAGTTCTGTTTTATGCTCATACCAAAACTTACATAATTTTTATTTCCACACACAATACCCCATCATTTTTTTTTTTTGTAGAAAAAAACAACCAACTGATCTCGCAAACGTTGATCCTACTCGAGAATGGACCAACTGACAGATCCCAACCTCAAACCAAGACAGATTTTGCATGTTCTTTCTCTGCGGCTTACAAGTAAACTTCGCATATCGTGGCCACATACACAACACAAAACCCACTCCACAAAAACAACACTTAGAACCAAGAAATCAATGGCAAACACCATGATACAGTTAACAAATTACAGCACAAAAAAAAAACACCTAAAATGAAATATCTTTATCCAGCACAAAGCAATAAAGAAAGTATTTAAAAGCAAAAAGAGACTAGTTTTCATCTTTTATCCTTTGCAATTTTATTTTTCTACATTAGAGGTACTTAAATTTGAATCCATCACCTCATAAATTCCTAATGCCTTAACTAGCGCCAAGTTCACCCAAAAGAAAGAAAAAAATTACGCAACACTGTATGAAAAAGAAAAAAGAAAACCTAACCGCATAAAGAAGAAATTCAAATCAAGAGCGTACCAGTAATGAACCGCTTTGCACCTTGCGCAGCGAGTGGTGGTGGGAGAGTAACACACGGCGCATACTTTGTTCCTCGGCGGTTCCGCCAAAAAGACGCCGTATTGGTGGTAGTACGAAGCCTCCGACTCTGTCTCTGCCCTAATGGACTCCTCCTCGGCGAGAACGAGGAGCCTCTTGATCTCCTCCGCCCTCGCCGCCGCACGCCGGCACTGGAGCAGGACGACGAAGGCGATCGCCGGCACGGAGAGGCCGACCACCGCGACGAGGACCAGGCTCCAAAACCCTAGATCGATGGTGACACGCATTTATCCAGCGAAGGCGACGCGACGCGCCGCGGGGGCGCGTGGAGAGTAACAACCAAGTGAGCGATCGCGGTAAGGGTCTCTTTTGGATTGGACGGTGACGGAGAGGAGGGTGAGGTTAGCGAGGAGGAAGAATACGCAGAGTGAGAGAGGAGGCATATGTAGCTCGAAGACGCAGATTGAGAGAGGAATTGAAACTGTGTTTTTCGACTTGCGATTCGGGCAAGAGAGAAGAAGAAGAAGAAGAAAGAAAAGGAAAATTCGGTTCCGTTTTATGCTTCGGAAGATGAAGAAAAATGCAGTTTTACCATAACGGGAATCTGAGGAGAGAGAGAGAGAGAGAGAGAACTAGAAAAGAACGTAGTGAAGACGCAGTAAATAAAATAATGTGTAATTAATTATTTATTGTTATTTATTTATTGTTGAGATAGGTCGTTACGGAATTTAAGAAAATGATGGTCGAGGGAAAGGAATTTTGTTACCCTCGGCTTAGAGAACGGGGAAGTGAATTGACTGAATTATATATTCTCTTGTCAAATATTCCTACCCGTTATAAATTCTGTCTTTTTTATAATAGAGTCTAATGATAACTAATAAATAAAGGAATATTTTTTTATATAAAGAAGGAAAAAAATGAGAGCTTGTATAGAATGCATTAAATATGAGATAGTTTAATGTATTAAAATCTCATTCTTTACTACTTATAGTTATAGCTCAACCCTTCCTTCTTGGCATTAGAAATGAAGAGGCTTCATGATATTCAAAGATTCAGGTTTACATTTGAATCACGCATTTAATGCAGTTTTTTTTTTTTTTTTTTTTATCACCTTGAGAAAACAAAGCTATTTTTGTGCAGCTATAAAGCTTAAGCTTTGTGTCATTTTTCAGTAAAAAAACAAAAACAAAAACTGAGCTTAACATTCGATTATTACTTTTATAGGAAGTCTATATCTTGTCACATTCATTGTTGATAACTTGTTATCGTAACTCTTAAGGACAGATTTTTTAAAGAAAATTTGACTTTCTTTAAAAAAAAATAAAAACCTAAGTCTCAAATTGAAGAAAATATTACATGATTTTGTTATGCTGAAATTTAAAATGATGCGATCTGGCTTAATTTTCATGTGACATATACTCATGTTTTTTTAATTTATTAAAAGTTAAGGCCATATGAAAAATCAAGATCATATAGTTTCTCCTCAAATTTGTCATCGTGAATCATCATCTTCCTATATTCCTGACTTTAATTTTAAGGATATTATAGTCATCCTACATATACTTAATTTATTAGTAAAAAAAAAAATTTCAAAATTTCATAAAAATATGTGTAAATCTTAATACTTTATATCATTTACACAAAATTCTTGACTATAGCAATTTCATATATGAAAAATATAAAATTGTCACCATCAATTATTCAATATCAACGTTAATGTATGTACCTAACTCTAGCAAGAAAAATCAAAATAGTTTGTCGATATGGGATAAAATACGTGAGATGATTTGCTATGACTATGAAATACGTTTTGTGTTGTAGAAATTGGAGCGTCTTCAATCTTCCAAGTTCAAACCAAGTGGAAAAAGAGAAGGAAGAAAAAATAAACAATAACAATTACTATCAAATACAAATGTTTTAAAATTAGAATATAACTTATAAATATTTTAGTTTAAGATTTAATAATCCAATCTCATTAAACCATAATGGAAGTATAATATTTAAATATGTATTTTTAATATTATGTGATTAATCATTTTTATATTTGTATGCTAATTTTTCTCCTAATGGTGGGTGGTTGATAATTTGTATGGTTCAAATAATTATATTTCTGAATGTGGAGCTTTAGTCAAGCAGCTGTGACACTTGCTAAACTCACATGGATGTTTTTTAAGAGGGAGATGGATTTGTACATGACATAATGACAATCATGTTAGAGTTGTCAATCAAAGTGGCAATTAACGTCACAATGTCAATATAGGCACAATGGTTCACCGCAGATGGTGGTGGAGGCGATGGAAAGCTTTTTGTTGGGCCTTGTGAAGCCCAAATAAACATATTCACATTTGCTTTAGTGAAACAGTGAGTTTCACTTATAACATAGCATATATAAGCCTCTTTTATAAAGCTGAAGATTAGTCTGAGTGTGTGCAGTTTTTGAACGTGCAATGCATTTATAATTTCAGCCTGTTAGTTTTCTTTTTCTCTATTATTTCTCTCGAAGCTTCGCTGCCCCTCTTTTTCATCTTCTTCTCTGCTAGGGTTTTCTTATCTTGGTTGATACCTTGAACCTTGTGTGTAGAACGAGATAGATGATGTGTGTATAGGTCTCTGTTATGTGTTCTTGTACCTGTTTTGGTCTGTATTGCAGGTAAGGTTCTCTCTTATGCTTGGTTTGCATGTAGTTTCTGATGTAGGTTGTTGCAAGGAACTGAGAAGAGGAACTTAATGAAGGTTTAGTGTTTTCTGCTTTAAACACTTGTGTAAGAGAGCTGTTCTTGTTTTCTTGTAATCTTCATTGTGTATTATCTGTAATGTTGAGTCCTATTGGTTATTGTTGAGGGATCTGTTGTGAAGTTGTGTAGAACATTGTTGTAGAGATTCTTGGTTCTTTAGTGGTAATAAAGGGTCTACGTGTTCTTTGCCCTTGGATGTAGGTAACAAGAATTTTATCCTAGTTACTGAACCAAGTAAAATCTGTGTATTTTCTTTCTCTTTTAATTTCTGCTTCCGCTCATTAATTTCGGTTTAGTGATTGTGCGCTTAAAACTCTAACAATTGGTATCAAGAGCTTTGGTTGGTTCTTTTGTTCATGTCTTCTTTGTGTATTTCAGGCTTTGGTGCTAAGGTCTACCTCAGACCCTCGGACACTCAAGAATGGGTTCAGCTAGAATGGAGGTAGAGAGGTTTGACGGGAAATGAGACTTCAACATGTGGCGCAAGAAGATGAAGGTTGTTCTGGTACATCAAAAGTGCTCTAAAGCACTTGGTGGTGAGAACGATTTACCCTCATCTTTATCTGAAACTGATAAAAATGACATTCTTGAAACTGCCTATAGTTTGTCAATTCTGCATTTGAGTGATAATGTTCTTAGACAAGTTAATGATGAAACTATTGCTGCTGGTATTTGGTTAAAATTAGAATCTATGTACATGACTAAATCTCTTTCAAACAAAATATATCTAAAAGAAAAACTGTTTGGTTTCAGAATGGAATCTAGTAAATCTTTGGATGATAATTTGGATGTGTTTAAGAGAATAACTATTAGTCTTGCTAACATTGATGAAAAGATTACTGATGGAAACCAAGTTATTATACTTCTTAATGCTTTGCTTGATTCCTACAAGGATGTGAAATCTGCTACTAAGTATGGAAGAGAGTCTCTGTCATTAGAAGATGTAATAGGAGCCTTAAAGTCTAAAGAACTAGAAATGGTAGTTAATAAGAAGGTCAATGCAGAGGGATTGTTTATTAAAAAGAAGCTTAGTAAAAAGAGTCAGTTTCAAGGAAAAGAAAAAGGAAAGAACAATACTAAGAATAAGTCATCTTTTAAGGGAAAGGTGACTTGTTGGCTGTGTCATAAGGAAGGACACATTAGGAATAATTGTCCAGAAAAAGGAAAAAGTCAAAATAATGGGAATATGACAGATTATGCTAATCTGAGTAGTAGTTTTGAGGATAGTGAGCTCCTAGCTGTGTCTAGTGCTTCTTGTGAGAAGGAGTGGGTGATGGATTCTGGTAGTACCTACCATATGACACCTGAAAAGGATTGGTTAATCTATCTTAAGAAAATTAAAGGTGGAAAAGTGATGATGGGTAATAACCAAACCTGTTAAGTAGAAGGTATTGGAGCTGTTAGGTTTAGAATGGGAGATGAGACTGTTAAGATTCTCAAGGATGTGAGATGGGTCCCTAATCTTAGGAGAAACCTAATGTCTCTAGGAATGTTAGACAAAAAGTGGTTACAGTTTTAGGAGTTTTCAAGGAACTCTGGAAGTGATTAAAGGATCCATAGTTCTTACGAAAGGGATGTTAGATAATGGTCTCTATTTTCTAGATGGAGAAGCTTTAGGACCTGAGTCTTGTAGTGTCAGTAGAAAGCCAAGTGAGTCTTCTCTTTGGCATAAAAGACTAGGCCACATTAGTAATCAAGGATTACAAGAGTTATATAAACAAGGGATTTTAAGTTTTAAAACATTTTCTCCTGTTGATTTCTGTGAAACTTGTGTTTTGGGAAAATCTCACTGATTAAAGTTTCAAATAGGAAAGAATGAAACTAAAAATATCTTGGATTATATACACTCTGATTTGTGGGGGTCACCTAATATTCCTAGTTCTCTTTCTGGCTGTCATTACTTTCTTTTTATGATTGATTCTCATTCCAGACGTGTATGGACTTATTTTTTAAAACAAAAAGATCAAGCTTTTGATTGTTTTAAAGACTAGAAAGTCCAAGTGGAAACTGAGACAGGAAAGAAGGTTAAAGCATTAAGAACTGATAATGGATTGGAATTCTGTAATAATCAATTTAATGATTTCTGCAAACAATGTGGTATTCTAAGACATAGAACTTGTGCTGAAACACCTCAGCAAAATGATATTGCTGAAAGAATAAATAGAACTATTTTAAATAAAGTTAGATGCACATTCATATCTATTTATATATGAATTCATTTATAACGTAAACAAATTAAGAGCTCTGAATCAATAAAAACTAAGAATATTGATTCACGAAAAAATAAATCAATATTCGAAAAAAAAATATTATTAATTTTTAGATATGAGAAAGGCTCCATTGTCGAATTCTGCTCTTAGAAAATCTTTTTGGGCAAAAGTTGTTTCCACTGCTTGCCATATACAGGTCACCTTCATCTGCTATTAATTTCAAAACTCCTATAGAAATGTGGTATGGTAAGCCTCCTAACCTGAGTTATATGAAACCTTTTGGTTGTTTAGCTTATGTTCATACTAAACAGGATAGGTTAGCTCCCAGAGCTCTTAAACATGTCTTTGTGGGTTATCCTGCAGGGGCAAAAGGCTATAAACTTTGGTTAATATCTGAAAATAAATGTGTTGTCAGTAGCAATGTTGTATTTGATGAACTGACATTTTATAAAGATGTTGTGCAGGATACTGGACAGGTTAAAGAACTTGGAAATGTCCAGTTGGAGGTGGAGAACACCACTAGTATTGATTCTGAAATGGTTCAGAATCATAGGGAAACTGAAGATCAAGTTGACACACTTGATCAGCTTGCAAATGATCAACAAACTAGTGAAGAAAATCAAGAGGACTCCAACCTCAATGATTATCTTCTGACTAGAGATAGAGTTAGGAGGAATATTAGGCCTCCTAACAGATTTGTTCATGCTGATATTGTTGTTGTTGCCTTACAGGTTGTTGAGATGGTTGAACAAGAAGAACCAACAACCTACAAAGAGACAATGAACATGAAATCTCAAGAGAGATGGCTAAGAGCAATGGAGGAAAAGATCTCCTCGTTAAAGAAGAATCTGACCTGGGTTCTTGTGGACAGACCCAAGGAGAAAAGGATCATTGGATGCAAGTGGGTCTTCAAGCTGAAGCCTGAAGTCCCAGGTATTGGAGAAGGTCAGGTATAAGGCCAGGCTGGTAGCCAAAGGCTACTCACAGGTAGAACGAATAGATTATAATGAAATTTTCTCTCCTGTGGTAAAACATACTTCTATTAGGCTTATTTTATTTGTTGTTGCTATTCTTGATTTAGAATTAGAACAACTTGATGTTACAAATGCTTTTTTGCATGGTAGTCTAGATGAACAGATCTATATGGAGCAGCCAGAAGGCTTCATATAGAAAGGTTCTGAGGACAAAGCTTGTCTGCTGAAAAGGTCCTTGTATGGATTAAAACAGGCACCCAGGCAATGGTACAAAATGTTTGATGATTTTGTTCTTTCACATGGGTATTAGATGTAAATATGATCATTGTGTCTATTATAAGAAAGACAATGAAAATAAATACATCTATCTGTTGATCTATGTGGATGACATGCTAATTGCTTCTCATGATATTGAGTGTATTAACAAATTGAAAGAGATGTTGCTGAAGGAATTTGATATGAAAATCCTTGGTCCTGCTAAGAGAATCTTAGGTATGGATATAGTTAGAAATAGAAAAGAAAGAACCTTATCTTTATCACAAGCTGTATATGTTAAGAAGGTTGTTAAGCTCTTTTCTATGCATCTCTGTAAATCTATTAGCTTGTCATTAGCTGCTCATTTTCGTTTGAAATCTGTATGTGGTGATTTAAATGAAGATGAATCTGCCTATATGAAAAATGTACCATATTGTAATGCAGTTGGAAGCCTAATGTATGCAATGATTAGTACCAGATCTGATATTGCATATACTGTTAGTGTTGTGAGTAGATTCATGAGTAATCCTTCAAAAGATCATTGGAATGCTGTGAAATGGATTCTTAGATATCTTAATGACACTTCTGATTTCTGTTTGAATTTTACTGGTAATGAATCTCATGATTTTTCTGTGAAAGGCTATTGTCATTCTGTCTATGCTGCAGATTTAGACAAAAGGAGGTCTTTATCTGGTATTGTTTTCGCTATTGGTGGAAATGTTGTTATCTGGAAGTCAAATCTTCAGCATGTAGTAGCTTTGTCTACTACTGAAGCTTAGTATATGGCCCTGTCAGAATCTGTAAAAGAGGCACTATGGTTGAAAGGAATACTTTCTGAACTTGGATTAGGTGATGAAATTCCACAGATTAGTGTGATTCTCAAAGTGCTATTCATTTATCTAAAAATAGTGCTTATCATGAAAGAATTAAACATATTGATGTTATACTACATTTTATTAGAGATGTTATTGCAGATGATAAGGTGAAGGTGGAGAAAATATCTACTGTATGCAATCCAGCTGATATTTTGACTAAAGTTGTACCTTTTAAGAAATTCCAGGATGCCTTGAAATTGTTAAAAGTTCAACAGCAATGATTTCTTTCTCTTATCTCTATTATTTCTGTTTTTAATTGTTTTAGAAATTGCTAATGCAATTTCTTGTTTTGTAGGTTCTGTTCTAGTTTTCTTTGTATATGTTTGTTCTGTTTTCTTGTGTCCTAGTGTCTTAGTGTCCTCCGTGTTTGCATTGAACTAGTAGTCCCTTGTTTGTTTTTTGTTTGTGCTATGTTTCTTTGTGCTTCAAGGTGGAGTTTGTTGGGCCTTGTGAAGCCCAAATAAACATATTCATGTTTACTTTAGTGAAACGGTGAGTTTCACTTATAACCTTGCATATATAAGCCTCTTTTATAAAGCTAAAGATTAGTATGAGTGTGTGTAGTTTTTGAACGTGCAGTGCATTTCTAATTTCAGCCTTTTAGTTTTCTTTTTCTCTATTATTTCTCTCGAAGCTTCGTTGCCCCTCTTTTTCATCTTCTTCTCTGCTAGGGTTTTTTTATCTTGGCTGATACCTTGAACCTTGTGGGTAGAACGAGATAGATGATGTGTATATAAGTCTCTGTTATGTGTTCTTGTACCTGTTTTGGTCTGTATTGCAGGTAAGGTTCTCTCTTATGCTTGGTTTGCATGTAGTTTTTGATGCGGGTTGTTGCAAGGAACTGAGAAGAGGAGAACTTAATGAAGGTTTAGTGTTTTCTGGTTTAAACACTTGTGTAAGAGAGTTGTTCTTGTTTTCTTGTAATCTTCATTGTGTATTATCTGTAATGTTGAGTCCTACTGGTTATTGTTGAGGGATCTGTTGTGAAGCTGTGTAGAACATTGTTGTAGAGATTCTTGGTTCTTTAGTGGTAATAAAGGGTCTACATGTTCTTTGCCCTTGGATGCAGGTAACAAGGATTTTATCCTAGTTACTGAACCAAGTAAAATCTGTGTGTATTTTCTTTCTCTTTTAATTTTTGCTTCCGCTCGTTAATTTCGGTTTAGTGATTGTGCGCTTAAAACTCTAACACTTTTGATTAAGAAGAGAGGTGATTCAATGTGAAAGATGTATGATATTAGTGAGGATTAGATGAATTCTAGGGTAAATAAAGTGATGCATAGTAGACCATTTATAAAGGTAATCCATGGTAGATATGTCTACATAAGAAGAATACATTGATAAAAAAAAATTAAAAAACTTTTTATTTTTCATTTTGAACTAATAAACATAAAGTATTTATTAACACATTCCATATTTCAATAAAATATAAAGTTAAGTATGTTTTTAATCCTTGAACTTTTTCTAGTTTTTACTTTTAGTCCTTAAATAAAAAAATCATTGGTATTAGTCCCTAATGTTTACCTCCATTTTTTTGTCTTAAAATTTTTGTTATGTGCTGATGCGATAGTGACAATTGAATTTTAATTATTACAAAATATTTGTGGCAATTTTTATTTTCCTACAGTAAAAAATCACAAGAAAATGCTTGGTTAAAGGATTTAATAATATTAACTATTTTCTAGCGGTTAAACCACCCCCCCCCCCCAAAAAAAATTCTTAAATAGGATTTCAAATCTTGAATAAGTGCAAACAATGATATATATTGCTTTACCTTATTTAATAAAATGGGAGTAGTTAATTCATAAAAGAGTGTGAGTGTTCATATAATAAACATACTCCCTCTTGTCTCAAATATAAGAAAAAAACATTTTTTTTCTTGACCTCAAATATAAAAAATTCCAACTAACTTTACCTTATTTAATGTTACTATTTATAAAATACCCTTCATTTTATTGATGTTCTAGTTTCAATGACTATTTATTATACTTAATACCAAAAAGGTAAATTCACTACTACATAGTCAGTCTTCTACGACGGTTATTTGAGGCCTACTACGACGGTTGTATAATCGTCGTCGTATCCGGTGTCGTAGAAAATGATGACTTTCAACGACGGTTATATAACCGTCTTCGTTTGAACCATTTAAAGACGGTTGTTTGAAACAACCGTCGTAGTTTTTGAGATAAAAAAACAAAAAAAAATTAAAAAAAAGTCATTCAAAGACGGTTCTTCCGAAGAACCGTCTTAGAATGTTGGATATGAAGACGGTTGTATTTATAACCGTCTTAGAATGTTAGATACGAAGACGATTTTGTTCAGAACCGTCTTAGAAATCTAGATACGAAGACGGTTTTGTTTAGAACCGTCTTTAAAAGTGGAGTTTCTAGGACGGTTTATGTAACAACCGTCTTAGAATTTCCTTTTTTTCACATAATTAAAAACGGTTTTACCATTAATTTTAAACCGTCATTGTTATCAGTGTTTTTTTAAACAATATTATTTAATTTTATAATAATTATTAATTTTAATAAATATTTATTATGGATTTAATTTGTTACTTATAAATTATATTTTTGTTACACACTTAAAACACAAATACAAGTAAAATGATAGATGAGAGAACAAATTTAAAACCATAACAATGTGAAAATGTATGTTCAAATCTGAAAATACAATACAAAAAGATACATGCATGACATAAAATGCCTTAACAAGTATGGAAACCATCATAATGAATTCATGTTTCCTATAATCAAAATGAGGACATGCACCTCTTGTCTTAATTATGTAGTAATATCTAGAACCAATATTTATTTCTCCTGTGTGGTTTACTAGTCTCTCTAGAGCTTCCTTCATCCACGTTGACAAACTTCCCTTGCTTCAGAAACGCTCATCTACACCCACAAAAAATGAAAATTTCAAAGACTATCTTAGTCATCATTTGGAAGAAAGAAATATTCAAACCACACGGCTCAATATTCCATGGTTTTTAGTTACCTACCCCATATTGTTTGACGAACATTCTGTTCTGGCCAGAACTCCAATTGCTCTTGAACAAGTAGAGGGAACATGTAGCCTTCATAAAATGTATCATGGGTGTTGCTCTTGAAACTCCACTTACCCAATTTACCTTGTACACACCAAATTTGATAGTTAGAATCAGCAAATTTCATTTCAAATTTGATAATACATTTTGACAAATGACCATTTTTTTCTAATTAATTGCAGAGAGGCTGATATGACTAAGGAACGTATTGAAAAAAGTGAACCAAAAAACTTGAAAATTACACTTGAACATTTTCAAGCCATGTAAAATGAACATTTTCAAGCATATTTGTATTTGTTGCAGCCTC
>PYAF01004732.1:893646-954695 GCA_007407185.1 Glycine tomentella | reverse complement strand
TTTTTTTTTTATCAATTTTTCCTTTATATTGAATTTCGAATTAATTAAAATCTCTTTCCTCTGATGAATTCAATTCAAAAGATTAAGATTTATTTTATAAATATAGAGACTAAGACTGATTTTAATACAAAAAATTAGAGGAATTAAAACACATTTTACCTTAAAAAATTATAAATTTCAGAGTGCACTTAAATAAATATATGTTTAATATTTTTTAAATAAGAATTTATTATAAATTTGACTATAATTTTTTTAATGAAACAAGATTATAAATAAGAATTAAAACACTACATTAAATATGTATTTAGTATCAAATTGAAGTATTGTTTTGCCAAAATTAAAAATGACTGACACACTAGGCTAGATACGATATCTCATCACTTTGTCATTTAAGCCATGCATGAGAGTATGAGACACATAAAGATTAGCAGATAATAACATCTTCTACAAGTCTAGAGAGTACTACTGGATCACATAGTAGTGAACAGAAATTATCAATATACTTGACCATGACCTTAAAATGTTTATTAGTAACTAATGTGTTCCGTTTGAAAAAAAATGACTTATGTTCGTGATTTATCCAATGTAGACAATAAAAAACTATTTTGAAAAAATGGTTGGAATCATGAAAGAAAAATGCATCCCAACTGTATTAATGTGTAATTAATTGAAAATATAAAAAACTATTTTCATTGTCAATATATACACATTATAATTTAACAAGTTTTGAATAAAGTGGAAAATTGAAAAAATGTTAAAATAGATAAATACCTGGAGGCAGCCTAGAACGAAAATGATGATTCCACAAGGCAGCACAAAATGTTTACATCAAAGATTTTTAGAAAAGAAAACAAATATTAAATAGAAGAACATTTATTTGCTTCTTTTTTTATAAAAGTTATTTTCTGTTTTAAAAAAATGAAAAGAAAAAATATGTATTTAACAAGAATAATTTTAAAAATATATAATTTTAAAAATTAAAACATATCTAGGCTATCTTTTTATTTTTTATTTTTTATTTTTCTATTGCTCTTGATTATGCGGTTCTATTTTTTTCTCCACTTACTTATGTTTATCTCATTTTAAAAATTACTTTACAAAATAAATTTTAAGAATAAAAATAAAACACATGATCATCCTAAAATAATGAGGAATGTTTCACGGATGAAGAACTATTAAGTTCACGTGTGGTAAGAAGCATACCATGGAATGAAGGCAGTAGTGGAGGCCATGGTCTCTTAAGCCTAAGGGGGAATGGAGATGGATACATGAGAAAACATGACCCATATTTTAAAAAGCCTTGCTTATAACAATAGAGTAAATAGCATATGATTCAATACATGGCATCATTACTATAAAAAAAAAAAGGGAGAAAGCATATATGATAGTGGAGGATAGATATTCCTTTATAGCAGAAAGAAAATAATAAAGCAAGTCAAAGAAGCTAGAAAATGGAACAAAACAATTAGTAACCTATGAATAAGGTAGACAAAATATGAGTACAGCTTACATGCTCTGTTAACAATCTTAAATACTCTTCAATATTGATTAAATAAGAGAAAATTATAATGTAGCAGATAAAAAACTAATATAAGCCTTCAACTAATAGCTTAAGCTGCTGAAAATATATATGAACAGAGCATACCTTGTTTTAAAAGTGAAATTTTCCGGAAAAGATCCAGGTAGTGCACACTAGATACCATCAGTGTCTACTTCAAGTGGTTTTCCTATTGTCTCTACTAGCAACATGATAATTTTATTATTGCTGGCTGTGGCACATCTGATATTTTCAGTTGAGTTACCATTTGTGCTTCATAAACTTGATTCTCAGACAGAAGTTCTGGTCTTATTGATGGATCTACACCATAACAAAAAACAGGTAAAAGTGTAACTAATCGAAATGACCAACAATTCATTTAATAGCTTAAATTTGAGAAAGAAAAATTGAAGCTCAGGTGTTTGATGCTTCTAGGTACGGATTTATACATTCACATTGATGTAAAAGGAAATTAAACTTACAAATTTAATTAGAGAATAAGACTATATTTACTTTGCATCAAAAAAGCTGGAAAATGGAACAAAACAGGCCAATGGAGGGGGCACATGGGTAGGAAAGAACTTAGGAAAATGAAAATGGTAAGTTTCTACATTTTCCATTGTTCCTAATTTATCTTTTTGAGTACCCTCATCATTTAACAGAACCCTCAGAAACAGGGGAATGAAAATGCACCCAACCAATATAAATGAAGTAAAAATATCAAATTAAATATATTAATTTCCTCTGTCATTTCCATTACAAAAGTTAAGAAAATGAAGTAATGACATCAAACTGGTCTGACGTTTAGCATCACAACAATCAATGTAGATGTACACATTGCTCATCCAAGTATATAAAATAAATCAATGTAGAAACAACAAGTCTCAAATTTGGAGTCTGCATATAGAACTGGATCATAGTTTTGCTTCCCATGTACACTACATAAACCTGACATTGCCACCAAATCTAGATTCCATAATTTATAATCCCTTTTCTCAATAATTATATAATCCAAAGTTATAACTTTTACATTGTTAAAATAAAAAACAAATATATTGCTAAAATAAAAATGATTGCAGGAAAAAAAATGACTACATATAGAGAGCTACCGTTCACTTCTCACACCAACCCATATTTTCGCACCAACTTCCTTTGGGTACCTATATTATTCTTTTCATTAAGTGTTTGTTTGGATGTGGGAAGAATAATGTGAATCTAATATTATTATTTTTTTTAATTTAAATATTTTTTTTTCTCTTTTATATAACCAAACTCACTCTAAAAGACTACATCCTACAATTCTTTTCTTTTTTTTAGTAATAACATGCTGAAAGAAAAGAAAGAGTAGTCGCCAAAGGAGAAGGGAAGCAGCCCCTGTATTTGCAAGCACGTCCGCAATGTATATTAAGAAAATGAAAAAGTAATCTCTAATCAATAGTATGTTTTTTAAGTTTATAAAAATATATATTATTAATTAATTAAAATATCCTGAATAATAAGATAGTTATTATACAAATTAATAATTTGACTATATAATTACCATTAAAAATAAGAGTATAATTGTTTATATTGTAAATATATATATTATTTTTTAATGACATTAGTTTTAAAAAAATCTTTGTCCTATTAAAATAATAAATTCAAATGGGTTGGTGCGTTTGGTGATACTGAAGATATCTTTAGAGCTTTTCATCATTTCCTGATATAAGCCTAGTCTAGTGGTATTTCAAATAAGCACTGTAGCAATCACTAATTTTAATGATTAGTAATGTTCTTCAAGGAAAAATAAACATGCAGAAAAAGCAAACAAGGGAAAATAGTGGGCTAGGGAATAACCTATTGCCAAGTTGAGCATGAAGATCAATGACCATTTTTTCTTCGTAGTCTGATAAAAGACCTCACTTTAAGATTAAAAGCATACCAGATATTTTATTATACTAGTAATATAAGATTAGAAGCATACCAGATCATATATAAACCATGCTGAGCAAATCATATATAAGTGGTGTGCAGCTTTCTTTTAGAATTGGGGAAAACCGATACCACTCCTGGCATTTCTGATCAAATTTGAACGTGAAAATAAAATAAAATTACAAGAGCCTGAAAATGTTAAAGTTTAAGGAGTGAGTGAATGAATGAACATTGAGCTTATTTATTTGCAAACAAAAAGAGTAAAGAAATGGGGGGAATTTCACTGACTTGAAATTTGGTAAGCCTGTTCATTAGTCAACTTGGCTGCAAAACCTCAAAAAGCATGTTTATAACTATAAACATGGGAAGCTTGGGCTTGCTCAATACTGTTTAAAATGTTCCCAACAAGGAAAAAGGAAAATCACATATAAGAAATAATATGCAAAAAATAAAAAGCAACTGAAAAAACACTTGCTGAATTTTCCAAAAAGAAAGATCGCATCAACCTAGAATAGGGATTACATAAATCAATAGGAAGAACCTAAATTCTAATTGGCTTTCAACAAACATGCATCTTGCTATGCCTATACAACTTCTCCAAGGAAGGAGAGGGTGATGTAGAACTTAGACACTACTCTCCATCCACATTTTAAGCAATCCATTGTTCAAGCAATAATATCCAGCCTTTTCAATTCACCCTTATTATTATTCCAACCTATAAACAACTTGTATAACATGTCCTATTCTAACATCTATCTTAATAATCAGCTTTATTAACACAGTAAGTTAACTTCATCACTTTAGAAACATGCTTAGAGTATTGGCAATGATCACAAGTTGCTTAATCCACACAACTTTTCAACAACACTCAAACCTCCACATAAAACAGCAACAAAAGACACATAGCAAAGCAATTCCAAAACTGGCATCACATGATACAACACATAAGCACCTCAAGGAACACGAAAATAGAGCTGCATGCATTGGATATAACCGACACAGGGATCACAGGAAAAATGAAAAAAATAAAGAGGGGAAAATCCACAGCTAGCCAAAACAAAAAGAATAAAGAGGGAAAAGTCCAACTGCTATAATAAAATATGATAATTACTTTTTTTGCTAAAAAGAAAAAATTGACTCATTCTTTAACATCTTCACGCAAAATAACAGAGAAAACAACCCCTTATGCGTTTCAATTAGATGTAACCCTTCTAGACTTTGATTCATCATCGCCACATAAAGAAGAGTAAAGCTTTACTTCCACCCGAAAATAAAAAAAGATTGCAAAAACCTTCATTTCATTGCCATCACAAATCGAAACATCATGTTCACGATACAGTACAAAGTCAAAAAAATCGTTAACATTTCACGATCTTCCACTGGATCAATCACTAGGACCCAGTACAGAAAACGAACGAAACAGAGGCAATAAAGGCAATAGGGGTGGAGAAGAACCTGGGAAAACAAAAGGGTATGCATGAAAAAAGTGAAAAAGGACAAAACTTTGAAGATCACGGGACATACCCAGATGCAGAAGAATCGAAACGAAGAGGGAAAAAAAGAGGCGTGAGCAAAAGCTCTTATACAAATAGCTTTGTCGGAGCCACGGTGTCGGAGCAGAGACAAACGGATGGTTGAAGTCGACATCAGCAGAGACAAATGGTGTCGGAGCAGCTCCTTTGATGGTGTCGGAGGGGGCCAACGTAATTTTAGGGTTTTAGGGACATTGCAATTGTTTTAATGAAATTCCCGTATTTGAAATGTTGAAGACGACGACGGGTGATTAAAACCCGTATTTGAATTATTTCAGACTAAGACGGTTGTTTTATAACCGTCGTAGTTGTCAATATACGAAGACGGGTTAGCCAATAACCGTCTTTGGAAAGTGCATATTATTACAAAAATGCCACCGCCTACTCAACGACGACGGTTATCGCATGACCGATGTAGAACGCGCGTCGTTAAAGGGTAAATTTGTAGTAGTGATTAGGAAATTTTACTTTTTAATTGAAATTGATGCAATTAAATGTAGTTAACTATCTTTTTTGGTTAGTATGACATGTTTTATTTTATTATATTTGAGACTAAAGGAAATAATAATTAGCAAATCCACACACACCTCTACACGCATGCACACACCAAATCATACCACTGCACACACCTACATTATTGATTACCCCTATTATGATTCCTAGACATGACATATTAATTAATAAAGAGATCGAGCTTTATGAGAAATAATGAAACATGACTTACCCAAGACCTAGAGGAAAGGAGAATGAGGCAAACATAAAAGGTAACCATTTGGATTCCGTTGAGTCCTCCAGTGACAAGGTGGCACAAGGCAAATTTGTCTCTCCAGCGGACAATGATTCATAGTGTTGCTGACTTCTTTGGAGACAAACCTTCTCAACACTCACCTTCATCGGTTGTAGCATCTCAATTGCCCTGTTGTAGTATCCATCACCCCAAAACATAATCCTAAATCAACATAACATATAATATGACCCATTTACGTCATTGAATGATGCTCATGCACATGTAAAACACGTCACCAACTAGTTTTTTTTTTCTTTGCCTTTTTTTCCCATTCCTAATGTACCCCAAAAAAAATGAGAGAGGAGAGACTAAGTTAATGACAATTGCTTAATTGAAAAACTTAATTAATATATTTGGGAAGAGTTAATTAATTGAGTGGGACGTTATCGCAATTTGATTAATTGTAGGGAATTGATTAATTAGATTAGACTCTAATTTTTCTTAAGTTTTAAAATTAAATTAAGATCAAAATAATTTTGAATTAATTTAAGTTAATTTAAAATCAATTTAAGGTATATTTCAAAACTCAAAGTGAAATGAGTTAAAGAATAGAAAGATAATAACACAAAAAAAGAACAAAAAGATAGATAATAAGATAATTTATCTAATACATAAAACAATACTCTATATAATAATACTTAATAATGATGAAAACATATTAATTAAATGTTAATGTGGATTGTTGTGCAAAGTTGTGAGTCATTCACACTGCAACGATCGTAACGTAATCCGTGTCACATAATCCTTAATATGCATAATTGTGAAAACCTTAGCGCGATTATGATTGCGACTGCACCTGCAATTTAAAAATCATGGTTGTAAACTAACTTTCTTAGTTAATGTGCCATGTTTTGTTTTTGTTTATATTCGAGATCAGAGGAAACGATAATTAACACATACACACACACACACCATTGCACGCATGCACACACCACATCATGCAATTGCATGCATGCCACTGCATGCACCTACATTACTAAATACCTTATTATGATTCCTAGACATGACATATTAATTAACATACCGAGAATAAAGGCAACAAGAACATGACATGTTACTATGAGTATATATGTTTTGGGAAACTTATAAAACAATCAACAAATTTAAAGAATAAATAGGGAACACATTTATAGGAATTATAAATCTTATAATTTGCAATGTAATAAAAGATTAATTTATAATAAAAATATTGTTCCCATAAATTTATTCCTAGCCTTATTTTCTTAAAAGACATTCACAATATTATCTTTTTTTAAAAAATGTTATTTCATACATTATCATTTAATTTATGAGAATTTGTCCCTTAGTAATCTCAAATATTGTTATTTTTTAAATTTAGCATCTTTACTATTTTAATTGTGTAATTTTTTTCAATTAATTAACTTATATCTAATGTTTAATGCATTGTTAACTTGACATGTGACATTAATATTTTTGATGAGTTGTTATACTATATGAAGCCAAATATCATTTATGTGTGAATGTCTAACTAAATAACTATAACTATCAGTTTAACTGAAGCCAGTGGTTGAACATGCATGAGGTCTTGACTTGTGGTCGGCGTTAGAGTTTGGCCAATCATGCGGTCTTCGGTTACTTCGGAGCTGGATTCTGCTTGCATCTTCAGCTACATCAGCTCGATGGGCTCTGCTGCTGAGGCTGACACTAGAGTTTGGCATGTGATGCGATCTCTAGTTACTTCTTCAGAGTTGGATTTTTTTGATGTCTTCTGCTTTATCAACTTGCTGAGCTCCGCCGCCAAGGCTGATGTTGGAGTTTGGCAAGCGATGTGGTCTCCAATTTCGTCTTCAAGTCGAACTTCTTTTCCTCCTCCTCAATATCCTCGTCCATGTCATCATTTTGGTTGGGATTGGCGATGGGCGAGCCCATGACAGTGGGGATGTTGTCAAACGAGGAGGTGGGGTTGGAGGTTGAGTGCTCCGACACATTGTGGTGGTCTATGAAGAAACTCGTCATGTGTTAGATGAGGCTAAGGTCTTCTTGAACCTAAGCAACCAAAACAAATTTAACATATAGATGCTAGTGAAAAACAAGGATGAAAACATATTGACTAAATGTTAATATGGATTGTTGTGTAAATTTGTGAATCATTCACACCACAACGACCGTAGTCCGCACTACAGAATCCTTAATATCCATAATCGTGAAAACCTTAATGCGATCGCCACCACAATTTAAAACCATGGTGGTTAACTAACTTTTCTTAGTTAATGTGTCATGTTTTGTTTTCTTATATGTGACACCAGAGAGGGCAATAATTAGCACGCATGCACACACCACATCATGCCACTGCACGCATGCCACTGCATGCACCTATATTACTAAATACCCTACTATGATTCCTAGACATGACATCTTAATTAGCATACCATGAATAAAGGCAACAAGAACATGACATGCAAGCTTTGAGCTAAAAGATCTATATCATAATTTTAGTTTATTTTAAAATAACATGTAATTTTTGAGCTAAAAAGTTCTATATCATAATTTTTGCCAACTATTATTTACCTTTCTTTAGGAACAAAAGATCAACTTAAAAGTTTTAGAATTTCATATAAGTCATTTTTAATTGTTTCAAGAGAAAATGTAAATTCATATGTAACTTTATTTTTTAACATTTTATATTTTTGTTATTTAAAAAAAGGCCCTTTTAACTCAAATTATTTACGTAGTATGATAAAAAAAATATTTACAAGATCTATACATTTTTAATAAAAATATTCGTATTATGAATTATTAACATATCACTCAGGCTTAACTTTTATACACGAACTCCAGGAAAAAAAACATTATACATGATATTCAAACCTTTCACTTTCATAATTATAAAAAAAAAAATCTCATTATTATATAATCTCAAATATTTATAAAACAGATTGCACCGACATGCTTTGAAATAGTAGGGTTTTGATTAGTTACTTCTCTGGAACAATTGGCTTTTGGGTTTTGAAAAAGTGGAACAATTGGTTACAAGTAAAAGAAAACAAGGTGAAGGAGAACTTCCAAGGAGAGAAGATAATGTAAAGATTAAAGAAATTAGGTATGAAATTATAAAACTTTTGATGATCGTAGAAGATTAGGAAACCCTTGTACCTCCCAATCCCATTAACACAATTTTCTTCTTTTGTGATAAAAAAAAAAAAAAAAGCTGTGAGAAAACTATAAAGTCACGCTGCCATTGCCAAAAAAATGCATGGAGTGAGACAAACATTGAACTTATTACAAGCTAGTGACACTCCTAAGTTATTCTATCACAAGAGCATAACTAAGCTAGAACATTATAGGCTGAGAAAAATAGAAAATGCTTGATGGGTTTCTGAAAAGGCAAGAAGATGGCACGTGAAATAAATTTATATTTTTTATCAAAATTATTCATGCTATTAATATTTTTCTCTCTTCTAATTTTTTGTCAATCTCTTATTTTAATTAAGGGTATCATAGTATAAAAATAATCAATGCAATAAACATAGATTAGGTCTTATAAAAAGGAACAATCATAATTTTAAATTTGGGTCTTATAAATAGGAACAAAGGAAAGTTAATTTATAAAAGGGTGTGAGTGTTCATATAATAAACATATTCCCTCTAGTCTCAAATATATAGAAAAAAACACAGCCTTAAGAAAATTTCAACTAACATTACCTTATTTAATATTATTATCTTTAAAATACCTTTCATTTAATTGATGTTCTAGTTTCAATAACTATTTCTTATCTTTGACACCAAATTCTAATGAAGGGTAAGTTGAGAATAATGACTTTTTAAATTAAATTGATACAATTATATAAATGTGGTTAACTAAATTTCTTTATTAGTGTGTCATGTTTTATTTTCTTATATTTAAGATCAAAGGGAGTAATAATTAGCACATCCACATATACATCTATGCACACCATATCATGTCACTACACGCACGCACCCACATTACTAATTACCCTATTATGATTCCTAGATATGATATATCAAATGTAAAACACGTCACTTGTAAAACCAAGATCACTTTGTAATTACATTTGCTCAAAGACATCAATGATTGATGAAGTATTCGTAATTTGAATTTAGTACTTTACATTTGGTAGAAAAAACACTTGCTAGTAAGATTCATCGAATGCGCAACTAACATAATATTGTGTAGTACTCTACAATAATTGTACAATTTTGTGTCTATACTACATATGAAATAGGGAGAAGACTCTGTCTCCCAAAATGGCAAAATGGAACTTGCACAAAAAATGTCCTCAACCAGTTGAATGTTGCACAGGGTCGTTCCTGAAAATTTTTTGGTCCGGGGCAAAGTGGAAAAAATGGATCCCTAACACACAAATTTTTTGAAATACAAATAATATTAAAAGATATAAAAATTCATTACATCCCAAATAATTTTTAAAACTGTATATTAAATATCGATTTCAATTGGGAAAAAGGAACAGACGAAAAGGAAAGAGGAAAGAGAAAAGAGGAAAGAGAGAAAGGAAAAAAAAAAGAGAAAAAAAGGAAAGGAACGCAAGTTTTGTTTTTTTTTAAAATTTTTTTTTTACTTAAGCTAACAAAAAAATTTTGGGCCCTGGACGGGCGCCCCATGTGCCCTCGCCCGGGGCCGGCCCTGATGTTGCATAAGCTCCTCCACTGAAATAAGCACAACAAAATAAACATAATTCACTTTGTTAACCAGGATATTTATTTAGATTTCTGCCTCAAAGAAAGGGGAAAGAGACTCATACTAACCTGTCTCAGTAGGTTAGCAAGGGTCCTAGGAAGTGCCTCAAGATTCCTTAGAACAATGTAGTAGGGAAAGGGAAAGGAATCCATGCACTTGCATAATTTTGGCTCTCCACCCTCGTAATACTTTTCTCTTGTATCATTGGGAGTTTCATCTTTATTCTCATCACAAACTTTCTTGCCCACTGCTTCACTGTCTGGTCTAGTAGGTCCCATTTTAGACTCAAGTTCACCGTCTTCACCATCAATATCATCATCTTCTCTAGAGTTCTCACTAAGGCTCATTTGGTCAGTATGAAAATCTTGTTCCATCTCAATCCCTATATTACTGCTACTTGGCAATTCATTGGAGTCATCTTGCTTTTCATTTTGCTGAACCATTGATACAAGGACAAAAATCAAATATATGAGAAGAATCTTACCAAATCATCAAAATATATAAGTTAAAAAGCTAACCTGTTCCTGTGTTCCCAGCAGTTGATCTTCATCAGCAATTTGATCACTTACATTCTTTAATCTGACACCCTTTCCTATGCATGTCCCATTTGTATCTCCAGATGTATTAAGGGTTCCATCTTCCTCCTGGTTTTCGGGAGATATTCCAAAACTTTTTGAAAATAAAGAAGATAAAATATTTGCAATCATACCTTCAAAACATATACAATTAGATCATCCAACATGTCAATTAGAGAATATGTCAATTACATGATATACAGGTTATCATGGGGAGGGGGGAATAAGCTTTTACACAGAATGAAAAGAGTATTGAGCTTATTAATTTGTGCATGGCTAAGAAATTTTTCATGAGTTCACCACCAAAGTTTAGTAATTGATCCATGAACATATGTTGATTTCTAAAATGGACTCCTACATACGAATAACTGTTGATTAAATCGTCACCATAATTCACCAACTTCTCCTACAGAGCAAAGGTATTGTCAAATTAGTTATCTAGAAAGCTCTAAAGCTCTAATATTATTTGGAATGGAATGCATACTATTAACACAAAAATATGTTTCTATTTATACTAATTTAAGCACACGATTTTAACCAATTTTTGAATGCAATCCTAAAAATATTTTATCATATTATGCAATGCAATCTTAAATATATTTTATATTATACAATACAATCTTAAAATATTTTATATTATGCAATACAATCTTAAAAATATTCTATCCTATTTTTGAATACAATATTAAAAAATATCCTATACTATATTTGAATGCAATCTTAAAAAATATTTTATCTTATTATGCAATGTAATCTTAAAGATTTCTATTATATTATGTAATGCATTCTCAAAAATATTTTATCCTATTTTTTAATGTAATATTAAAAAATATTATATCATATTATATTATGCAATGCAACATTTTTTTATTGTCAAATTATTTTTTTTAATTTTTAATTTTTAATATATATATATAATAAAATTTATATTAATAAAATTTTAGAGGGGGCGGTGGCCCATCCTAACTCCCCTGTCTCCGCCCCTGCTGATGACTACACTCTTTGGTTTTGAATTTCATTCCACTAGAGTGTGAATCTTCTCTATGTTTGACACATTGCTCAATCGATTATCATAATCTTAGTTTACGTGGATGATATCATAATTACATGCAGTTCCTCTACTAGTTCTTTGATCTAATCTTAGGCCTAAATGATAATTTTTCCCTCAAATTCCTGTCTACTTGGCTGCCCTACTTCCATGGCATTGAAGGGACTAGAACATGGGAATGCTTCTTTCTCTGCCCACATATATAAAAATTTGAGTAAGGTAAATATAGGTGATGTTAAATTCATGTCTACCCCTAGTAGCCTTATAATAAAACTTTCCTTTATAGGAGTAATTTGTCCAAGACCTAATTATTGATTTGTTAGGATCATGACTCATGAGTATATATACTCCCTAACTTCTTGGACCCTACGAGTTTTGGGCATTGAGGTGACAACAATTGGTGGTTGTCTAATGGCTATGGTAGTAGAGATTAGGGATAAAACAACAATGACATAGTGGTACAGGTGAAAGGAGGTGGCATTGACAATGATAGTCAATAGTAATAATAGCAATAGGAGAAAAAGTGATGATAAACAATGATAACAACAATGATGGAGATGATGGTAATAGTAAATGAAACACCGAAAATAAGTAAACAAGAAAAGTAAATGTATAATGTGAATATCAGGTTAGAAATTGTGATTTAAAGGATAGGGTTAATTTTAGTTAATATAATTTCATGGATGATTACTTTTGGAATTATTTCAATTTTATGCTAATATTCTAAATGTAATTATAAAAATTACTCAAATTCAATAAAAATTTCAAACACAAATTCTCCATTGATTTCATACGGGTAACAAATACTTATATATGTACAAAATTATAAGCTAAATTGTTAATTATTTTCATACAATTTCGACTCACTATACATTTTCATAATACATATGCAGTGACGGAGGCAGGAATTTTATCGAGAGGGGGCGAACATAAAAAAAATATATTATAAATAAAAATACTCTGAAGATAATACAAATTTAATATACAAGAAAATTTAGAAAAATCTATTACAAAAATTAAGATCGCTTCACTTGACTCTTACTCTGTTTTTATATTGTTAAAATCATTTATAATTGAATATGTGCTAAAACTCAAAACAATTTCTTTTTTAATGTATGTAATCAAAGAATCATCATGAAATTGACCTTTGATTCTATTTCAAAGTCTAGTCTTGATTATCTTCGTAGTTGAGAAAGATCTTTCAGTAATTATTGTAGAAAATAGAAGAGTGAATCCAAGTCTAATCACTCTATCAATAAGAGGGTAAATGATGAACTTTCCAGTTCTTGCTAACCCTTGAGTATATAATAGTTTATTTTATTTTAGAAGATTAACAACAACAACAACGAGAGAAATAGGAGAAGAAAGAAGAAAAGAGGGAAGAAGAAAAGAATGAAGGGATACTTGAAACCCTTCTCATTCACTAATTGCAGTACCAAATGACACAACTTTTTTAACTCTTTATGTTCTCTTAGGAGTTGTATCTTCTTTTTCTGTGTGTTTATGTGTTCAGACCTCTTCATTTTATAGTGTTCTTTTTCCCTCTTCCTCTTTATTTTTTCCCTTATTATTATTATTTTTTTCTGTTTTCTCATCTTCCTTTCCTTTTTTCTTTTTCTGTTATCTCTCTTTTTCTTTTTATTTTTATTACATTTTCTTTCCTCTTTTTTAATATTTTTTCCCTCTTTTATGTTTTCTTTCCTTTTTATTGTTCTAATATTTTTTTTCTTTTTTTTTACTACGTTTTCTTTATATTTTTTTCTTTCTCCTTTCACTTTTTAAATATTTTTTCTTTTTTTCTTTCATTTTCATTTTATTTTTATTTTTTTATTAATTTTTTAAAATATATATATGTATATATATATATATATATATATTTATTTTCAAATTTTTAAATTTTTTTTTTGGGGTAGCCCATCCTAGTCCCCCCTAATTCCGCCCTTGTACATATGTATATTTTTACTTTTGTAAAAGTTTAAGTTGGAGCAATTGCTGCCACTTAAAAATCCTGTCATTGTGATTTAAAAAAAAAAAAAGACTAAGTGAAGGGTCACTTTCAAGTGAGGTTAGTAACTATCACCAATCTCTACAAATTTATAACAACATATAAATTAAAGACAATATATACCGACTTTTAGTTTATACATTTTGGATCTTGATCTATTAATTGCTCTTAATTGCACTCTTCAACTACCACTAGTGTACTGTAAATGAAGAATTGTAATTTCAATTTCCTTTTTATGTTGTAAATTCATTTTCAGTTT
This sequence comes from Glycine tomentella, assembly GCA_007407185.1. Classification (NCBI taxonomy): domain Eukaryota; kingdom Viridiplantae; phylum Streptophyta; class Magnoliopsida; order Fabales; family Fabaceae; genus Glycine; species Glycine tomentella. Next base: position 940,363 of record PYAF01004732.1, on the reverse strand, counting down.
TCTTTTCTTAAAGAAAAAATGACAGACCTGTCCGTCTTTCTGATAGTATTTTATAATTGAAACTAAGTCTTGACTTTATGCAAGTGAACCAAGTGAGCCAACTCCCATTTTGGCTGCTCATTATGATTTGGCATATTGGCTTAATCAGTTCATACGATAATTGTTAGAATAGTAGTTAATGTCTCAAATTAGTCTTGTAAAATTTAGGTGCAAAGCAAGTTGTCTAGAAGCAAATTAAATGCCCTATAATTAAAACTAACAACATTATATTACTTTATGTGATTTCCGGTTACAAAGTATAACTACCCATTTCTATCAATAGTAGTCCACCACCCATTAATAGCACATAATCTTTCCTACTAACAAAATTAAGCAAATCAAATTCCCAACTTAATTAGACCAACCTGTCCCCGTTTTCATAGGAGCAATTCCACCCGACAACATTTGGGAGTTTGCAAAAGATATATTTGTAATAACTAATAATTAATCATAGTGCTTAACCATTACTGGATGGCATAACTCAATTCTCGTTTCACCAGCCATTTCCTAACGTTCTCCATGCATATAACCCTCGTACACTCTCCTCCCACCAAATTCGTAGCCCTCTTTAATTCAAACCCTGCGAGACTAAAGAAAAACACAAAACTTGATCGCATCACGAAGCCTCAAAAGTACTCTCTCCCCCTCCTACATCTCCATGCATATTTGATCCATAAAGGTGAAGTATCTACATAAAATTAAAAGCCTCAATAAACATGTACATCATGAGCTCCTGAAACCACCTTAATCGACCAAGATTAGTCCAAAAACATGGAGATGTTGCGAATGAGGGAGTTGTCGTTACTGTGGTCGTCATTTGAAAGCAAGAGAATGTCCCTTGTGGGTGGAAATCACACTGCCGCCAGATTTTGCACTCGCTAAAACAATATTCATTCCATAATCTTTTTCCTTCTCTCTAATCTCTTCTTTTTCTATACCTCTCGTTTTCTTCTTCTACATATAACAAACTCTCTTTAAAATTTTCAACATTGTCGTCGTCGTCGTCATCTTCTTTGTGTTTCTTTCTCTTTTTGAATCCCCTACACTTGCTTTTGAAGCCACAGACCAACTACATATCTATATCGTGATTAGTTTAATTACGCTAATTCAGAGATGAAGAACATTTCTCACCGTGTGTTGCTTTTGGCGTTGTATCTAGCTTCCTTTACCTTGATATCTTCGACCTCAACTCAACAACAAGAAGCCAAACCCGACCCTATTGCCATCAACATGGAAACAGAGCTTGGAACGCAAAGAAAACTATTAGGGTACATGCTAGAGGCGAAGAAAGCTGCATTGCAAAACCTAGAAGACGTTCTTCTCGAACCCCCACGCGCGGCTTCAGGGAAATCAAGGGTGTACTTGAAGCGTACAAAGTACTTGCCTGATTTGATGGGCGATTCCCTCGAGAGTTACCCTCGTCGCGTTTTCATCGACGTGGGGCTGCCGGAGAAGGACGGAGGGAGTGGCACCGATTGGTTTCGCAAGACATACCCTACGAGGAACAAGGACTTTGAGATGTATAAGATTGAGACGGTGGCGGAGGGTGGTCCACAGATCGAGATGTCGGATTGGTTGAGGAAGAATGTGAGGGAGGAAGAATATGTGGTGATGAAATCAGAGGCTGAGGTGGTGGAGGAGATGATGAGGAGTAAGGCCATAATGTTGGTGGATGAGCTTTTCTTGGAGTGCAAGCCACAACAAGGGAATGTGAAGAAGAAGAATAGAAGGGCCTATTGGGAGTGCTTGGCTTTGTATGGGAAGTTAAGAGATGAAGGTGTGGCTGTGCATCAATGGTGGGGTTGATTCTGAGATTTTAAATTGTGGTCACAGTTGTGGTTTCATTGTGATGATTTCTTGATGTTGTGGGACATTGCTGACAAATATAACTGATATATATGATCGTGGTGTCCTCAAAATCTAATTGATGTCATGGTTGAAATCATGGAGGTGGACCATTTTTTAAAACCTTGGATTGATTGATTGATTATTATGGTGGCTAGAAACGTGTAAGAGGGTGTTTTAAGAATTTTTGTTTCACAGTGAGTGGTATAGATGAAGAAGACATGGAGTTGGGGGTGAAGAATGTTAGAAAGATTTGAGAGTGGAAGTTGTGGCGCCTGAGGAGCTAAAAGTCATGGAGTTTTAATTTTCTCTCTTGTCCTTTTAATTTCTTATTTTCTTTTGTGGCTTGTGTTTTTTAATAGTTTAATCATATTTTTCCGTGACTGTGGATGTTTACGGAAGTTGTTGATTGAGAAAGGAGTGTGAAAATAGTGACCACCATGGTGTTACAATTGAGGAATGTGCTCATTGTTCAATGAGGGGTGAATTGTGCTCACAATTCAGATTATTGTGTGATCATTTATATTTTATGACACGTAGATGTTGAAGCTACGAATATGCATATGTTGTATTTTATTTTGCCCTTGTTTAATTTCATTGAGTTGGTTGCAGGCTAAAAAGTTTTCTCTAAAACATTTTGAAATGCTGTGAAACACCGAAGCAGTATCAAAATTATAAGCTAAAATTTTGGCAAATTATATTGAACTTTCAACTGAAACCCTCTAAATCTTGAGTATTTGATATATTTTATTGCTTCATATAAAGATGTTATCATTTGTGTTTGAAACCAAGGCAAAATCTCAATTGAAGTTGGTTCAAGTTTTTCCTCCTCAATCCTTAATTATAGAAATTGGTGATAGATTTCATCAGGGAAATGAGCAGGAAAAGTTAAACTCGTAAATGGACTAAATCCTCAAATTAATTTTCGAGATGGCATTAATCATACATATTAGTCCTTATTAAGACTTTAAAATTTTTGTTGGTGGTTAACTTTGTAAAATTCCGTTCACTTTATTTTTTTAGTGCAACAAAAATATACAATATAGTGAAAAATAAAGCTAAAAAAAATAAAATTATTTACATTTTTATGAAGAGTAAAGACTAAAGGAGGGTTTTTAAAATATATAGGAACTAAAACAACCAACTTTTACAATCTCCATGATTAATTTAAGGGCTTACTCCTTATAAATCTTAATTTTTTTTATCAGTAGAAAATTCAGTACCAAAAAATTTACAATACTCACATATATTATTCAACCAACTTAGTTAGATCCCCTTAATTCATAAATCTTAATTTGCATGAACTCCTTAATTTCTAACCGTTAATGTTGCTATTGGTTGCTAGGTTAAACAAAGAATTGTGAGCCGTTTAATTTCAATAAATGTTAGAAAAAGAGTTACAGACTTGCAATATAATTTTTTTACATAACCATCAAATTATAACTATATATGATAAATTTGTTGACTTTTAAAATAATTATCTTAAAATAATTCAAATGATGATTTATGATTGGATGATATTTAAATTATTTTATATTGTTAGTGTATAATCATTGAACATTAGCAAAAACAGATATCCAAATAAAATTTTAATAATGATGCTTACTTTTTGTTGCCAAATGCACTTATAAGTAGCAAACTGTTTTGGAATAATAGAGCACATATAATTTGTATTGTGATAAGTGGAAGAGGAAAATGAAAACAAATTTTCCAGTGTAGATACACATTCTCTAAAGCATTTCAATTGCTTGTCAAATATACATTCTATAAAGCATTTCAATCGCTTGTCAAATGCACTGGCAACAGTGAGTTGCTTCTGTTGTATTTGAACGAGCTGATTGAGGAAAGAACTAGAACTGTCAACCTACAGAAACCAAAGCAAGTCAAATTTCATATGATTCGAAAAGCACACTAATTAAAACAGATGGGTAAGTCTAATACTCACTTCCTACAACTGAAACTATTACAAAAGAAATGCAGTAGAGATAGATACTGGGCCTGTTTGGGTAAGCTTCTCTAGAAGCACTTCTAAAAGAAGAAAATAAGAGTAAAAAGAGGAGATGAGCTTCTCCATAAGTAAAAATAAGCTATTCATTAGCTAATTTGTAGAAGCTCACCAATATAGCTTCTCTAAAAGATGAGATGACATCTACAAATTAGCTAATGGAATACTTATTCTAGCTTATGAAAAAGCTCATTTCATTTTTTTCTTCTTACTTTTCTCTTCTAGAAGTGCTTCTAGAGAAGCCAATATCCAAACAGGCCCACTATATAAAAAGATGCAGAGGGAAAATAAGAAAAATATAAAACAGCACAAGAAAACTAAATGAAGATTAAACAGATGAAAAATTGAAATGATCATTAAATTACAAATTTTATAAATAAATAATGATTGATACATAACTTCCCAAATATTGTCGTTATAAATTCAGTGGGTCCTTACACTAAAGATAATTTGAAAAAGACATTTCACCTGTTCAAGAGTTACATCTGTGTGTGGATTGAGGTATGTCTGCTGCAAAGCAGGACAGACACAACACTTGAAGTAATAATCAATGGTTTTTTTCCACTCCATAAGTAAACTGTCTTCTGCAGTGTTGTTAAAATCGCGAGTCAGATCATACGATTTTACGATCCTCGCGGCATAGGGCGATCCGGATTGGGGCTAAGATCGTTGGCGAGCGAAATCGCAGTGGGATCGCGAGGTTGATCGTGGGATCGTGGGATCTTTGATCCCCAACGATCCGACTTGAGCGCTGGAAATTACAAACCCTAAGTTTTGAGATTTTTTGCGAAAGGAAAAAGGAAGCAGAATCAGAGCGGGAGGAGAAAACACTAAACTCGAAAACGCTACCTGCTGCGTCGTGAGCTCCGCTTCTGCCCGGCGACCTCAGCTGCTGCCACGATCTTCCCTCTGCTGCGCGACGCCGCGACCTCCCCCTGCTGGCGGAGAAGAAGATTAGCTGCCGGGAGGAGCTGTCAGAGAAGTACTTGGTGACGGCCATGAAGAGGAAGAAGAAGAATATATGCCAAGAAGAATAATATATCGTGAGGTCAAACGGTGCAACAGTATTCTAAACGGCGCAGCAGTATTCTAAGAGAAGGAGAAAAGAATAAGATATGCTAGGTTTTACTTATTTGGGCCTAATTTTCTTTTTGTACCCACTTTTTTTCTTTCTGCAGTTTCATATTATATTTTTTGAAATGGGCTTTGAGTTTCAATTTAGGTAGTTGTTATTTACAGTCTTTCCGTATCCACTTTTTTCTTTCTGCAATTTCATAGTAGGATCTCGATCCGATTATACGATCCTCGATTTACGATCTTTCATCCCCCCTCCCGATCCTAGGTAAAATCTCGATTTTAACAACCTTGGTCTTCTGGACTATTCTTATTTTCAATTTTAGGAATTCCCAAGGTTACACATGGTAATTTACTATTTGTTAGCAGTAAATATTTTATGCTCCCAGAAAGCTGAAGGGTAAAATCAATGAAGTAATCAAACAATCACATAAAAAATGAATTGTAAGAATCAAATTAGCATGTTAGAATGAGATGGAGTAAAAAAAACCTTCAATAAAATCTCCTCTTTGGCATAAGCTGTTTTATACTAGCCTAGAATAATTCATGTCAGGTACAATAGACAAGTTTGTGATATAATAAAAACATACCTGTGTTAGTTGTCTACTTTCATGGTTTCCACGTAGAAGGGTAATATTAGCTGAGTAACTGAAGTTAAAAAAAATGGAAGCATAAGTAAAAAGAAAAGTATTTATAAAATCAAAATGATTCTAATTCCAATTTTTAATATTGGAGAACCAAACTTGATCACTAAATTACTTACAACCATGAGGAAGCAAAAAAAACCTTCTTAAACATCAAGATATAACTGTGAAGGGACCATAGTATAACTCAAAGTCACGTGAACAAGTTAAGGCAAATGATGCAAACATACATGGAAAAATCATACCCAGCTTTTAGAAGTAAAAGGATGGTGAATACTTCAAGACTATTATAACCCCAATCAACAAAGTCTCCCTGCCACACATTCAGGAAGATATAGAAGTCAAGGAGATGTTGTAAAAATGCATATCGACATCGTTCAGTTCCAAAAGAGAAGTAAATAATTGAAGCATTCTTACATGGTAATCTAATTTATTACCACATACAAATTCATCTGAACAATCATCAATTCATCTGAACAATCACCAATCCATCATACATTCATAAATATCAGTTTTACCTCTTTTCCTAACAAAAAAAAAATCCAAAATGGTAATCTAATTTATTACCACCTACAAATTCTTTCAATTAATATCTGTCACAATTCGCAAATGACATGATTAGGGTAAAAAAAACACTAAATAAGACATAAATCGTATGGAAAAAGAAAAATAATAATAATAAAAGAAAAAAATTGTTGTGTACATATTGAGTAAAGGATTGGTGCGCGAAGTGGAGGCCTGGAGGGTGTAGAGGCCCAACCGCCCAGAAATGACGCCGTTGCAGGCTGCAGCGTGCAAAAACGCAGCTTAGAGTCGGAGCCTCGGAGGTGTTGGCGTGTTGCGACTTGCGTGAGGAGGCTCTGGAGGTGGGCGGTGGTCAACAGTGGCGGTTCTGGCGAAGGAGGAGCAGAATGTGTAGTCTAGGGTGAGAGGAATGAGAGCAGACAGAAGAGCAGAAGGACTGACCGATGAGCAGTGGGCTAGCGCGTGGTCTTGTGGTCTCTCACTCTCTTGGGTATTTTGTGAAAAATTTTAAAAATAAGGGTATATTAGTAATTTAATGTGAAAATTTAAGGGGGGGCACTTGCCCCCCTTCTCTTATACATAGGTCCGCCCCTGACTATATGTAGCAACTTCCCAAGTTAAAAGCATATGTGGTTTAAGATAGGGACAATAAACCATTGAAGACAACCACCAATATAGTCTTCAAAGAAGTTTTCCAAAATCTATAATAGGTGTGTGTGTCTATTAAAGTAATTTTCAATTGCACATTTATTTATATAGTTTCACTACAAGAATGTTAATTTTCCTAATAATACAAATATGTTAATTTCCTAATCAGTTGACCTATTTCCATTTTTACAAATTTCATGTTTCATTCCATTTAATCCTTGACATTGAAAAATGAACTTCCTTAACTTCATCTCATTCATTTTTTCACTATAAGTTCTTTTTTAGTCTATTACATTTTTGAATTATTGGCTAATGTCCTTACTTGTAAATTTTAAATGGTCATTCTCAATTTGACTAATTACTGTTATTTTATTCGTATTCTAACGTATTGTTCTTATTTGTAGGCCAAATATGCTGCATAATGTAGAAGTTCACAAAGGAAGCAGTTGAGAGTTATATACAACTTCTTTTGTTAATTGTACCAACTACATTTAATGATTTTTGATACATGGTAATCTTCAAAATTACTTACTTTGAGCTAGATTTAGTCTTAAGAACATTATGTATTATTCAATTAAATGCAACCTTTGACTGATTTTCGCTTACAAATTTATATGTTAGTAATCAATTACTAAGTACTAATTACTATTATTGTTTCTAGAAGTACCTATTACAAGCCTACCTTCCTATATTACTGGGAATACTAGGACAATTCTCTTACACCACCTAAAGGTTGTGTGTAGCTGCATTTGTCACGTTTCTTCAATTCAAAACAAATTGCACTACATGTGTGCTTAAATCAAAGGAATTCAAATATAGTACCACTTATTTTAACATGTCTGATTGACAATAAGACTGTTTTGTTACAATGTTTTATTAGAAGAATCCAATAAATCAACATTGTGAAGTAGTTATTGTCAATAGTTATCCTTGTGAAAATGATTAACATGTTAGATCAGTTAATGTTTCTTTGGAGGAAGATAAAAGAGTTCTAAATCATCTGTCTATCTGATTTGAAAGTTTTTTTCGTCCATAATACCATTTAATATTTGTCCTATATTTATACATACAAAAGTGGAAATTGAGGTTAATTTTGTTGTTACTCTAAATTAGTAATTAATATTTTATTCTGCTGTAGAGATTCAAATTTAGCTTCAATATGCCAACAACAATTGATTGTCAAATTTATATATCATATACAGCTAAAAACCAAGGGCCATAACATCTTATAATTTGGACACAATATACAACCATATATTACCTACAACATTATCTTAAGACTTAAGTGATTTTTCGTTACCTAGGGATCAAAGTTGTAATTGACATATTGCAAACATAACATTTGATTTTGAAGGAAACAAAGGAATTTTAAAATTGATGTCCTTGATGCATTCATGTTTGAAACAATTATTCGTGATCTTTATAACATACATATCAACAAGTAATTTCAATTTCAAAATAACATTTGAAATATCATTTTAAGACTATTTTAACTTTCTTTTTAATTTTTATTCGCACTTATTTCCATTAAACAAAGCTTGTGCAGAGGGTTCAAAGTGTAATAGTTACTAAATCTATCATATATCTCAGTATTTAGTGACTACTTTTGTCCTTAAAACTAAGAAGTTTTGGATATAATCTTCATTAATCACCACTCCATATTAACTAAAAGACTTGAAAATTTTATTAAACATAGATTAAGAATAATTAGACTCATCAGGATCTTTTAAATTAGTTCTAAATTGATTTCAACATTTTCAAAAATATTTTTTATATTATTTCGTTATGCTATAAATAAATTTATTTTTTTCATATAATTTATTATTCACTTTTAAATCAATTATTTTTTTAAACATGCGTGCACACAATCAACCAAACCCATGCCTATGCACGGGTTATAAACCATTAGTTTGATAAAGATCTACATCGAGTCAAATACCTGTCCGAATTGAATAGGAGGAAACAAAGTCAAAGAAAGAGAAGAGAGGGAGAAAATCAGCAATCATCATCATCTAAAGCGAGAAGCGAACATGACAGACACAATTGAGAAACCAAACCAAAGCAGGTAGCGATGTCGAGTGGTGGAAACCTTAGTTGCGTGTTGGTAGCTGTGGATGGAAGCGAGGAAAGCATGAACGCACTGCGTTGGGCACTGAACAACCTCAAGTTGCAATCCCCTACATTCGATTCCACCCATGCTCCCTCCTTCATCATCTTCCACGTCCAATCCCTGCCCTCCATTGCCACTGGCCTCAATCCCGATGCCATCCCCTTCGGTGGCCCCAGTTCCGTACATTACATTACATCTCTCTATTTTCCCATCCTGAACTTCATCGAGTTGATGTTAAACATTGATCCGTTCTTCACTTCTTTGATTTTTCACCAGGTGATCTCGAAGTTCCTGCTTTCATTGCAGCCATTGAAGCGCACCAGAAGCGCATCACCAGCGCTGTACTCGATCACGTCCTCGGAATCTGCTCTGAATTCAACCTAACCGTGCGTTTTTCTTATTCCTTTTTCTTATTATTCCTACTACATTTTATTTTTCTAAAATCTGACTTTGACAGTTTGTAGGCAAAAGAATCCAAATAATACAAATTAAATAAAAAATTACGAATTTAGGACTGTTTTGAAACTATTTACCAATTTGGGACAATTGGTCACGCCCAGAGCCAGGTGTGACTAGGGGGGCAGTCATGCCTGGCTCTGGGCGTGACCAGTCATGCCCAGTTCTGTGCGTGACCTACTCCTGACACGTGTCATGCACAGATGCAGCGATGCGTATATAAACTTCGGACAGTCATAACTTTTGAATGGAATGTCCGATTGAGGCGAAACCGGTGGCCACGCGTTCGAAATTGAGAGGAGAAGCTTCTAGCAAGTTCCTAAAGGGGAATTGGACTTGGTCAAAAAATTTTCCCAAAAAAGACCTCAAAGTGTCTCAAAATTGCGATTTAATCTTCGAACATCCTAAAATTTTCTTGTTTTCTACTTTTTTAATTATTTAGTCAGTCAATTACATGCTATTTTTTATTTTTCTAATTACTTCTATTAATTTCGAGCATTTCGACATATCGTACACCTCGATCGGACATTTCTATCAAAAGTTAGACCATTTGAAGGACATATCGTACGCTGTTGTAACTTTTTTCGATATTCTAAATTTTATATGGTTTTGTTTAATATTTTTTGGAGCGGTGAAATATTGCAGAACTCTAGAAATAGGAGTGGAACTGCGTGAGACAAAATGATTCAAATTGAAATGCAAAGAATTGCATTGCGCTTACCCAGAGAGATAAAGATGGTGACCAACTTACTCGCACAATTGATCATTCACCATGAAAGATGGACGATCCTTTTTAATTTCCTTTCTCGCTTGGATGTATATGTTTTGACCACACTAATTTTATACAACTGAGTCACCGATTGACAGAAAGCCTGAGTTTCAGTGTAGTTTCGATGATGAGTTAGTCGATTGCGTACTTTTGACTGGAACAAAAAGAGAAAAGGGGAATTGTCTTCTACTTTTTTTAAAAGAGAATTATCAAATTATGAGAGGATGAAAGAGATGATGAGAGAGATGAAAATAATGTGTTTAATGAGGTAGTCTCGATATAAAAAATGAGAAGTATTAAAATATAATATTCTATTTAAAATGCTTTCTATATTAAAAAATTATTTACAAAAATTTAGAAAAAATGAGAAATATCAAAAAATAAAAATTTTCAATTTTTTCAAATTCCAAAATCAAATTCAAAAATTTTATTAAATAAAATATTATATTAAAAATTAGTTATATATACAAAATCCAAAAAATATTAAACAAAATCATATAAAAATTTAGAAATTATATTAAATAAAATAATATATTAAAAATTATATATACCAAAAATCCAGAATATATTAAATAAAATCATATAATATTAAAAAAATATACTAAATAAAACAATATTAAAAAAAGTAAAAAATATCATATCTATCATGAAGTCTAAAAATACTTTCAAATTAAATAAAAATAAAAATAAATAATATTAAATGATATTTTACGTCAAAAATCAAAACAAGCCAATTTTGATTTTTATTTCAGTCACTAACAATTTTTGCGACGGAATATTTTGGTCACAAACAAAAAATTAAAATAAACCAAATTTTCCGTCGCTAAATCGGTAGCTAACCGATTTAGCGACGGATTTAGAGACGGATTTAGTCACGTCCAAAATTGGGCGTGATCAGTCACGCCTGAATCTGGGCGTGACCAACTGTTCCAGATTAGTAAATAGTTTGAAAACAGCCACAAATTCATAATTTTTTATTTAATTTGTATTATTTGGATTTTTTTGCCCAGTTTGTAACTTTCTCTTTTCCGTATTTCTTGTATATGCAGTTTACCAAAAAAAATGTTTATTGAAATGTTTGAAACAACGGAATTGGATAGTGGCTACGGCTACCTATTCTTCGAATTTTGTAATTTAGAGATGTTTCTAGTTAAATGCTTGTTATGTTGTTAATTATAGGATCAATTAATGTCACCACTATTTTTTTACTGTCAATATTTTTAGTTGTCTCTACTTTATATTTATTTCTTATAATTCTTTATTCTGAATCAGTTCATCATATTGTTTTTTTTTTTTTTTCTTTCAAAAGTTTATTATATTTTTCGATGAATTTATTATGTCAGTCTCCCTTGAATTCAACCTTTTCGCAAGTACATTTCCAATTTTGTCTGTTCGATTGTAAGCATGGTTCCCTTTCGCACGTACTCGACTTTACACAACTTTTATTTTAGAACTCAAGTTCTGGGAATCAAATGGAAGTTTATAAAATTAACTGAATGTTTAATTTGCAGTTAAAACTATTATGTTTCAATGCATATCCAATTAATAAAAATAAAATAAAATAAACAAATGTTTTAATCCTTTTGCAAAATATCTTTATCTCGAAAGTTATTTTTCACCTTATTTTCAAACATGCTCTAAGTCTAAAGTTCATACTTTCATAATTTTATTCTTAGCTATAAAAGTGAATATCTTATCTCTTTTCACTTTACCTACCAATTGGGTCTAGGAGAAGATACCGGTCTCTCACAACATAGCTGACCATGGTTTGAAGAAGTGTTCACACTTAATTTTGGACCGTGCTTTGAACAAAATAAAAATTCTCTTTGGGCTTCGCCGAGGAACTTTAGCTAGTGGTATAGTATGAAAATTGGTCATAGAAGCTCTATGGTTGTTTTTGCGCAGAAGGGTGGATGTGCATTTTTTTTCTTCATTTTTTTTAAATAAAAAAGAGTTATAATATTCCCGTAAAAAAAGAGTTATAATATTGATGAAAATAAATATAATATCAAGACATTAAATTTTTATGTTAATATATATTATTTTATTTCTTATTTAAAATATCAAATTAAAAAATATTTATTAATTTTTCCTTCAAAGTTCAACCCGGACGCTACTGTTTTGTGCAAGCACTCCATTTCTCGTTTACTGTTTTTGACTTTTCTCTATCTATGGCAGAGTAATGTCAGAACCCATGTCCTTGTTGGAGATCCAAAGGAGAAAATTTGTGAAGCTGTGCAGGATTTGCATGCTGATGTGCTTGTGATGGGGTCTCGTTCATTTGGCCCGATTAAGAGGTACAAAGTAATCCATAAATTTGCACGGGCACATAGACATACTTTATAGTTATTTTTTTATCGGCAAACATTAACTTAATAGTTTTATTAGTTAACAGTTTTATTAGAAATGTTAGTTGGGGGATTCCAATCCCCTCCTTTCTCCCTTTACAGCTTCACCCTTTCTTAGCTACTGAGTCAACTTTATATCTCTATAGATACTTTATTGTAGTAAGCATGATTTTGGCAGCAATGCCAATAAAATAAAAGGCTTGATAAACAACCTGGACAAGTATTCCCTTTTTGAGAATGTTAACAAGTGCTAGGACATTGTGGACCTATTGTTATACTGGGGAAGAACCTGGAGTTTTCAGACTTCAATGCCATCATGCCTTTCCCAATAAAATGTTTCCAAATTTGTTGGCAATATGCTAGTAGATGACAATCGTAGTCCATATCAGAGAAGAGATGTGATTACAAACCGATGCCAAACATTAATGATGTGATTATAAAGTTATAAAGGCCTTCAATACACAACCAACTTTTATTATCATTATTAGTCCTTTATATGCAGATACAAATAGATTTGCTTCTATTAACATTTTGGACATTTCTTGTTTTAAACAATTTGAATTTTGAATTTGGCTTACAGGATGTTCCTGGGAAGTGTTAGCAACTACTGTGCCCACCATGCTCCATGTCCTGTCATTATTATCAAGGAAAAGGACATTGTCAATAAGAGAAACTGAGGCACTTTTACTATGCTACCATGATTCTTGATCAGTAGGTAATTAAGGCTACATTTTTGTGTTGCATCCGTTAGATTCTTTAGGATCTGAGATCTATCTTTCTTAAATTTAGGGCACAAGAACTTAACTGAGGGATCTATCTTTCTTCATTTGATAATCTACCTAATTAGCGCGGAAAGCAGATAAGACATCTTAGGCATTATATATATTTGATAACTACCCTTCGTGCTTTGAACTTTTAAATCTTCAATATTTGCAGCTAATTTCTGATTTTGGCTGTTAGGTAGGGCTACTTGTGTAATAATCTACTTAAAGGAAAGTTGACATGGATTACATATGACACGATTTGAAAGGATATCCCAACTAGGATTAGAAGTTGAAGTAAAAATATGGCTTGGAGGCTGGAATCATTAGGAACTTCTATGAGTGATATCGCTAAAGATTTTTTTTTGTTTAACCTTTTTTTCTTATGTAAGCTATGTGCCAGAAATAGTTTTATCTAAGGATTGACCTGATTTAAATTACGGTTTCTATGAAATATAGTTAGTGTCTGAAGGACAGAAAATATCACACTTTTCTTTCTAAATAATTTTTCTTCTAGTTTTCCTTGTTGCTAATAAGAAGACCCTCCTAAGTAGAGTTTTGATCTCTTTGTTAATTAACTTTTTCTCCTTATTTCTCTTGTGTGCTACAGAACATACTTCAATCAGAATCAACTCAGAGATCATACTCCTGACACACATGCACACAATTGATAGATCATACATGCATAACTCGTCTCATTCTCATCATAAGTCACACCTCGCATTTGATATGCACTTGTATGTATATACATGGATATTCCTTTGGTACCCGTTGTTTTTAAGAGGAAGCTGTTATACTTAGCAGTTCTTATTAAGTCATGTGTGCCGTTAATTAAAATATAAAATACAACAGCAACTTGGTGTATTTTATATCTAAAGTGGGGAATGTGACTAATATTTTTCGATATATTTTGTTTTTTTATTTTCTAGGACTCTTGCTATAGCAGAATCTTGCCGTCACTTACAATTTACAAAATAGTGTGATTCTGAAACAATTTCAATTTCATTTTTTGGGTTCTTTAGGTGGGTTGCCAGTACCATATTTCAGTTGCTGATGCTGCATCCTTGCTTGCCAAATTAATTATGTTATGTCAAAGGCTTTTTCGTCTTTGGATTTGCTTGCTTTGTTAGACCATTGTTGTACCTCAGCTTTGAAGCTTATGTCTTTTGTTGAGCCAATGCTGGCCATACCCTGCTACAACTACAAGTACTTGTTTTCACTTTCAATGGTCAATGCCGTTGTGTGTCTGAAATTCTTGCTATTATAAGTGCTTTACAACTGTGCTGTTACAACTTCAATTGTTGTCCCAAATGGTTCAAAGTGATATTTGATGGCCAGAAGGTTTGTATTCGTTTTTTGAGTTTATACAATGTTGTAGACAAATGTTGCATTACTATTGCTCCTTGGTCAGCGCCAGTTATAGTTGTGATTGTGATATGTAACAAATTTGTCATTCGTCATGTACAAAATATCAAATTGAGAATGCTGCTAGTGTTGGCTGCAGTGTGTCTTATTGTTGCATTATCGACAGAGTGTCCTGCTTAATAAATTTTTATATGATTTATGACACAGAAATTTAGAGTGCCATGGTAGTAGTTGATTTCCACTGAATGTAAACGACTATTTTGGTCGGTTGAAGAAAAATGCAAATTGTTTTGTTCAAAAGCTGTAAAGGTCCCTCATTTGCAAAGGACTTTCATTTGAGGGAAGGGTTTGACATTTTAGAAGCTTTTAGTCTTGGAGCCTGCTACCGTTATTGCTTTCTTCTCTCTCTTGCTTTCTCTAAGGCTTGACCCACTCATCAACTCAACCTCTCAATAATGCTTTCATCAATGATGATTTGCAGAAGGAAACCTACACTCAGAAACCAGGGTTCAATTAGAATTAGAATCTTGTTTGAACATTGGAAAAGGCATTCTTTGGTCTCTAACAAGTTCCTAAAGCTTGATTTGAGCAGTTGATGACTACACTCTTTGGTTTTGAATTTCATTCCACTAGAGTGTGATTCCTCTCTCTGTTAGACACATTGCTCAATCCATTATCATAATCTTATTTACGTGGATGATATCATAATTACACAATTCCTATACTGAGTTCTTTGATCTAATCTTAGGCCTCAATGATAATTTTCCCCTCAAAGTCCTCTCTACTTGGCTGCACTACTTCCATGGCATTGAAGGGACCAGAACATGGGAATGTTCCTTTCTCTGTCCACATATATAAAAATTTGAGTAAGGTATATATAGGTGATGTATAAAATTCATGTCTACCCCTTGTAGCCTTATAATAAAACTTTCCTCTACAGGAGTAATTTGTCCAAGACCTAATTATTGATTTGCTAGGATCATGACTCATGAGTATATATACTCGCTAATTTGTAGGACCCTACGAGTTTTGAGCATTGGGGTGACAACAATTGGTGATGGTCTAATGGCTATGCTAGTAGAGGTTAGGGTTACAATTACAATGGCATAGTGGTAGAGGTGAAAGGAGGTGACATTGGCAATGATAGTTAATAGTAGTAGTAGCAATTGGAGGAAAAGTGGTGATAGACAATGGTGGGAACATCAATAAAGGTGATGATAATGGTGAATGGAACACCGACAACAAGTAAACAAGGAAAAGTAAATGTATAATGTGAGAATCAGTTAGAAATTGTTATTTTTAATTCTAGTTAATATAATTTCATAGATAATTACTTTGGAATTATTTCAATTTTATGCTAATATTCTAAATATAATTATTATAACTACTAGGATTCAATAAAAATTTCAAACACAAATTCTCCATTGATTTCAAACCTGTAATAAACACTTATATATGTACAAAATTACAAGCTAAATTGTTAATTATTTTCATACAATTTCAACTCAGCTATACATTTTCATAATACATATGTATATTTTTACTTTTGTAAAAGTTTAAGTTGGAGCAATTGGTGCCACTTAAAAATCCTGTCATTGTGATTTAAAAAAAAAAAAAAAGACCAAGGGAAGGTTCATTTTCAAGTGAGATTAGTAACTATCACCAATCTCTACAAATTTATAACAACATATAAAGACAATATATATACCGACTTTTAGATTATATATTTTCAATCTTGATCCATTAATTGCACTCTTCAACTACTACTAGTGTACTGTGAATGCAGAATTATAATTTCAATTTCCTTTTTCTGGTATAAATTCATTGTTTTCATTTTTCTTTTCTTACAAAAAAAAAGAAAAGAAATAAGGACAGAACTGTCCGGCTTTCTGCTAGTATTTTATAAATGAAAATAAGTCTTGACTTTATGGAAGTGGAAGACAACCAAGTGAGCTAACACCCATTTTGCTCCTCATTACGATTTGCCATATTGACTTAATTAATCAGTTCAAATGATAATTGTTAGAATAGTTAATGTCTCAAATTATTCTTGTGAAATTTGGTGCAAAGCAAGTTGTCTAGAAGCAAATTAAATGCCCTATAATTAAAACTAACAACATTATATTACTATACGTGATTTCCGGGTACAAAAGTATAACTAGCCATTTCTGTCAATAGTAGTCCACCTTCCATTTATAGCACATAATCTTTCCTAGTAACAAAATTAAGCAAATCAAATTCCCAATTTAATTAGCCCAACCTGTCCCCGTTTTCATAGGACCAATTTCACCCCACACCATTTTGGAGTTTGCACAAGATATATTTGTAATAACTAATAATTAATCATAGTGCTTACTTACTGGATGACATAATTCTCGTGGCACCAACCATTTCCAAACGTTCCCCATGCATATAACCCTCGCACACTCTCATCCCAACAAATCCGTACCCCTCTTTAATTCAAACCCTGCGAGACTAAAGAACTCTCTGCCCCTCCCACATCTCCATGCATATTTGATCGATGAAGGTGAAGTACCTAACATAAAAT
The DNA here is from genome assembly GCA_007407185.1 of Glycine tomentella. Taxonomy (NCBI): domain Eukaryota; kingdom Viridiplantae; phylum Streptophyta; class Magnoliopsida; order Fabales; family Fabaceae; genus Glycine; species Glycine tomentella. The sequence continues at coordinate 923,226 of PYAF01004732.1, read as the reverse complement.
TAAGAGCCTTAATAAACATGTACATCATGAGGTCTTGAAACCATCTTCATCGACCAAGATCATTAGTCCACAAACATGGAGATACTGCGAATGAGGGAGTTATTGTTATTGTGGTCGTCATTTGAAAGCAAGAGAATGTCCCTTGTGGGTGGAAATCACACAGCCGCCAGATTTTGCACTCGCTAAAACAATATTCATTCCACAACCTTTTTTCCTTCTCTCTAATCTCTTCTTTTTCTATACCTCTCTCTTTCTTCTTCTACATATAACAAACTCTCTTTAAAATTTTCAACATCGTCATCGTCATCTTCTTTGTGTTTCTTTCTCTTTTTGAATCCCCTACACTTGCTTTTGAAGTCACAGACCAACTATATATCTATATCTTGATTAGGTTAATTACCCTAATTCAGAAATGAAGAACATTTCTCACTGTGTGTTGCTTTTGGCATTGTTTCTAGCTTCCTTTACCTTGATATCTTCGACCTTAACTCAACAACAGAAGCCAAACCTGACCCTGTTTCCATCAACATGGAAACAAAGCTTGGAACGCAAAGAAAAATATTAGGATACATGCCATAGGCGAAGAAAGCTACATTGCAAAACCTAGAAGACGTTCTTCTCGAGCCCCCACGTGCGACTTCGGGTCAAGGGTGTACTTGAAGCATACAAAGTACTTGCCTGATTTGATGGGTCATTCCCTCAAGAGTTACCCTCGTCGCATTTTTATTGACATGGGGCTGTTAGAGAAGGATGGAGGGAGTGGCACCGATTGGTTTCACAAGACATACCCTACAAGGAACAAGGACTTTGAGATGTATGAGATTGAGATGGGGGCAGAGGGCAGTCCATACATCGAGATGTCAGATTGGTTGAGAAAGAATGTGAGGGAGGAAGAGTATGTGGTGATGAAATCAGAGGCTGAGGTGGTGGAGGAGATGATGAGGGATAAGGCCATAATGTTGATGGATGAGCTTTTCTTGGAGTGCAAGCCACAACAAGGGAATGGGAAGAAGAAGAATATAAGGGCCTATTGGGAGTGCTTGGTTTTGTATAGGAAGTTAAGAGATGAAGGTGTGGTTGTGCATCATTGGTGGGGTTGATTTTGAGGTTTTAAATTGTGGTCGCAGTTGTGATTTCATTGTGACGATTTCTTGATGTTGTGGGAAATTGCAGACAAATATGGCTGATATTTATGATCGTTGTGACCTAAAAACCAAGTTGATGTCATGGCCGAAATCGTGGACGTGGACCATTTTTTAAAACCTTGGATTGATTGATTATTTTGGTAGAAACATGTAAGAGGGTGTTTTAAGAATTTGGGTTTCATAGTGAGAGTGGTATGGATGAAGAAAACATGGAGTTGGGGGTGAAGAGTGTTAGAGAGATTCGAGAGTTGAAGGTGTGGCCCTGAAGGAGCAAAAAAGTCAAGGAGTTTTAATTCCTAATAGTTAATGTTGCTATTGGTGGCTAGGTTAAGGAAAGAATTGTGTACCATTTAATTGAAATACAATAAATCACACTATAATGGGGCTGAATAATGTGTTAGTCAAAATATAAACCTTTTTTTAAATGAAAGGTGTTTATATTAAACAAGTTTATAAAATCTTCGTCCAGTGACTAAAAGTGGGTTGTCATTCAATGATGTATAAAACTTATTTTTCAGTAAAAATCTTGTGTGCAATATGTATCAATAATGAACTTTGAAATACTTTGGTAAGCTAAAGAAAAGCAGTAAAATTACTTCGTTTTATACTAATTCATTCAACATAAGTTACGTCTAATTCTCATTTATCAATCAGTAAAGGGTTCTACTAATTAAACTTGATTACAACAAATATTTTTTTTGTCACTTCTGACTTACAAGTATTCTCAAGACTACTACTAACACAATCTTTATACTCCTTCTGAATCTAAGAACATCCAAATATTGTTTTGTTACTAAGTCACTTCTGACTTTCACAAACAAAAGTTTGATATAGAATCAAATATTCTTTACAACACTCAAAGAGTGAATTTAGAATGAAGTTCTAATCTCTGATAAGTACTTTGTATATCACAAAAGATAGACTCTTTTAAACTCAATGTGTTTCTCAAAAACTGATTTTCTTTTTCTCTTCTTTTTATGTTCATGTTCTTTGTTGTTATTCTTCAATCTTTGATGTTGTATTTATATATATATATATATATATATATATATAGAGAGAGAGAGAGAGAGAGAGAGGCTCATAATTGTGGAAAGTATCTTCGAGATTGAATAATATGACTGTTGTGCAACTTGATATTGTTTCTTATAATAAGCAGATATTGCGTGTTTCTATCTAATAGGATGAGAACTTTCAATATCTTTCATTCATAACTAAATATGATCGTTAGACTCATAAAAGGAAATATAAGATTGATTCGCAGATTTATTCCTTTTAAACATAATCATATAAACTGGTACAAATTGATAATTCAAATAAAATGCATATTTCAATCAGTGTTTTGATGGATTGGACGAGTACTTCCTACTTCCAATAGATGAGGTATCCACTAATGGATAAGTTTCACCTAGTATTGCTTCTAGTTATCAAACATGTTGACTTACATGAAATAGAATGGTTAACACAAATTTATATCTTTGTTTTCATCAAGATATTAAGAAATGTCTGGTTTGCCTAGTGTCTAACATAATTTAAATAAATGTTAGAAAAAGGGTTATGGACTTAGTTTTTTACACAGTCATTCAATTTTAATTCATCATGTATGATTAATTTGTTGATTTTCAAATAATTTTCTTAAAGTAATTCAAACGATGATTTGTAATTGAATGACAGTTAAAATATTTTACACTGTTAGTGCATAGTCATTAAAATTAATTATTTTATTTTTTTAATAAAAAATGTTTATATAATTTCATTTATAATCAAAGATTTTGAAATAAAAAGGTTAAATTATAATTTTGGTCCCATAATTTTCCAAATTTATGATTTTGGTCTCCTTGATTTTTAATTGTAACATTTTTGTTCCTAGTTTTATAAATTTTTGATTTTGGTCCCCTGATAGATTATTAACTAATAATTATGATTATTAGATATATTAAATTAATTATAATTTAAATAAAAATTATTAATCATTAAAAACTTTAATAAAAGACTATAACTCTAATGCGGTGTTACTACTAATAGAGTCACGTGCGATAGTGGAGGTCGAAGATGTGTTTGTGAAGAAGAGGAGGAGCACAACGTTGAGGAAAATTAGCATTAATAAGTTTTTTATTTAATTTTTTAATAGCTAATGATTTTGATTAATTTATAATTAATTTAATAACCCTATTGATTAAACTTTTTGTTAATAATCTATATCAAGAGGATCAAAGTCACTAATTTATAGGACTAGGAGACCAAATGTTACAATTAAAATCTAATAGAACTAAAATTATGGATTTGAGAAATAAAAAGACCAAAATAACATTTAGCCTAAAAAAAAATGATGACTAATATAGGATCTTGATGTCTTTGCAAATGAGAAATGCGATTAGCTTATCTTCAAATAAACGAACCACAATGTTTTGAGATTAATGAAGCATTTCTCTGCAACTAAACAAAATGGAAATAGGACATGGTTGTACATTATATTTATATAACATGTTATATAGAAAGAGAAGATATAAAAAGAATAAGTATTAATGTGTGATAAAATAGATTATATGATAAAGAGATTTTTTTTTTTTTGAAAAAAATAGTGTTGTATAGATATATATAGGTTAAAAATAATAGTTATTACACAAATGATCACTATTTCGAAAATTAATTTCTAGAGGGATAAAAAAAAATTGTAAACAAGTAAAACCTTGGTGTTAAAAATCCAAAATATGATCGACTAATTCTTGAATGATATGATTACATGGTAGGATTGCAATGGAATACTCAGCCAAAACAAAGGGAGAGGGTGGAAAAATAGGTGAAAAAGGTTTAGAAGACAATTAGGATGAGAATAAGGTTGTAAGGTGTTTATACAAAGAGGTATTTTGGGTAATAAAAAATACAAAAAAAGGAGGGGGTTCGTTTAACAATTTTGACAAAAAAATTGTGGGCATTTCCTTCTTGCACCTCCAAATTGTTTCCAGCACCCTTTCTGAAATATTTTTTTACCTTTCAAATTGATCATTCCAAAAGCTAAAATCTATAATCATTTTAGAATGAAATTTTACATTTTGAATTAACCATTCTTGAAAACGCGGAAAAAGAGATGTAGAAAACAACTTAAAAGATGCAGGAAATAACAACCAAAATTGTGAAAGCAACCATAAGAGCTCACATTCTAAGCCCAATATCCTTTAAGCCAATATATTGACCCACTATAAACTAAGTTAACGCACTCAAAAGCGTAGATCAAGATGAATTATATTTTTCATTTAATTTACTCTTGCACCATCGTATATCATTGACAAAATATTATTGTTCCATTAAACTTTCATTTTTTTTTTATCTTTATTAATATGCTTACTTTTAATTTTAATTAGTACTACTATTCTAGTCCGAAGATAAGTGGTTATTTTTACAATATTATTATTATTATTAAAACTAAAAATAAATATTCTTAAAAATATCCATTATAAGTAATTATTTTGACATATATAAATTATATTTTAGATTATAATAAATAATTTAAATTGTGATTTAATGTTATTTTTAAATTGAAATGAATAGGCAATTTAAAAAACTTAAGTATACATACAAAAAATAAATGGAGAGTAGTTTGAGAATAATGATAGATATGTTTCTTTGCCGAATTGTTGAGAATGTGTGTGAAATGAACTTGCCATATATAGAAATAAAGTGTTATATACATGTAATTGAGAGAGTAAGCAGAGTGAAAGTTCTATTTATTATCTAAGTTAGGAATTTTAATTTATTGTACAAAAGTAGACTCCTTTGTAATTTGAGTTTTAGTTTGTGTTTTTTTATATGGTAAAATAAACACTTTAAATTAGGATTTTAGGTGTACGATATGTACTTTAAATGGTCTAAGTTTTGATAGAAATGTCGAATCGAGACGTACGATATGTCAAAACGTTTGAAATAAAGAGAATTAATTAAAAAATAAAAAATAGCATTAAATTAACTAATTAAATAATTAAAAAATAGAAAAACAAAGAATTTGTTGATGATTAAATCCTAAATCCTAATTTTGAGGCACTTAGAGGCATTTTTGGAAAAATAGTGGACCAAATTCCCTTTGCGAATTTTCTCAAGGCTTCCTCTCTGAAGTTCGAGCGTTTTGACATATTATACGCCTCCATTGAACATTTCTATCAAAAGTTATAACCGTTTGAAGCTTATATAATCAATACCACTCAAAATTCATGCATGTATGACACGTGTCGCAACGAGAGGAAACACGTCCAATTTGGACTTGACACCCCCATGTGTCACGCCCAATCTGAGCATGACACCCCCTGTGTAATCACGTCCATTTTGGGTATATCTAACTGCTTCATAAGCGTAAATAGTTTCAAAACAGTCCAAAACTGATAAGTTTTTATTAAAAAAATATTACTTAAATTTTTTTCCCATAAAAGAGATATATCAATTTTTTTAATTTTTTTATAAAAATAATACAAAACAATAAAAAAAATTTATCATACAACTATTTTTAAAAAAAAAATTCCATCCCTTCCTTGCAGTGGGCCTTGGGCACGCACTTGCACCCACTTGCCGGTACCAATTTAAGATTTTATGGATTAATCTCATAATCCATTCAAATTATCGAAATTTATAAAAATATCTCAAGGTCTCCTTGAGAAACCAGAAATTCTAATTAAGATCGTGAAAAAAAGATTGAAAATTATTTTACTTTTATCTTATCTTATCTTACTTTTATATATTATCCTCTCTCTCGTATCGTATCCAACCACGCGACCTAAGGAAATATTTAGAAAACAGATGTGGACGGATAAGAATTAGACAAGAGACAGAAATCTTTAGAACTTAGAAAGGGACTTGTAGTCAGTTTGTAGGGGAGATTAATAAATGAACATTGTGCATGAGATTTGGTCGGTCACGGGCATAGATTGAAGACTCTCGTTGATTTATTTGCATAAATTCCATGCACGTATGGACCCCTCATTTTGAGTTACGTATGTATCGAGTATCGACATGCATTATGATTCTGTAATTCCGGTGAGAAAAACAAATAATCATTTCCATTTGTTTTTATCAGAAAATAAATTTATAATCCAAGTCTCACCAATCTTTTCTCGATAAGTCTCTTCCGAGCCAAATGGGGATATTTGCACTCCAATGTACGTAACTATTATTTTGTCTATTTTAAGTTTTTTAAATTTTTCATAATTTTTAAATATGATTAAGAAAAAAAGTAGATTATAAATAGATATTAATTGTACCGGAATAACAATAAACGCTCTTCAAATTGGGAATAAAATTTTGTCGGTATTGTCCCTTTATGTTTTGGAAATTAGTGTATGTTGTCCCTTTTTAAGGGGCTATTTTCGTGCTTCCATGTTCAACGAAGCGTAGACACCTCAACCTCTACAAAACAAGCACACTTTACCAGCCATGCAGGAATCCAATGGAAGATTATTGATCTAGTGCTAGTTTGCTACATCGATTTCCGCGCATTGTAACAAAATATGGAAAAGGCAACACGAACCAACAGAAACTATTCATTTCCCAGTTTATCCTCTTGGAGATTCCTCACCAGGCTAGGGTTACCATAAATTTACAAGACATTACATTTAAAGTTTTTATTTTGTTATAACTAAAACTCCCATTTTTAAGTTTTAACACATACTTACAATTTTTCATCAATAAACTTCTATGCCAAAGACATGCGACGTTAAAGTCATTTGCTCTCATTTAAGATGAAAATAGATGTAGGGCTTATATCTTTATTAGCTTAATTGCAACCAAACTAATCACGAGATGCTTATTTGCTAAATAAGTTGACTAAAGATATGATTCTTTAAAAGTTTATAGTTAAAACAACTAAACCTGAAACTATTAAAAAATAAAAATCTTTAAGACTTAGCAAATAAATAAAAATACTACAATGATAATACTATTATTTTCTTATTATTATATTCAATTTTTATACAATATTATACTACGTATTGCCGGGTAAAAAAAAGGTTTTGATAGTATAATCACATGTTAGTTAGTAAGACATTTTTTTATTGTAATTAAAAAAAGTAACTAAATAAAAAAATTGTTGACAAATTAATAAATGTATTTACAATAAAATCTTTATAAAAAATAACCCTTCTTAATTCTTATCACATAAAGAAACACATCTATAATCTATCAAAAGAATAAAAACACATCTATAAGTTTACTTACAAATATGTCAATAACATTGAATGCAAAATCATAAAGATAATTGCGTTATATTCTAGTAGTACAATGTAATTAATATTTTTATTTTCTTTTAAAAAAATTAAGCCAATACAATTCCAATTGATTATATAAAAATATTATTTTAGTAAATTTTGTTTTAATAAAAAATTTAATATATGGTATGTACTCTAAATTTATGATTAAGTATAAGATTAATATAATAATGATAATAGAAAATTTTATTGTAGCTAGGTAAAATTTATTTGGTCCATATAAAATGCAATATATGATAATAACAATAATATTATTTAATTTATTATATGGTGTTAAATATTGAATAAGATTAGAGTTTATGTTATTTTAAATATTGAATAATATATATATATATATATATATATATATTAAGTTATCCTATCCTTTCATAACCTTCAAATGAATTTTGATCGTATTTAGAAACAGATATGGGCGGACACGAATTACACTTTAGAACTTTGAAGGGACTTGTGGTGATCAGTTTGTTGGGGAAAATTAATAAATGAACATTACTTGATATTTTGTCCTTGGATGGGTCGAGCATATATGAGATGTGGTCTGTCACATCTTTTCATCAAGAAGCTTGTATATACAAAAGACGTGCGACGTTAAAATCACTTCCTCTGTTTAGTTATGAAAATAGGTATGGGCTTACAGTTTTTTTTGTTTTTTTTTTGGAAGTATATGGCTTATAACTTAGTTTGCATCAACAGTAACCTATTCAAAGATATGTTTGTAACCTTACTTAACAAGTGTGACTCTACACAATAAGTTTTTAATGACCTGTTTGGTTTGGCGTTTGATATCGTCAATGTGAATCCAGTTGAAGCCAAAAAAATATTGCTTCTACGTCAATTGAATATTATGAACGCGAAAAAGTTGGAAAATGTGGATAGCTAGTGAAATCCAATCCAAATACGCTATAAATAATGATTATCATTTTGAGTAATGCCAAACTTTTTAAAAGTTCTTTTGGCCTAATTTGAAGCAGCCTGCAGAGGTCCTACACCAAAAAGATCAATTAACCAAAACAAAAAACAAAAGAAGTACCACAAGTCCACAACATGACACATCTTAATTTGAGAAAATATTCCAAACTCCAAAGCCAACCAAATCAGTGCCTACACGGCTTATTCACCACACCCATTTGAACAAGGTCCAAAAAGCTAAACAACATAGGAAATTAAACAAGCATACTAACGTACCAATTAAGAAGACAAACAAAAATTACACACGTTCAACTAGCTAGTTACAAGGCTCACGCGCTATGCCAACCCTATTATTAACGGTATCAAACAAAACCCTAAGGTTCTGTTGCTGATAGTTGGCGATGACATTGAGCACCGAGTTCACGTTATTCGGCGCCGCCGCCATCGCCAAGCAGGCCATGCCGCCGTAGGCGGTGTGTATGAGGGTGTTCTCGTAGGGCAAAGTCACATCCAAGCCCGTGAAGCGAAGCTTGATCAACGGCGCCAAATTCTCGTAGGTTTTCACAAAGCACGTGTCGAAACCACCTCTGTTGAAGAACGGTCCCTTCACTTGGTTTCTAAACTCATCCCTTATTGCATTGTAAACCGGTCCTACGAATCGGGTTATGACCGTGCCAGAATCTAGGATGGTTCCGGAGCCCTTATTCGGGTCAAACGCGAGATATTCTATGGGTAATGGGACCTTAACCCGGCCCACGGTGACGCCGGTGAGGTTCACGTAGTAAAGAGAGGGCCGACGCGGGTTTCGGAGGAGCGGGGTGGTCCGGATTCGCCTAGGCTGGCCCGTGGGCCCAAGTTTGAGGGACCCAGAGAAGTAGGAGGACTGGAAACTTGGGAGGCAGTAGGAGAAAATGCCGGAGTAGAGTTTGGAGGATTGGGAAGGAAGTGACAAGGGCCCGCGGCCCAAGCCCAATAGGCCTTGGGCCGGGAGCGTCCAGCCGGAGGCGGAGTTGACACACCCGAAAGCGTAGCTTGGGATGGTGTCGATGCCCAATCTGAGAGAGTCTTGCACGAGAGTGGCGGAGAATGTGGAGCCTGCATTATGCAAGACATGTAAGGAGAAGGTAAAAACTAGAAAGTAAACAAAATTCAATTTTCATTTGAATAAAGAAAAAAAAAAACAATAGCACACTTTTTAGTTTCTAATACTCATTCTCAACTGCTTCATAAAATTTTGGTTTTCAAATTACTCTCAGGTTCTTACTTATTATATAATGAAACTAATTAATATAAATTGGAACATATATGATAAGGAGTATATTCTTATTAACAATTAATAATGTCATTGTAGGTTGGTATAAGTGATCAATGATTCTATGCTGACTGTTATCCTCTCCTCCCCGTTGATGTTAGTTTGACTCTCTCCAACTCTACTAAAATTTTGCATGATAGACAAGTTTTTTCAAGAGATCACTAGCTAAGGCCCAGGAACTAGTTTAATTTAATTCTTCTGAAAAAAGGAACTAGTTTAATTACTATAACTAAGTAAGACTGCTTGCTGTTTAAATATAATGTTCAGACTAATAGTTTCATCATTTCATCAGCAGTTTAGCATCCTAGATTTCACAGTAATATTGAGAATGTCTTTGTTTTTACAATGTGTACTATTTTTATTTTACTATCTTTGTTTTTAAAATAGTAATATAAGAAACTTAGGTGTAATGAAAAGTTTTTTTTTTTTTTCAATTGTTATTCAATCAAAATTAAAGCTTCAGTTTACGGATTACCAATAATTAACTTAAATTCTGATCGAAAGACAGTACTTTCAATTCTATTTTAAGTTTAATCCTAAAACAATTTGGGTAAAGGGTTGTTCTTACCTGCATAGGATTGGTTGAATGTGCAAGCTTTAGAACCAGTGTAGGGGCAAGGGAGGGCACCACGAGCCTGGGCACAACGCGGGGCGTAGCAAGCTACGGCGCCGCCATAAGTGGTGGAGGCTTGAGGGGAATAATAGGTGGTGGAGGAAGAGCAACCAGTGCAGCCGGTACACGGTACCCAAGCCTCATCGGTGCTGGTATCTAGAACCATAAAAAATAGTTGGTTCGGCGAGCCCAGTTTCACTCGGACCACATAGCTACCAATCCCGAAGGCTTGGCCCGAAGCGATTGGGGCCGCAGAAACAGGCTTTCTCCTCAATGACGCGTCGAGGCTAGACAAGTACACGACTCTTTCTTGGTCCTTGGAGGCCATGTCGATGATGATGTTCTCCCACGAGGTTGAGTAGTTCTTGAAAGGCGAGCAATTGCCGTAGATGGGAATCATGGTGATGTCGGAGTCATCGTCTCGTTGAGAAGCGCATGGATCGTTGGCAATGGCTATGGTGGAGAGGTGAAGTAGCATTGAAGTGAAAAGAATTGTGGTGGTGGTGGTGTGCTTCACACCCATGGTTGATGGAGGAGGAAGAAATAAGATTGTAGCTAATACCTAAGTGGCTAATCTGTGCATGCATGGACGAGTCCTTTAATACATGCAAAAGTGGAAATTATTATATAAACTCAATTATTTGCTTCATATAAATTAGTTAATAATATGTCAAACACGAAAACTCACACATACACTTGATCAATTCGTTCGTAACATAATTCTATCGTAAGAAAGTGATGGGAAAAAAAAACTAGTAAGAAAGTGCCGTTAATGAATTTACATAGTAATTCCTGAAACTGTTGGACCATATATAATTTATTACGGGAATTATTTCATAAGTTTTGTGTGCTTGCTTATATCTCTTGTTTACTTTTTAGTTAGATATTGGCAATTTGGTATAAGAAAAAAAATAATTATTTCTTATTCTAAATAATTATACTCCCTCGTCCATAAAGTTCGATATATACTGACTGCATGAAATTTAAATTCATAAAATCGTAAGATAGATATAACTTTACATTTCAAATCATGATACATTCATTTGAAATTGGCTTACCATGTTACCACTAAAAATGTTTGGTACTGAAGTCGTTTATCGTCGAATAATGAATAATTCAACTGGCTATTTTAGTTGACGGTCGTTGATTAATTCAGTTAAATCTAAATGAATTCTAGCTTACTTCCACTACTAAAGATGATTGGCAATTAAAATAATCATTTCTGATGCCTAATAGTTAAAAGAATCATTTTTAATGGCTAACGATTATTTTTGTCGGCTGACGGTTAACGACTAATTTTTGTTGGCTAGTATAATAGAGTTGAATCAGACCTATTTCAAAAAAAATCTAAATTGGAAGGAATATTTGATCATGAAAGACATTTACAAGTCATTTTCTCCAAGATTAAATGCATATGAATCCATGATTTCTTAAAAAAATAAGAGAAGTTGGTAGTGGAAAGTTAACAAATGTTTTTCCACATGAAGAATGCAACAAGCATCGATCAAAATGTGAGAAAATGTTCATGGAAAAAGGAAGATGATGGAAGCATGTTCCCATAACGGCCAAATGTTGGTAAACCAGTTGATGGTTGTTACTGCTTATAAAATATTATAAATAGGAGAAAATATGATGTAACCAAGGTTCCAAATCAACTTTTCTTTACCACTTTCAACTGTTTACAACTTCCTTTACTGATTTCGGTCATTTATATTTTTTTTTTTTACATATTTTAGTCATTTACAACTTTTTTTTTTTACTGTAATTTCACATAGAAATAATTTAGCATAGAAATTTCAATATATCAACTTCTAGAAAACTCTTTGGAGTGAATTAGAAAACCAATCAATAAACAAAATTCCTTCATTGAGACAATTGTATAGAGGAGAATAACTTATTGATAATAGTTTGCATGATAGCTAATCAGTCAACAGATCTTCACACCAACACATACTTTTTAGTTTTGCTTTCACAAAATTGTGTCAACTAATGCTAAATAATATAGTACAAGTTATAAACACGGAACTATATAGAGACATGCTATTAATTATGTACAATAAATGTGTAAAAGAATTTTAAGAAATGTAGAGACTCGTATGCAGTCGTGTAAGATATTCCTCATCGATCGGTTGTACTAGCACCACTAAAGTAGTATGTCATCCCTCAATTATTAATCATTACTCATTTCATCTCAAAATAATTATTATTTTATGTTATTTTATACAAATAAAAAATGTAATAAATAAATAAAAATAATAATTTTATAAAATTAAACTTATGTCACAATTAATTTATTTTTAGATTTTATAGTTCATTATTAATTAAAATAATAATTGTTTTAGGATATTTTTTTCTTTTTACATGATAATTATAATGAAGCAAGGGGTATTATCTTTCACCATTTATACAATTACAATGATTAACATTAAATATGTACTCCTACTATATTCTATAATTCTATAATAATTAAAGTGAGCGAATATAATCACTCATGTTGTGGGGGCACATACTCATGTGAGATACTCTCGACTCTCTCTCAATTTTGTATAAGAAACACCGGCCGGCCAGCATTGAAACGTAATACACAACATAATGAATAAACGTACCCTTGTCAGGTTTAAATTTATAACCTGTTTTGAGATTCTGCTCGATCAACTTGCAAACAAAGTTTGATTAAGACGTTTGCAAAAGAAAATAGATCTGATACAAACGGCCTATTGATCATTGGGGTGAAGCAAATAGACAAACTCCGGTTTCAGACACTTATTGGATTTTAGTACAGTGAATCCATGCCAGCTGTTACAGAAAAGAAAAAAGGTAGTATTTGGAACTGGTAACGGCAAAAACTTTACAGTGTTGGCGTTATTGTTGAAATAATTGAAACTATAAAGGTACATGAGAAACGGATGTGGATGGTTAAGAATTAGACAAGTGTTAGAATCTATAGAACTTAGAAGGTTCTCATAAATTGGTCATTTTGTAGTGGAGATTAAAAAATGAACATCGCTTGATATTTTGTCCTTTAGGTATGGGCAGTGCATGAGATGTGGTCGGTCACGGGCATAGATTGAAATACTTTTATTAATTTATTTGCTTAAAATCCATGCATGCATGGACCCCTCATTTCAAGTTACGTATGAATTGACGAATCAACATGCAAATTTCTGATTCAGTACGTAACCCCGCTGGGAGAAGCAAATAATCATCTCCATTTGTTTTTAGTATCAGAAAAGAAAACCAATGTCACATAATATATATTTTTTAGCTGTATATATAGTTCATTTCTTCCGATCCCTTTTTGATATTAACCTGACTGATCTTATCACTTAAGATCAATGAACACTTAAGTAGTTTTGATACAGTTTTTGAACTATTGTTTGATCAACATATAGAACTTAAATGAAATTCATTGTATAGGAATAAGAATTAACGTACGTTCTTCAATTTGTTTTGGAAATTAGTGTTGTCCCTATTTAACGGGCTATTTTGGTGCTTCCATGTACAATGAAGCGTAGACACAGCTGAACTTGGACTTTACCGGCTAGCTAGGAATCCAAGGGAGTATTCATTTCTCAGTTTCCAATAATTACTCTTGATATTCCCCCACAAGGGGTACACTAAATTTACAAGACGTTACTAGCATGTTTGTTTGTGGGAGCAAGTACCATAACAATCTGGATGAATGCGTTGACGAGGAAGAAAACACTTAAACATTATTGTTATATTTGATAAAATTAGTTGAAAAGATACTTAAAATTTAAAAAATTAGTTGATAGTTAAAAATTGGTAATTAAAAACTGAAAAACTAGTTTATTAAATTATAAGTATTTGATAAAATTAATTGATAAATTAGTTGAAAAATGTAAAATAATAAAAAATAATAAAATTATGATTTATTTTAAAAAATGTAACAAGAAAAATGAGTAAATATATTAAAAATAAAAGTAGAAAAAATGTACAAAACTAGAAGATAGCATTAAAAAAATATTATTTCAAATAACTTTTTAAAAAATGTTAAAAACTATTAAAAATATATGTTTATCGAATAGTTAAACAAGTCTTTTCAAGCTAATAAAAAAAAGATAAAAACTAACTGAAATGTTTTGACAAATGTAACCTATGTATTGAAGCAAATGTATTTACCTTTGGGAGTCTAGGTCAATCCAATAGAAAGTTAAACCTAAAACAAATATTAAGAGATTTGTTTTTTTAAAAAGAAAAAGTGATATGTGAAATCTATTAGTTGACATGCTCGGTATTTTTTGCTTTAAAAACTAATAGTAAATATTGGTAGGTCTAATGTTTTATCTTTAGGCCGATCCTGGTTGGGAGCGTATTGGAATTTTATAGTTCAAACTTTTAAAACTTAAATTCAATTATTTTTTTAGAAAATTAAAAACTTTTTTTTAAAAGGGTAATCAAACAGGCCTTATAAATTAAATTACAAGTAACACTCTTATTTTAAGAGATAAGATACAGTTTTTCATCAATAAACTTTATATACAAATGACATGTGAAGTTAAACTCACTTTTTGGACACACGTTAGCATCATCTTTTATGTATTTGACGTGATTTTAAGGATGAAAATAATTTTGGAACTATAATCTAGTTTACACTAAAGAGTCATGTGCCATACAGAGTGCAAGACCCTCAAGGTAATTCTTAGATCTTCCAGGGAGTGCAAGTTTTAATGGGCTTAATAGTTAATAGTAATTGTTAAAGTTTTTGTCGTGTTACAATAATCAAATAATTACTTGCATAGAGAAATAATTAATTAGTTGGGAATGCAATTAGTTGCTTATTCAATGAGAAAATAGGCTTGTCCTTGAGACAGAATTCAACCAAACATCCTTTTGACGTGTGGAAACGACTATTTCGTGAGTTTTCCCCTTTTATTCATAAGTTGATCGAATTTGTTTAGTTGATATTTGAACATACATTGCACGTTCGATATATATGCTAAACGATGAAAATTGAAATGGGTAATGGTTTCTATTTTTTAGGCTCGTATTTGGGATATGCGTCGAATAGAACCTGGATCACCTCCTTTTTATTTTTTTTGGAAATGGGATAGGTGTTGTTATCACATTCTTGGCTTGCTCTTCGGGTTTTAAGATTCGGTGCTTTTGTCTTGCAGTGATTTTGTATAATATACAATTTAACCTTCTTAATTCTTATGCCACCACTCTACCTTTTGTAATTTGTAGTGCTAGGGTATCATATCAGAAGATAATGCACCATATAGCATTTTAGGATATAGTGTAATAGGTTTTGTAGGATTATACCTTTTTGCTCATGTTTGTAAAGGTGTAGTCTCTTCAAGCTTTAGATTGGCATCTTATCTTCATGCTTTTGTCTCTCTATGAATGCTTTAGTGCAAAAGATGCAGCTTATAACAAAGTTAAAGTTTTATAAATTCGTAACCTTAATATTACAATTTTTCCTACTTTTTTTAGAAATCAAAGAATATTATGAAATTTACTTTTATAACAATTCACACATGATGTACTCAACTCATTAAATTATATTTTTTTTGACAATTTTTTTATACAAAGACGAATTATAGGGACTCATTTAAAAATTTAATTAAATCATGGACTTACATGTTATTCTTTTGGGTAGATAATTTAATATAATAAATATAAAAGTCACACCTGTCTCTTAATCTCGTATTCTTTCTTGATTGATACTAGTTAATTTTATTTAGTTTTCAATATTAATTTGAATGATACATATATAGATTTCTTTTAGATAATGATATATACATATATAGATATCGGAAGAGGAAAAAGAAAAAGAAATATTAAATCATATAATTCAGGGATTGAGATGGAACAGGATTTTCAGGCGGACGCAATGAGCCTTAGTGAGGACTCTGGAGAAGATGATGATATTGATGGTGAAGACGGGGAACTTGAGTCTGAAATGGGACCCACTGGACCAGACAGTGAAGCAGTGGGAGAGAAAGTTTGTGATGAGAATGAAGATGAAACTCCCAATGATACAAGAGAAAAATATGAATCTGCACCTTCGGTTAAGGATAGAGATAGAGGCAACAGAGAGTTAATAGCCAAGGATGACTCTACAATTAATGAACCAGGGGATGGTAAATGTGATAATGGTGATGCTCAGGATGATGAAACTGTATCTCCCGATGAAGTAGTTGATGGAGAGAATGCAGATGAGGTGACTATGGACAAAGAAGCAGCATATTTAGATCCTACTGGATTGAAGCCTGATGAGCTTGATCAAACTTCTGACATGGATATGGATTTGGATGTAAACGAGGATGCAGATCTCATGGAAGATGGAGAACCGGATGAGCAAGGTGACTTAGCTGAGAACGGAAATGAAGAGACTACTTGCTCACCGGATGAAGTTATGGAAGAGGCACATACTGAAGTTGATGTTAACTCTGGACAAAATGATCAAGGTCGGGACCATCAAGAGAATGTAGACATGAATTTCACAGGCTGAGCATGTCTGATTCATCAAATAATGGGGGATTTGGTGAAAATCAACCCAAATCTCATCATCCACAGGCTGAGCATTCATTTATTCAGGAGAAGCATACTGCTACTCATCGAAGTATAGGAGATGCACTTGAATACCAGAAAGAAAGAGTTAATATATCTGGTGATCTTCAGGAAGATAACAGTGAGAAGCAGGGTCAGATGGAAGATGACAATGCAGATGAGTATGGCTATGTTTATGACTTCGAAAAGGGGACAACGCAGGCTTTGGGGCCGGCAACACTCGAGCAGGTTGATAGAAACATTGATTATGATAAGCTTGATAAAGAATGTATTTTCTGGAGAAGATGCAAAATTGGAGTTTGAGAAGGAAAAACCCGAAATGAACTCCGTAAGTAATTCTTCACTGATCCTCCAAAATGAAAGAAGGGAGAAAGTGAATACTTCAACCATGGAGAAGTCACAAGAAGATGGATCAGTGAATCCTCTTGCTAGTATGGATATTGATCAAGAATATCGTTTGGAAGATTTGGTTTCTTTCAGGAATTCATACTTGAGTGAGAGTAATGGTAATATAAGCCAGCCTTTTCTTCATGACAAAGACTTGGGTAAAGGTCAAAAACCTTGTGATGCACCTGATCATGTGAAAGATAATGCTACTGCTCTCTGGAGAAGATTCGAAATTGGCAAAACAAAATTGTCTCACGAGTTGACTGAGCAATTGTGCCTTGTAATGGAGCCCACTGTTGCCAGCAAGCTTCAAGGGGATTATAGAACTGGCAAAAGAATAAATATGAAAAAGGTAGATAATCTATTCGTATAAATAGTAATAGACCTTGTAAAATGTAACATTTGTCAACAAAATATTGATGCTTAGCTTACCATGTTTTTAAACACAGGTAATTCCTTACATAGCAAGTGATTATAACAAAGATAGAATATGGCTGAGGCGGACCAGACCCAACAAACATGATTACCAAGTTGTATAGGCTTATAGCCGTTGATGATTCACGTAGTAATGTCAGAGAGTGGCTGTGCTAATGTTGCTATTGAAGCTTTGGTTACAGTATGCCGTGACATTTCCCAATTGGAAATGGGCACCGTGGCTGTTGCTAGTTTTGGAACAAAGGGAAACATAAAGTTATTGCACGACTTTCAAAGACCGTTTACTGGCGAGGCTGGTGTTAAGGTTAGCAGGATTAACAATTTAACTTGTAATTTGGTTTTTCTTTCATTGACATCACTATGCATTTATTGAATATGTTAGTCAGAGGATTTATCTGTGTGTTTTGGATGAGGTGCAGATGATATCCAATTTGACATTCAAGCAAGAGAATACCATTGCTGATCTTTTGAAGTACTTATAACTAAAAAGCTAGATGGTGATCCGGACATAACCCCCTACAGCAACTAGTTTTAATAATTGCAGATGGACGGTTTATCGAAACGGTACTTGATAAAAATTTGACTTTTCTTTTTCTCTTTTTATCGTATTTATCTTTAGTCTAACTACTGGTCTCTTTGTTTGGTCAGAACTTAAAGCGGTATGTTAGAGATGTATCAACTGGTAATCTAATGGTTGCTTTCTTGGTTCTGGATAATTCTCAAGAGTCAATTATGGATCAGAAGGTATTTGCACAATTACTCTCAAATGTTTTTATTTATTTATTATGTGAGTGTTATAGGCAACTTTTTCTTCTCTCTTATCATGACATTCTGGACTGCAGGAAGTGTATTGCAAGGGTGGAGAGCAGAAATTACACAAGTGCATGAATTCCTTTCCCTTTCCCTACTACATTGTTCTGAGGAATCTTGAGGCACTGCCTAGGACCCTTGCAAACCTACTAAGACAGGTTAGTTTGAGTCTCTTCCCTCTTTCTGAGTCAGAAATATATATAATTAATTAAATAAATAAAGATCCTGATTAACAAAGTGAATTATATTTATTTTGTTCTTATTTCAGTGGATGGAGCTTATGCAACATTTTAACTGGTTGAGAACATTTTTCGTGCAAGTTCCATTTTGTCATTTTGGGAGATAAGTCTGCTCCCTATTTCATATGTAGTATAGAGTATAGACACAAAATTGTACAATTATTGTAGAGTACTACACAATATTATGTTAGCTATGCATTCGAATCTTAATAGCAAGTGCCTTTTCTACCAACTCTGAAGTACTGCAATTCAAAGTAAGGATGCTTCATCTATCATTGATGTTTTTGAGCAAATGTAATTACTAGATGATCTTGTTTTTACAAGTGACGTGTTTTACATTTGATATGTTATGTATAGGAATCATAATAGGGTAATTAGTAATGTAGGTATTGTTGGAGTACAATCAGATATAAATAAATAGAAAAGTTGAAATCCATATAATTGAGTAAAAGACCCATAAATTCGAGCTTAAGATTTTGGGTTAAAAGTGTGATGTCTAATTCATTTATGTGGCGCTCGGACAAGTAAGAAAGCCCGCTCCTTCAGCTCCTTTATATGAATTAACTACTTCCTTAGTTCCTATTCATGAAACTCAAATTTAAAATTGTGATTGTTTCTTTTACAAGACTTAATCTATATTTCTTGCATTAATTATTTTTATACTGAATACCCTTAATTAAAACTAGCGAAAACACACTTGATGTGCCTATGTGGTCACATTTCTATTGTATTAAATTATATATAAATTAAAAAGAGAAAACACAAACATTTTTTGTATATTTGTTTTATTGTTGAAAAATAGTTTATATTTCTTTAAAAAAACACATTTCAAGTTTTTCAAAATAAAAATAAAACTAAAGGAAAGTGTACGCCGGATAGTTTGGAATTTTAAAAACAAAAATAAATGACAATATTTAAGTCATACTGATTTATTTTAAAAAAAGCTAAGAAAATAGTGGGATAGTTTGAAATCTTAAATTTAAAAAAATAAGAGTTAAAAAAATTATTTTATCCGATCAAGTCATTAACAAATGTTAACAGTTGTTTTAAAATTTTGGTTTATAATTAATTGCTAGTTTTTTAAAATTAAAAAAAAATGGACAGTATAAAAAAAGCCAATAGAAATCTGGATTAGTTTGAATTTTAAAATTAAAAAAAAATTGACTGTTTTGAAAAAATAAGATGAGAATAGTGGGGTAGTTTGAAATTTTAAATTAAAAATAGTTTTTTAAAATAAAAATAGTTTAGTTGTAAGTTGGTTTTTTTGTTGTTAGTTTATGTTGTTGATCTTTAAAAAGGTGAATCTGGTCAAGAAATTAGCAAATATCAATCTCAGAACAATTATTTTAAAAAACTGTTTTAATTGTTAGGCTTTAAAATAAAAAATATTGCACTTTAAAAAAGTGAGGTTGTTTGAACTTTTAAAATTTAAAAAAAAAATGTTTTTTTAAATAATTGTTTAATAAAAACTAAATAGAAGAAAATAGTGTGTGGTGGCTTTATTTGGTAGTGCATGTGTAATGGGGTGATTTGGAATTTTATTATTAAAAAATTGAGAGCTTTTTATTTTGTGTAAAAATAATGAAATTGAGAGGTGTTAAATAAATGTTTAAATTAATAGATGAAGAGGAATAAAACAACAAAACAAAAGTTATAAAAACAACGATTATAAGTGAAGGAAATATTAAAATACCGAAATAAAGCAAAAATTGAGTCAATTTTCTTTGATAATCTTTTCTTGAATCCATTCTTTTAATGTGTGTTCACTCTTTCCAAAATATAGTTGTTGAGGCAACTAAATTGTTTGTAATTTCATATTGGTTTGCATAAACTGCGAAAAAGAAAAAGAAAAAATTATCTTCTATGTTCTAAATGAATAAATAATATATTGATTAAACAAATGAAAGAATGCGAACAAAGAGAAATGAAATATTAGAATTATCGACCCTTTACAAATCATGGTTGTTGAGGCCGTTAAATTTATTGTAATTTCATGTTGGTTAGCATAAAATTTGAAGAAAAAATGAAGTCAAATAAATAATTCTTTTTATATAAGTAAAATAAATAAGTTTTTATATAAGTAAATTAAATAAGTCTTTATATAAAATCTCAAAATTATAATGATCTAAAAATACTTATTGTATAATAAATAAAGTCAAATAAATAAGTCTTTATATAAGTAAAAATATTATTCTCAAAATATGAACATGTAGACTAAATGAATATTAAAAATATAATGAAAGTGAATCTAGCGTCTTATTCTAAAATATTAATCAAGTTAAAATAAATGTAACTAAGAAAATTATGTTTTCAAATCTTCTCAAAGTTAACAACTTTTTTCTCGTGCTCGAAAATAATACTTATAATGATATGATAATCCCATTGAAATAAAGCAACTAATAGGAGTTTGCAAATAGAATTGTTTTCACCGGAATGAATTTAAAATAAGATTATAGATAAATAGATATACACTCCAATAAAAATCATATTAAAATAATCACAATTCATGAAATTATGAATAAATAAAATATTTAAATAAACAGCAACACATCGTCACATCC
Source organism: Glycine tomentella (assembly GCA_007407185.1). Classification (NCBI taxonomy): domain Eukaryota; kingdom Viridiplantae; phylum Streptophyta; class Magnoliopsida; order Fabales; family Fabaceae; genus Glycine; species Glycine tomentella. The sequence goes on along the minus strand of PYAF01004732.1, from coordinate 902,033 downwards.
AAATAAATATAATAAACACAACTTGATGATTCCCAGAATCACACAAGACTCAATTCTTTGGTTCCCAAAATCAGTGTAGTACTCATATTCTTCAAAGGGTCTATGAATTCATATGCCATGCAATGACATCACATTGTCTTTCTCATCATAGATGGAGGTATCCCGAATCTCTTCCTCATCCCATATGGAGGTATAATCTCATAATAAAATGTACAGCATCATCTTCTCCTAGAAGATGCTGATCAACTCACAAAATTACAAGAATATCATTATAAAAAAAATACCAACAAACTGATCCCTAATTTCATGCATTCAATAATAATTCTCCAAAATCACACCACAACAATAATAGAACCAACTAATAATAAGAAACCACATATATAACAATTATTATACGTACAATAATATAGTAACTAAGACATATAATATTTACAATTACTAGAACATAACACACGTACAAATTGGTCTTGATCCTAAAGGTTAAATTATATATTCATTAATTCAATAATAAAACCCTTTAGAATAAAGTCAATATATATATATATATATAAACACATTCTCAAGAATTCATATCATAAATTCATACCATAAAGGTTTAGAAAAAGTTCATTATTCTTCCTCTCCTCTACCAATTGCGTCAAAAGAATTTCCCCATTTTTTTCTTTTTCTGAGTCCATGAGCAACCCACTAATATTAAGAGAGTCCACTTATATGTGTAATTCTAAGAGAATGAACTATCTATTCTTATTGTACTAATTTTAAATTTGTTTAACCGATCTTTCTTTATCTATTATTTCTTTCATCTTTAATTATAATTATATTTAACCAATCTAATATATTATACTAACATCTTTTCAAAATAAAAATAAAAATCAAATATATTAAAACAATTTAATTTATTTTTTCATTTACTCAAAATATATTTAGATATATTTATCTAAACAATTATTGAATTATTTTTTTAATGTTACATACACCACCATGTGCTAAATCACTAACCCTCCCTCTCTCTCTCGAATGATCATTCAACCCCAAATCCCTCTCCTCACTCCCTATTATCCCCTCCCATTGGTGGCAGATATCTGGTTGAAGGACCCTCTCCATTGGCGGAGGTTGAACAGAAATTTTGAGGGGCCTATATAAAATTTTATTGTGTAAATTAAACATGTAATGTCATATTATATATCTAAATTTTAAGTTGCAATATAAACACAAATGTTAAACAAATAACATTGAGGTAAATAATTAGAAATTACCTTATGTAGTGTTTGGACAAGGATTTTAAAATGTCCGTGAATTAATTATTTTAACAAAATTCCTTTCATTTTTAAAATATTATTTTGATAAAAACAATTAATTTCTTAATTAAACTGTTAATACATTTTTCAATATCTAATTAATAAAATTTAAATAAAAGATAAAAGATAATATGTACGTGTGATAGTATAAGAAACTTTTTTATTGCTCTTTTTATTAATAAAATTACCTTGTATACATATGATAAAAGTCACTGCGAAAAATACATATATATATATATATATATATATATATATATTTTGAATAAAACAATGAAATCCCTTTAGCAACCTCCAAGCCCTAGCAACCAAAATCATGCAGTGACCAAAACTAACCGAAAAGCATACATACACCGCAACTGTACCGTGTGTTATGTTATGTAGAGTAGAAAACGAAAACAGATCTAAAATTTCAAACATTTTCTTATTTATGAAGATGAAAAGCATATTTTAACTAATATCATACAATTTACTAATGATTTTTAATTTGTAGAATGAAAATGATGAAAAAAGGGAATTGCTCCTCAAGTCAATTAGAAAAGCCATGGAAGATAACAGCCATGGTTATTGCAGGCCTTATCGGAATAGCCGTCGCAACGTCTACCACTCCTTTGAGTGACTATGTCTCTATAGTTACTGAGAATGACATAGAGATGGCCAAGACTGAAGAAACACAAAGAAAAAAAATGAAAAAACCATGGAAGACTCTTATGTTTTTAGGTGGCTTAACCCCATTTATAGCTGTTAATTTCATTTTTGAGTATAAGATTAGGATGTTTGTTGTTCCTGCCTTAATCAGCTTAGAGTTGTTACTACTTGGAGTGGCAGAAGCAATGCTTGAAAAAATATCTGTTACCAAGCATTGTTTCAGGGTGCTCCTTTTAGATTGTGTACTCATGGGAGCAGCTTATGGTTTTTGTAGGTTATTAGCCCTCCCCTCTGAGCGTAAATAGGAATGTTCAAGTTTATTGCTATCCCTATGTGTTGTATTCTCATTTGTCTTTTTATGAAGAAACTGTGAACATGTGACTGACTTGAATTTGTGCACTTCAAATTGAGCTGTGATTTTTCCTGATTCATTGCGAATAGTATTATGCCTTGAGTTTGGCTATTTCAGAATTGAGGACAAACCAATGAATTCATTAGTTTTCTTTGCTATTAAAATTGGCTTCTCATGCATCATTATTAATCTTCATACAAAATTAGTATGTAACGTATTTCGACAATCCACCAAAATAATAATGTCATTTTTTTTGAACTACTCCAAAGATTTGATTTTAGTTAGTGTTTAATAGACATACTTTACACTATAAATCAAATAGAAATTACCCGTAGTACAATTTTAAGAGTTAATTATAAAAATCAATATTAATTTATACCATACATATAAAATTATAATTAAATAATAATGTAAGAAACCTTTATACTGTTAGCATATACATTATTTAGTTAATATATTAGTTATAAACAAAATATTAGTGCCGTTAGACACTGCACTAGTTAATCAAAAAGGCCAAGGTTTGATTAATAGAATGCAAAAAACTAACAAATTTATATATTACTACTACCAAGTATTACAATGAGTAATTTACTGTGTATATACTGTGTATTACAAAATCACTATTCCCATTGAAAAGCACATCAATCATTCAGGGAGCAGTTGAGTTGCTTGCTCCTACTACAAAATTGGTGATCCATTCTCCTTTTACCCCGTGTATTCCTCTCTTCATATTTACATGTAGAATTGGCCTAATAGTAAAATGTGTTGTCTTTGTGATTGGGAGCATCCTTGCATAGCATGGAACGAACTTCCATGATGGATCTAGGTGGCTCCAGGTCTTTCTCATGCAATGCATTTCCTAGTTGTTGTTGCATGTGTGAAGCAAATGTATCATCCAGAATCTGCACACATTACTTCAGGTCAAAAATCACAACCCAGACAATGTTCTTTGGGACCTTAAAATCTCAATTGAAAGAAACATGCATTTTTGTTTTCATAACTAACCAAGCAAATACACTGTTATCAAATCAAGATTAAGTACTGGTTTAGTTTAAGAGGTCAAGTAATGTGAAAAAACATTATTTACATTGGTAAGTGTGCTTTTCATTGGAAAGTGTGAAAATTAATTTCATAACTTCAAAACAATCAAGGTAGCTAGCTACTCACAGAAACAGCGACCCTTGAACCTTTGTACCACGATCTATTCTCTTTTCTGTTCTCCAAGAAGCTTAAAATTTCCTGTTAAATAAGAAATACAACAAATATGATGCAATTAATATCTCAAGACTCTGAAATCTAAAGATGCTCAAGGCAAGGCAACGAAATCCAGAGGAAAGTGAACTGACCTGTCCCATACGATCCCAATAACCTCGGCATATGGCAATGAAAACATGAGTCTCAAAGACACTGCAAAGGTGATTTATGGTATTAGCCAACTGATCTTTCAGTGGCTGCATTCTACTTCTTAAATCAGACTCCACCACAGTTTCCTTTGAGTCTTGAAGAATCTTTTTTAATTTTGTGGTATTCTGTAACTTTGCCTGGAACAACATAGATAATGGTATTAGGATACGTGAATACATTATTCTGAAATGGGAACAAATATTTGAGATATCTTGCACTGCATAAATATGAAGAAAACAGTAACTTCACATTTTCAATTTAATAGTAATATTCTGGTCAGTCATGTACAATCTCTGCTCAGTATTACTCCATTATAAAAACCAAAAAATTGAGTATCAGAAATTATTTGAAACATTGGTATGTGCACAAATATCCTGTCTGCAGTACAGCTCTACCTACTTAAGTTAAATATTATGTTATTAAGAACAGTAAAATTTGCTTTCAAAAGGCTACTGACATTCTCCGCAAGTTTCTCCACGATAGCTTGCACGTAGTTCCTGAACTTTGCTCTCAGCATCACTGTCACCTCACTAAGTCGCTCACCAGGTGTTGTGTTTCCAACATGTGGCAAGCAAGAACCCCATGTCTTGAACTGGGATTCAACCCTGGGGCGCAAGCTGTCGAGCATTCTCTTCAAGGAATTCAAAAGAACTCCAAGCTGAAAAAAGTGACATAAGTTCAAACAAAGTATAAAATATATGCTTATAAAAAAAAAGTATCTCAAGTTTTTCAGAAATTCAACTCACCTCATCAGGAACCACATAGGCACATGTAGAGCGTTTGGCAAGTTTTTGGACATATTTATTAAGGCCGAATTTCTTAGGACCCATGCTTTCTTTGAGAGGAGATATTACATCCGCATATTGTTTGTCTAAAGCTTCCACAATGGCTTTTTCAATATCAGCAATGGCCTGTTGCCATTTTTTTCAAAATAAGAAAAAAAAAAATCAAACTCACTCTTCAATCTTTTGTCCATCTCATTCAATAACACGTTAAGAATCACGGAATAAAAACTCCAGTGCTAAAATATGCCTTTTCAATATGAGCAATAATTTAAAAAAAAAAAAAAAAAAAAAAAAAAAAAAAAAAAAAAAAAAAAAAAAAAAAAAAAAAAAAAAAAAAAAAAAAAAAAAAAAAAACCCTTAGGATAGGTATTTGCTTATAGGAGAGATCAAAAGATGAAAATGGAAATGGATAGCATCAGAATTCAGGGGGAAAAGGAGGGAAAGAAATATGCAGGACAAGGAAATAAATAATAGGAACTGGCGTACATTCTCTAAGACCAAGGTATATTCCGGCCAGCGGCAAATGATGACCTCGTAGTCTGTCAATGTCTCCTTCAGCCGCTCATACATATCATCAACAAAGGGAGTAGTAGAATGTTGTGTTCTAACTCCTGACCATTTCACCTGCAACAGCAGAGCATTTAGATTTTAGACAACCCGTTGTCACAAAACAATTTACTACTGAAGAGATGCAGCAGTTAACATATGACCAGTTTTGAAGTATCCTTCAAAATCAAAAGGTTCATTGAAACCTAGATCACCTAAAGTGACTATGATGAAGTCCTGAAGACACAAAATGGAATATGATAATACCATTGCGATAAATAAGTACCTTATCTAATTTGCACGACTCCAGCAAAGATAGACGTTTATCTTGTATCCAAACAAGAATATACAAATGGAACAACTCTTTTGCGTCCACTCCACCTTTGATAGGACTAAGAAGGAAATAAAACAAGTTAGACTTGTGTAGTAGTAGGGATTCGTTCTTGAACTTGAAAAACAGGGCTATACTCCTAGACCCTAGTCTCTCCAACTAAAGCATAGTAGCACTTACCCAATACCCCAGCTTACAAGATCTCTCTGAAAATCTGATGTTGCAATAACAAGTTCTGCCACTGGCGATGATGGGCCCATCGGTGGAAAAGATATGAGGAAGGCTCGTAATCTATTGCAAAGCTCTGTGCTGTATATGGAAGCAGAAAGATTTGGCAGGTCCACAAAGCTGTGAAAATATTGAACCAGCTACATTAGAACCTTTAGCCTACAATAGTAGTTTTGACAAACTAACATAACATGCAAGAATACTTAAAACTAAAGATGTTGAAGTTTGAAATGCATCTAATAAAGCAATTAAAATGATGATTCTATGCCTAAGCCAAGCTTAAAACAAAAGTAATCAAGAAAGGTATGCTATCACATGTGAATACAGATTCAAGATAACAGTTAGGGTTAAAGAGACCAAAATAAACAGTTAAACATAAAATACAAAATGCAATAAACAAGAACAAAGACCAAAATAAAAAAAAGTTAAGTTCTTTAAGAGTGAACATAAAGATGAGAAACAATACACAAAACCTGCATCAAAATTCTAGCAAACTAAATCATACAAGATGCTTTGAGAAACAAATAATACCTAGGTAGTATATTTTGATTATGAATCTGGATATCAGTATGGATCTCATTTCTAAGATTTACACATAGGGTTTTCATCTTCTGGTAAGCAGTAGACATAGCCATGCCATCCATCAAACTGTTTTCATTATTTTGTGTAATATATTCATCTGTTTCACTCAGGTGCCTCTTGGACCTCTTTTTTGCAGCAACCTGGGAAGATACCAGTTATCAAATAAATTGATATGTGAATACAATTAGCAATTGATATCATTTAAAAACACAAGTTTCTCCAACCTGGAAATAATGACAAAATGCAGTTTGAGCCTCAGGAGATAAGATATCATGAAGAAGCTTGTAGAGTTTAACAGCAGGTTCCAAGGCTGATGCTGCTTGACCAGTTGCTGGTCTGAAAACCTCTATGATGCCCGAGAAAGAAGACTCATCAAGTGATTTATAATTCTCAAAAACAAGTGTAAGTATCTGTTCAATTTGATCCTTGGTCTCTCCTAGTATTCGGTTCTGGAGATGAACAAAAATCATACTATGTTAGACAAGACCAAAAAAAATCAATGAATTTAATAGTAAGCAAATGAGATCAGTTCATGTATATTGACCGCATCTAAAATACAGTACATTGCAGTGAGCAGTTGAAGTTTCACTTGTGAATTAAAAGATGTCAATGATACCTCCTGGTGGCTCAAAGAAGTCTTCCTATTGCCCTTCATGATAACAGGTGCTAGCAGGTTATACACCAAGTTGAGGCAGTCTGCTGTAGGTGTAGCCACATCCATGACATAAGATAGATATCTATTTAAACAGAATGTTATGAACACCATTAGTATAATTAGAAAAGTGTGAAACTAGACGTATAAGTAATCAAATATTCAGGGGAAAAGTGCAAATCCACTTCACATTACCGCAGCTTGGTATATATCTCAGATACCCCATAATAGGATGCAAACTGTGTCAACAGCCATTTCCATGGACCGTGCAACAATAAATTCCTTTGCTGAAATCCCTGGATTTTCATTGCAACTTCCAAAACTAAGTCATATGCAACTGTCTCTGCTACAGAACCATACTGGGATTGCAAGAAAAGAGAATAAAATGTGAATACGTGAGGCAAAAATTATTAGAAAACTCAAGAATTTAAAATAGCACATCATTGAGCAAATGAATACTCCAACATAAAGCACACGAAACATTTTTATTTTCCCATTTCTGATATGTTCTCAAAGAATAATGATATCTTTGTTTCTTTTTGCTTTTTCTGTTGAGGATACATACAAGAAAGGAAAGGGGGTGGCAGAGAGTGACACCTGCCTATGAATTGAAAAATATTATTTGAGAAATGTTTCCTGTTTTCATTGTTTTCAGGACCACTATTCATATACAAATCACTGAAAAAATGAAACAAAGTATGTCTGATGGCAACTATCATGGCAGACAAACAAACAACGTGGCAGTATTGTAATTGTTTTTGAGAATAAACAGATCCTTACATTGCATCTAAATTAAAATGTAAAATCACACAATTCATTTGTCTGATGAATGAATGTAAATAAAGTTTAACATTAAAATCAAAATACTTAATCAAATAGTATTGTATTTTTGGCAGCCCAAAAACACAATGGCTTGTAACAATATCATGTAAATTCAGTTCTAGATATCATAACATGGATTCTAAAAAATAAAAATAACTTCAATTAACAGAAGCCCTGGGAATTTACCAGGAGCTATAATTATCTTTTCTATTTTAAATAATTTATCAGTTAGAAGAGTCCATAGTTTTTTTATGTTGCCATGATAGTTTGATGGTGATTTAAGAAGGAACAGCTCACAAGATCTGAGGCTCTCACTGCTACAGCTTATATGTCCACAAAGATCAAGTCATTGTTCACATTAACTAACCTTGAGATGACTATTGTCATCTGCACTTGTTGAATAATTTATATACAGTTGTAACTTGCCCACAAGCTCATGGTCTGGTTCACGATAAATAGGCCACCAGCGTAATTTGTCAGCCTGTTTCAGTTGAACATGAATTCTATCATGATGATCATCACTCATGACAGGCACCAATAACATCCAGAAAAATAAGGAACATATAGTATTACCGGATCGTCAGCTATAGTAGCCACTTGGACAAGAACACGGCCAAAATGCTTTCCCTTGGATTCTTGAACTTCAACAATCAAATCATCTCCGAGGCTATCTGGAAAACTGTACAAGTATTCAGAAATTTTTTCAAGAGCTACAATCATAAAAGATTAAAAAGACAAAAAA